>QRFJ01000147.1:0-469083 GCA_006176705.1 Cocos nucifera | reverse complement strand
CATAAATTTACTAATAAAAATATTAATTTATTAATTAATTTATATTAATTTTTAATAATTATTAATTAATTTATATATAATTTTTAAAAAATTTATATTTTTATTAATTAAAAAATAATAAAAATTAAAAAAATAAAATTTTATTATTAATGAAAAGAGCTCATTTTTTTTATCATAACAAAATAAATTTTGAGTAAAACGAAGCTAAAATAGAAAAGATATAATTTTTTAAAGAAATAAAATAAATAAAAATTAAATAAAAAAAGAAAACAGCTCAGCCGGCTCCGCAAGCCAAGCCACTAAGCCAAGCCAAGCCATCAAAGTCGACTCAACCATTGAAGCCATCAGTCGGTCCATGATCCAAGCGTAGATCGTTAGCTGCAACCGACGAATCACAGAGCAACACGTGACCCTTAAAGGGTCCACAGAAATTTATCACAGCTCACAGGGCAATTTGATTTTTTCAGTTGGCAAAAGAGGCACTGATTGGCTGCGGTGTGTGGTGCGGTCGGTCCACATGGTCCATGGGAACAGTAATTGCGTGATCGGACGGCTGTGATTGATTGTGGTCAAGATCGGACGGTGGTGGTTATTTTCGGGTTTGATTCAAATTCTATCAACGATCTGGCACGATCCGATGATCAAAATACCAAGTGATGAAGATCCAACGGTCCAAAATATTTTTGATGATGATCAGGAATCCCGACGCCTGATTTGCGGCCAGATTTCCTCCATCAACGTGCGATCGAACGGCCAGAAGTTAATCCGACCTGATCTGGGTCAATACTCATCCGATTTTGATGATTTTTGGATTGTTGGATTCCTATTTACGGTCAGATTTAATCCAGAGTAGTAGAATTCACTAGAACTTCTTTTAATCTAATTTTTATTTGAATTTTTTTATATTTTGATGATCAAAGAGTCCCTTAGTCCCACATTGCCTAGAAACAAACTCTCCAGCCGTCCTAGCTCTATAAAAAGGACCTCAGGCCTCTAAAAATCAACATCTCCGATCAAAGTGAAGCTCTGGTATAGGACGAAGCTAGGCTATGAATTAAAGACTACTTTGAAGTAACGGGTGCCGAGAAGAAGAGCCAGACTTCTACACCATCTTTCTGCCAATGCCGATCCAAGATCAAAGATCAGGCTATTTTATTCTTTTTAAATTTTATATATTTAAATTCTAAAATTTTAATTAATAAAAATTTTATTTTTGAATTTTAATTTCTTATTTTTTATTATAATTTAATTTTTATACTTTAATTATTATTTTTTATTTTATTGCAAGTAGATGCTAAGATCTAATTAGTAGTTCTTAGTACCAAGTTTAAATTCCTACACCTTTTAATTTTTACTTTTTATTTTTTAACTTCACTTTTGATCCCAAAACTCTTCTCTTTTTTTTTTTTTATAAAATCAAAGATTTCAAATCTAAAAATACTACCTTCCCTGTGGATTCGATCCGACTCACTGCTATCTACACATTTTTAATTATTTTAAGAAGTCAAATTAAACTGATAAACACAGTGTCTTAAGGACAACATCGCGTTCCTATCAATAGGATTAATAAATTGAAGAAAATTAGGCTATTGAGTTTATTGACTTTCAAGTCATATCCAATTTGTGAATCCTGTCTTCATGGCAAAATGACTAAACTCTCTTTTGTAGGACATGGGGAAAGGGCCATGGATCTTCTTGCACTAGTACATACAGATGTGTGCGGCCCATTTGATGTGCCGGCTAGAGGCAACTTAGTCTACTTCATAATCTTTACCGATGATTCATCTAGGTATGGGTATGTGTATCTTATGAGACACAAGTCTGAAGCTTTTGAAAAATTCAAAGAATTCAGACATGAAGTAGAAAAGCAAATTGAAAAATTCATTAAAGTTCTTCGATCAGATCGAGGAGGTGAATACCTTAGTCAAAAATTTCTAGACTATGTCAAGAAAAATGGTATAATCTCTCAATGGACTCCATTAGGAGCACCTCAACTCAACGAAATTTTAGAACGGAGAAATCGGATCCTATTAGATATGGTTCGATCCATGATGAGCATCATAGACCTTTCTGACTTTCTTTAGGGATACTATTTGTTAACTGCAATATACTTCCTTCTAAAACCGTTCCTACCACACCATATGAGATATGGCATGGTAAGAAATCAAGTCTGAGTCATCTCAGAGTTTGGGATTATCTTGCTCATGTCAAAAGACAATAAGCGGACAAGTTAGACTTTAGGTTCTTCAAAGCACGATTCATAGGATATCCTAAAAAGTTATTAGGATATTATTTCTACATTCCAGAAGATCACAATGTGATTGTGAGTTGATATGCCATCTTTCTTGAAAAATAGTTTATTCAAGATAGCAACATTGGAAAGCAGATTAAGCTCGATAAGAAAGTCTCACAAGAGCAACGAGCTAAGGACCAAATGGAACCAAATCAGGTTAAGCCAATCCATACACTACCTCCTCCACCTCGTAGATCGAAAAGAGTTTTTCATCCTCCTGAAAGGTACTTAGGTATGATTTCAAAGGATATTGAGAAAATATTCCTTATAGGTAATGGAATTCATGATGATGATCCCAAAATCTATAACGAGATGATATCAGATATTGATTTCGAGAAATGGTTAGAGACAATGAAGTTAGAAATTGACTCGATGCACTCAAACCAAGTCTGGACCTTGGTAGATCCACCAGAAGGTGTAGTACCTATTGGGTGTGAATAGATCTACAAGAGAAAGATTGATGTAGATGAGAATATGGAGACATTCAAGGCTAGATTAGTGGCAAAAGGTTATAGTCAATGCGAGGCATTGACTATCAGGATACCTTTTCATCAGTAGCTATGCAAAAATCCATCCGCACATTGCTTGCTGTTGTAGCCTATTTCAATTATGAAATATGGCAAATGGACGTGAAAATGGCATTCTTAAATGGATATCTTGAGTAAAATATCTATATGGAACAGCCCTTAGGTTTCACATCCAGTGACGATGATTACAAAGTATGCAAGCTACAAAGGTTATATATGAACTTAAGTAAGCATCTCGGAGCTAGAATACTCGTTTTAATGATGTGATCAAATTGTTTGATTTCATCAAGAACGAGGAGGAGCCATGTGTCTTCAAAAAGGTCAGTGGGAGCGCTGTTGTCTTTCTTGTATTGTACGTGGATGACATCCTTCTTATTGGGAATGAGATTCCCATGTTGACCACAGTTAAAATGTGGTTATCCAAATAATTCTCCATGAATGACCTAAGAGAAGCATCCTTTATTCTAGGAATCAAGGTCTATAGAGATAGATCGAATATGATGCTAAGACTTTCATAGAAAAAGTACATAGAGGAAATTTTAAAGAAGTTTAGTATGAAAAACTCTAAGAGGAATTTAGTATCCTTCAAGCATGGCATTCATCTTTCCAAGAAGATGTGCCCTAGCACACTTGAGGAAATAAAATGCATGAGCAAGATCCCTTATGCTTCAGCAATAGGGAGCCTCATGTATGCCATGTTATGTACACGACCTGATATAGTCCATGCTGTGAGTATCACAAGCAGATATCAGTCAAATGTAGGTGAAGAATACTGAACTTCTGTGAAATGTATCCTTAAGTACTTGAGAAGATCTAAGGATATGTTGTTGGTCTTTGGTAATGGAGAACTCCAAGTCCAGGGATATACAGATTCGGATTTTATGTCCGATATAGACATCTGGGAGTCTGTTTTTTGTGCAATGGTGGAGCTGTTAGTTGGAAGAGTTCCAAACAGACAGTGATAACAGATTCCACCATGAAAGTAGAATACATTGCTGCATCAGAAGCTGCAAAGAAGGCATTCTGATACAAAAAATTTACCGCAGAGATCGGAGTAATGCCATCAGATGCTATTTCTCTATACTGCGACAACAATGGCACCATAGCCTTTGCTAAGAAGCTAAGATCTCACTAAAAATCCAAGCACATCGAGCGGCGATATCACCTTATCCACGATTACCTTGAAAAGGATTACGTCGAGATCAAGAGAGTTGACTCTGCAGACAATGTGGCAGACCCACTTACAAAGCCATTGGGCCAGCAGAAGATCGAAGTCCATCTTGAGAAGATGGGACTTAGATTTGTAGCCAATTGGCTTTAGGTCAAGTGGGAGTTTGTTAGATATATGTGCTTTAGAAGCCAGAATTGGCTGATACTTGTAATACACTTCTAAGGGCAAAATTAAAATTTTATCTATAAATAATAAAAATAAGTTATTTTCTATCACATAAGTGTGTTTAGTATCTGTGATACATCCCTTGAGTTAATAGTAATGATAATTCATATTTTCAAGAGTTGAAAATTTATGACATGAATTATCATTTATTAACTCATAAAATGCTTCTAACCGTAGGATCATCATGAGAATGATAATTGATCCGAAAGATTAGTGTACAATTGCTTTTTTATAGTAGATGAGTCTTGAGTCTATGATGTAGAGACACCAAAGCGAGAGTATAGGTACTCGTTAGAGAACGAGGGCACTGAGCATGACCACCTCGAGTAGTCAAAAAGAAGTCTACCTTCTCGTCGATGACTGACTCGATGCTGTAGTGGTATGTCTAGTTCTTTGACCTGAGGTGCATCAATAATTCACCTTGAGGGTGTTATAGTTTGACTACACCATGACTCGGTCTTCTAGCCATTCGGAATCCTGAGGTGTATGTTGGCTATAGCATGTTCATTGTAGGAATTGGATTGCACCAAGATGGAATCTATCTACCTCGATGGATGAGGAGCGGCCCTATGATAATCATGAGAATCAAGTCCATAAGTCCATGGCCATGGTGGAATGTGAAATAATAGAAAGAGTTTCTATTAAGATTTTCACATTAGACTTGAATCGAATGACTAAATCATATGATAGAAATTAGGGTTTGACGAGTTTACCTTAACCCTAATCTGATCGAGGCTCAAGATAGAAGAACTTAATCACACAAGTAGCTGCACCGAGAGGTTCATTTTCAGTTTTGATGGATTGCCACCATATACTGCTAGGTGTCACTGATGGATTTTGGGAGCAATTAGAATGATTTTGATGATCGATCATTCTAGTTGTCTGAATCAGAAAAGTTCTGATCCATTGAAAGGAGTTTCGATGATGTCGATGATGGAGATCATGATATATCCCATTAACATATAGAATTGAACCTAATTGGGTCACACAAATAAGAGTTTGGATTTGGATATCATCAATTGGACTAACCCAGTTCAGTTGATTAAATAAGATTCAATTAGGTTCAAGAAAATCGTACTAGCACACAATTGAGCCTAACGTTCTCCTTTTTTTATTATTAAAAGTTATCTTGACTGAGCCAAATGAGTTTATGCTCACTCAGGTACCTTTACCTGGTCTGACTGATGCTTGTCCAAGTCAAAAAAGGGTTGTCTTAATTTATGAGATAAATTTGAGACAACACCTACCATTTTCCATCATCTGCTAATTCTTGTACTTTAACTTGGTCAAACATTGATCTTTGATCCTTGGACATCTGCCCATGTGTCATGCACTTATTGAAGAGTAGATAGGAGCTTATCCTCTCTCTAGAAATTGGAAAGAAAGAGGGTGCATGCCATCCTAGGCGTGCACCCATGGATAGGGACGCTGGAGTCCCATACGGATAGGACTCCAGGTTGCTTATTGGATTCAAACTAGATGACCCTCACCTATAGACTTTGACCAATCTTAGGTGTCACCTTAGGATGAATCCATGGGTCTCTCATCCCACCAATCAAATTTAGATCCGATTGAATGAAGCAACGTGATTGACCGAGATGATGCAGCACTACATGGCGCAGCAGAGTCTATAAATAGACCCTATCTGCGCCCACTTTTATAGGACTTTTCTCCTAGCCATGCCCCAAGGTTTTCCCTCTTCCTTCTCCATGCCAACATTTGGTCCTCTCTCTCCACTCCATGTCCAAGAAAGTTGGGTTCTTCAGATTAGTGCGAGTTAGGCAAGAAAAGGCTGGCGAAAAAGGAAGAAGGCAGCACTGCTACAGAGACGACGGGTGATCTTCAGAAGGTATTTTGAAGATCCTCTAAATTATATCCTGATCTAATTTTTGAAAAAAAAAAATAAAGAGAAGGAGAAGATCTCCAAATCTAGCCCGAGTGGATATCGGTAGAGGTCAGATGCTTGCATTGCTAGATTCAGAACCTCAAAGCTTCCATAGGATCATCAATGGGTAATCAGATTACCCAGGATCAAGGTAAAATTAAATTAGTTTTAATTTAATTTAATTTTTTTTAATTATTAAATCATAAATTAGATCTTAAAAATGTCAAATCTGATTTGGATCTGAAAGAAGAATTTTTAAAATATGCCTCTTGATCCAATCAGATCTGAACGAATCATATATGGATGCATCATATTGAGGGGCGGGGGTAAAGCGGTGGGGTGGTGGTGTGGGCGGCGTGGTTGGGGGTGAAGTTTTAGAAGCATCTTGGTGACGTGTGGAACGAGTTGATGGGAGCTACAATAGCAATAGTGCAGCATAGTAATATTATAAAAAGAAAAGAACTATTCTTTAGAATACATGCAGACTGTAAGCGGAGAAATGCATAAAGAAGTTGTACAGCTATCGCCGAGTGAAAAGTCCAAAATGTCCCGTGAGCCATGATAGATTTTTTATGAATCCTTTAAGGATCTAGGTCCACCATATGTCACTCCATGATTCATCAATTTCTACTGAGCTGGCGGTCCATACCTGGATCGTGGATCGACTGACGACTTCTGCAGCTGAGTCAGCTTGCATGATTGATTTGGCGCACTAGCTTCGTCGGTTTGGCTCGGCATGTTTGGACGCATCGACTGATATGGCACAGCGGCTTAAGCCGGCTGAGTCGTATGTTATTTTTTATTTAATTTTTATTTATTTTATTTATTTAAAAATTCATATCTTCTTTATTTTAGCTTCATTTTACATAAAACTTATTTCGTTATGATCAAAAAAATAAGCTCTTTTCATTGATAATAAATTTTATTTTTTTTTATTTTTATTATTTTTAATTAATTTTTTAATAAATAAAAATATAAATTTCTCAAAAATATGTATCAATTAATTATTAATTTTTAAAAATTAATATAAATTAATTGATAAATTAATATTTTTATTGATAAATTTATGGTACTTATCACACCTCCTAACTTAAGCTTTGCTCGTCCTCGAGTAAAGAAAGAATTTAGTTTTAAATACCTTTTAACTTTAGAGTTTCGAATTTTACCTAAGCAGTTTTCAAAATGATCATTGATATTCAGTAGAGCTTAAGTGAGATATATCATTGGGATATTAATATTTATTAATAAAAAAGTTAAGTAAAAAATATTAAATTTTTTTTAAACTTTTTTTGAATTATCCTATCATTATCTTTGAATTATTTAAACTTTCATATAGGCAAGTGTATTGCTACTTTCGTCCTTCATTTATTAATTTTTATTTTCACATTATCCACTTTTTGATGTAAATATCATAGCTTACTTAGGCAACAGAACCTGATTACTCGGTAAAAAATTAATATTTTTTTTTAACATTGTACCACTACTGAGTGTCTTAATCCTTTAAGCTTTCTATTTGATCCATGTAGCGAGTCTTGGGCCAATGACTTCCGAACCAATTGGCTTTAGGGCACTAGGTATAAAATATCCCTCAGGCTTACTAGCTCGAATCAAATAAGCTACGAGTTAAGACTAGCTTTACAATGAGTTTCTTTATCCTTTCCACCTTTTGATGCGAAACTCAATGCTTGCTTAGGCAAAAAGGCCCGATTACTCAGTGAGAAGTACTTAAAAACTATTTTATTTATTTTTTTATATAAAAAAATATATAGTTATCCTACATAAGCCCATAAAAAGTAGACTTTTCTTTGATTAGTAGAAAAAATTAGAAATGCTCAAAGAAAAAACTTTTTATGTTCTTGACTTAACTCTTTATTGGGTTTTCTTAATACTTGATTCCTCAATATCTCATAGCTTCTCTGATCTGTGCATCAATTTTTTTTTAAAAATGCTTACTTTAGTTCAATTCTTAAGCATAATCAAGTATCTAAATACTAAATACTAACTTTTTTGAGGACTTAAAATTTTAAAAATTTTATTATTCTCGCCCCAACTTAATCGACATTGTTCATAATGGAGAAGAAAATTAAAGGGTGTAATAAAGAACATGAAAGAATATACCTAACTCAGTATATTTTTGGTCCAGCATATGCCTTTGAGAATTTAGGTTCTTCCTCCAACTTATTCAAATTATCCTAAAAAGAAAATCAACTAAAAAGATAAATTAAACTAAAAAAAACTAAATATTGGATTGCCTTCCAACAAGCGCTAAGTTTACCATCTTCAGCCAAACATAATGCAGCTTACTATCCTATGTCAAATATTGGATTAACAAATTTCAATGATTTTGGATTGCCAATCTCAAAAAATTAATTTATAATCTCATTATTGATATATTCATTATTAATTAGGGGAACATAATTTATGACCCCATTCTCAGACCCATGTTTATTAAGAATTTTTCCTATTTGTTCTTCTAAAATGCTCATGAATTGAGTTTTTGTATTAGGAGTTAAGTTTGATTCAATGGATGTTGGAAGGATGACTAAAGGCGGTTTTAATTTTGAAGGTAAATTAATGAGATCTTGCTTAAACAACTCCATTGACACTTCATTGCATGCCTCTTGATTTTTGTAAGAAGAATCAGCTTCTAGGGTTGAAGAAAATTGGACATTAGGTTTATAAGTCTCGGATAAATCATCTATTCTCTTTTTTTCTATGTCTATCTTATTTAAACTAGAACCAGTATCAGTACTAATTTTTGGCTCGAATTCTTCTATGTAGTTAGTCTCAGTACTAATATGTTTCTCTAAATTTTTATTTTGGCTAGCACCAATGCTAGCCTCTCTCATCTGATCTTGGTATGGGTCCATAAGAATCCTATAGCTTTTAAGTTCAGAAATTATTTTGACATTCTCAAGTTGAAAATTCTTAAGTAAGACATTAAATTGATAACCAGATGGTTGGTAGACATTAAGTGGGTTGTTTGAAATTGGTAGGTTCGATAGTTGATCTAGTTTTCTCCTCGTATTAGACTCAGCTAGTTGTCTAATTTGAGCTTCTAGCTTGGCGATAGATTCTTATTGAGTCAAGATCAATTATTATTAATTCAGAATTAATTATTAAAATTGGTCAAATCTATCATCAGCTAGATTGGTCTGTTGAGGAGGTGGTATAATAGTTGGTTGTTATATGATGACTGGGTAAACTGACTAGGTTGACCATTATTATAAGTATAGTTTTGGTATTGGGGCCTATTTTGATAGTTTTAGATAAGTAAAATTTGGGTCTGAGCCTGAGTCTATTGGGATGTCCAAGAAAAATTAGAGTAGTTACTCCAATGTCAGTTATATGAATTTAAAAGAAGATTATTAACCGGCTTGGAGTAGCCTTGAGTAGTCTGGACTTATTTTTGGATAAAAGATGAAAATTATGCAACCGTGGGACATTCATTCACATGATGGATTGGGCTAGCACAGATTGAATAAAACTCCTGATAATTAGAATGTGATGTGAATTGTGCAAGAGATTGTTGACCTAGGATTAGGAGTTGATCTAATTTCTGAACAAGAAGGTCAACTTTATCTAATTTTTGGACTATTAGATTTAGATTAGCCATTTGATTATCAGGTTTAATATGAAGCAACCATTCAATTAAGTTTAACTAAATCAGAAAAAGCAATTTCCTACCATGCATGTATTAGTGTAACCCTAATGTATGGTTCAAAAATTTTTAGATTTTTTTTAAAAATTTATATATATATATATATATATATATATATATATATATATATTATTTTTTAAAAAAATTAATTTTTTAAAATTATTTTAAGTATTATTTTTAATTTAATTTAATTATTATTTTTAATATTTTTTAGTTAGTTTAATTTAATTTTTATTTTATTTTATTTTTAGAGGAGAAAGGAGAAGAAAGAAAGAAAAGTTCTAAAGAAGAGGTCCCAAAAAGTTCTGGAACTAAGAAGAGAGAGAAGAATTAGGTTTGATGTTGGTTAGCAATCAAGTTGATCAATTAATCCTGACTAATGGTTATCCTAGATTTAGACAGCTCCTAACTATCAAGATCATCTTCAAGCCCTTTAAGTATAAGATCAGCCAATCAATTGATCAGATAAGTGTAAGGTCGGTGGGAGTCCCTCCGTTGCTTACCTTAGACATCAATTATGCTTGGCCAGGTAAGCTAACGAAATCAATTAGAAACCACCTTTCTTCGAATTCAGTCATTTCTGAACCACTTTTCTAGACACTAATCAAATTGACTAACCCTAACCTGGTTCAACTCTTAGAATTTTTTATCCTATTGAGCTCGAGTTTCTAGGGCTAATGTCTAATTGATTTTAAAATTAAAGGCTTAGGTCAATGCAGGATGCTGGTTGGTTATTTGTGGACCAAGAAAGGATAATCAAATCCCCATCTTATCTTGTTTAATTGGGTGTTGCTCTTAATTTAATTTAAAGATGCATATGCACAATCACTTTCAACAAGGAATTCTATGCAACTAAAGTAGATGCATGAAATTGATTAAACTTAAGAGCTTACCTTGTCTCTAGCGATCACCAAATAAAATAAAAATAAAAATAAAATTAATATGTTGCATGCTCTAAGCAGTTAGGATTTCTAATCTTATTATGAGATTTTTAATTAAATTTAAGTGGATATATTTTTTTAATTTAATTTAAAAATAAAATAAATAAATAAGTAAAAAGAAAAAAGGACTAGGATTAGAATTGATCTCACTAAGCAAAATTGAATGATTTATTCCTTGCCCTAGTTCTTTTTATTTTTTAACCTCTTTTTTTGTAAAATAAAAAAAAAGTTAGCAAGTAATATTTATAAGAAAATAAAAATTTTATTTATAATTTATTTATAGAAAAATCAAAGAGATTAAAAATTTAATATTTGTACCATCCCTAACAATGGCACCAAAAACTTGATGCGTTTGCCAAAATTATTTTTAATTTATTTAAAATAAATTAAAAAATTAAAATCAAAAATAATTTTCGATAATGGTGTCAAAAATTTGATAAGATCGCGATGTTGTCGTTAAGACACCATATTTATCAATTTAATTCGACTTCTTAAAATAATTAAAAATACGTAGATAGTAGTGAGTCAGATCGAATCCACAGAAAAGATAGTGTTTTAGTTTTGAAATCTTTAATTTTTAAAAAGAAAAAAAAATAAAAATAGAATTTGAAGTCAGAAATTAAAAATTAAAATTATGAAGTGAAAATAAAATTATGTAAAAAAATAAACTTGGTACTAAGATCTACTAGTTAGATCTTAGCATCTACTTGCAATAAAATAAAGAGCAATAATTAAAGTGCAGAAATTAAATTACAATAAAAATAAAGAGCTGAAATCAAAGTTCAAAAAATAAAATTTATATTAATTAAAATTTTAAAATTTAAATATATAAAATTTTAAAAAAAATAAAAATAAAATAAAATAGTCTAATCTCTGATCTTGGATCGGAATTGGTGAAAAGATGGTGTAGAAGTTCAGCTTTTTCTCTCGGCACCAGTTGCCTCGAAGCAGCCATTAATCCAAACCCTGACTTCATCCTGTACCAAAGCTTCACCTTAATCAAAAATTATAAATTCTAAAAGTCTGGGGTCTTATTTATAAAGCTAGAAGGATTGGAGACTTTTCTACAGGCAATGTGGGACTAAAGAGGTCTGAAATCTAAATAAAAATTAGATTAAAAGAAGTCCTGGACGAATTCTGTTACTTTGGATGAAATCTGACCGTCAGATATGGATTCAAAAAATGCCAAAATTGGATGCATATCGGTCTAGATTAGGTCGGATTAAATTTTAGCCATTGATCGTGCATTGATGGAGAAAATTTGACCGCTAATCGTGTATTTGGAGTCCTGATCACTGCCAGGAGCTCTCTCCACCATCGGATCATCCCTTAGATCGAGCGTTGCTATTGGATGGAGATCTGCATGAAGCTGATTTTGAATCAAATTTGGTTTTAAATCTCCACCATCCAATTTTGACCGCAAGCTACTACAGTCGTCCGATCATGCAATTATTGTTCCCATGGACTATATGGACAGGCTGCACCGTACACCATAATGAATCAACACCTCCTATCATCGAGTGAAAAGTCCAAAATGCCCTATGAGCTATGATAGATTTTTTCTGAACCCTTTAAGGGTCTAGGTCCACCACATGTTGCTCCATGATTCATCAATTTCTACTGAGCTGGCGGTCCATGCTTGGATCGTGGATCGACTGACGACTTCCGCGATTGAGTCAGCTTGCGTAGCTGGCTTGGTGCACTAGCTTCATCGGCTTGGCTTGATATGTTTGGATGCACCGACTGATATGCTGCGGCAGCTTGAACCGACTGAGCCGTATGTTATTTTTTATTTAATTTTTATTTATTTTATTTCTTTAAAAATTTATATCTTCTTCGTTTTAGCTCCGTTTTATGTGAAACTTATTTCATTATGATCAAAAAAATAAGCTCTTTTCATTAATAATAAAATTTATTTTTTAATTTTTATTATTTTTTAATTAATTTTTTAATAAATAAAAATATGAATTTTTAAAAATATGTATCAATTAATTATTAATTTTTAAAAATTAATATAAATTAATTGATAAATTAATATTTTTATTGATGAATTTATGATACTTATCAAATTCAATGTTCCAAACGAATCGAACTCGCGATCATAGAGTTCCAAACCAGTGGGACACTTGATCAAAGAGTCCCAAATAATTAAGACTAAGAGTCCCAGTCCATTAGGACTCTTGATCATAGTATTTTAGTCCAATAGAACTCTTGACCATAGAGTCCTAGTCCAGTAAAATTCTTGACCATAGAGTCCCAGATCATCAGGACTCTCGATCAGAGAGTTTCGGACACGAAAGACTAAAAGTCCTAGTCCAGTGGGACTCTTAGTCATAAAGTTCCAGTCCAGTGGGACTCTTGACCACAGAGTCTTAGATCATCGAGACTCAATATCAGCCATCAGATCAGATAGAAACTTCTATTATGTGTGGCCCCATAGATTTGAATCTTAAGTCGATAGCACAGAAACTAATTTTCTATACCAATCGATATGACCATCTAGCAATGGTATCCGACATCCGGATAGGTCAAATAATTGCAATGTAATATCGATAAATCTATAGCATATGGTTATCGAATAATTCATCCCCTTGATCTTAATGCTCAAAAAATGATTTAGGATTTACTATCAATCCTAAAATTTATCTACAGTGTATTTTAAAATTTAGCATCCATCATATGGACTACTCCGACCGAGGATTTGCTGAATTAAAATACAGTGATGCACTTGCTCTAACACTTGAAGGAATCAATCTCATTTTGACTCACACATCGATAAGCCAAGTACTTGACTGCACCAAGTAGCCTTTCATCACTGAATTAGAAATTCAGGTAGTCCGGTACCTAAGTACAGTGAGTTGCTTGTAGATCACCGTGATGATCTCAGATCTAAGGGACACTCATACCCATATCCTTCATGAGCAACTCTTGACAGTAGAGAGCTCCGCAGTTGGATTACGTTCAGTGAAATATACCCTTACACTTCACCTGCATGTCATAATAATATCTCCATACTTCTCGGTTAAGAGGACAATCAACACTTATGACACACAATGATCTACACTCGATACGTTGTCGTTCTAGATAATAATGAATCATTTGATCGCGAACACATTTGAGGACTAAACGATAAATCCTTCTTTGCTGAGTCTAAATAGTCCTGAGGACTTCATCACAGAAGAGTTCATTATAGGAAGATGTACAAAATAATGAATATGCCAAAAGAATAATTTTATTCTTTAAAAATTTAAGTATAATTACATTTAGTTCAACCATCTACAATCTAGATGATTGGCTTTAGGATACATTTTTCAACAACTCCCACTTAGACTAAAGTCACTTAGAATAGTATCGAATACCCATCTTCCATTTGTAATTGTTGAACTCTTTGATTCCAAGAGCTTTAGTAAAGGCATCTGCCATGTTCTCCTTTTCGTCGATCTTTGAAGCTCGACGTCACCTCGCTCCACGATCTCTCATACAAGGTGATAGCGACATAGAATATGTTTGGTGTCTTGATGTACCTTCGGCTCTTTTGTTTGAGCTATGACTCCAGTGCTGTTATAGTATAGCAGAATTGAACCATCCAAGGAGAGTGCCACTCCTAGCTCGCCGATGAACTTTCGCAACCATACAGCTTCCTTTGTAGCATCAGATGCCATGACATACTCCATCTCGCACATAGAATTGGCTCTAATGTGCTGCTTGAAACTCTTATAGTAGACCGCTTCACCATTTAGGAAAAACACAGAACCTGACACACTTTTGCTATCATGATTGTCTGACTAAAAACTGGAATCAGTATATCCTACAAGTTTCAAATTGGAATCTCCATAGATGAGCCACTGGTTCTTAGTATTTCTTAAATACTTAAGAATGGTTTTTACAACCTTCTAGTGATTCTCACATGGATCAAATTGGTATCTACTCACTACCCCTAGTGAGTATGCCACATCCGATCTCGTATATATCATGGCGTACATAATAGAATCCACTGTCGAAGCAATCCCTCTTGGAGAGCAAAATTGGTCTCTTTCTTAAGGAGTTGTCGGACAATCCCTCTTGGAGAGCAAAATTCCATGGCCCATCGAGAGATAGACCTTCTTGAAATTCTCCATGCTGAATCATTTCAGCATAGTATCAATGTACGTAGACTAGGACAATCCAAACAACCTTTTAGATCAATCTCTATAGATCTTCATCCCTAAGATGAAGGATGCTTCTCTCAAGTCCTTCATGAAAAATTGAGATGATAGCCAAACATTTATTCCCTGTAATGCAGGGATATCATTCTCAATTAAGAGAATATCATCTACATATGGTACAAGAAATACAACAACAGAATCATTAGCCCATTTATACATGCAGGGTTCTTCTCCGTTCTTGATGAAGCCATACGTTCTGATTACTTTATCAAAATACATGTTCCAACTCCATGATGTTTGCTTCAATCCATAAATAGATCTTTGAAGCTTGCACACCTTAGACTCGTCTATGGATGTGAAATCCTCAGGCTGTATCATATACACCTCTTCATTCAACTCTCCATTTAGAAAAGCTATTTTCACATCTATTTATCAGATCTCAGTCTAGGTATGCCGCTATCGCAAGCATGATTCGAATAGATTTAAGTATTGCCATCGAGGAAAACATCTCGTCATAGTCAATACCATAATGCTGACGATATCTCTTGGCAACCAAACGAGCTTTATAGGTCTCTACCTTCCCATCTACACCCCTTTTTCTTTTGAAAATCATTTACACCTAATGAATTTTATCCCTTCAGGTGGATCAACCAGTGTCCATATACTATTGACTTTCATAAACTCTATTTCGAATTTCATGACTTCTAGCCACTTATCAAAGTCAGACCTTTGCATAGCATCCATGTAGGTGATCGAATCCTCGTCATTCTCATCGAGTTTGATAGGATCACCATCCCAGATCAAGAAATTATAGTATCTATCCGATTAATACGATACTCTATCGGATCTTCTTGGTGCCACTTCAATAGGCTCTGGATTTGATCTTATCAAGTCCAGTTCTGCAGGTTCATTAGAATATATCGATTCTTCGATCTATCGAACTTCATTAAGTTCAACATTAGAGGTAGTTGTTCCTTCACTAAGAAACTCCTTTTCTAAAAAGACTGCTCTATTGCTGACGAACAACTTTTATTCTTCAGCAAGATAAAAGTAATAACCCCTAGTTTTCTTGGGTACCCTATGAACAAGCATTTATCGAACCTAGGTCCAAGCTTTTTCAGTTGTAAATGTTTAACATAAGTCGAACATCTCCTAACCCTAAAGTGAGAGAGTATCGACTTATGCCCAGTCCATATCTCATATGGAGTCTTTGCAACAGACTTGTTTGGAACGTTATTCAAAATAAAACAGGCAGTCTCTAGTGCATAACCTTAAAATAAAATTGACAGGCTTGTAAATTCCATCATGGACTGAACCATATCCAACAGAGTTTGATTCGTCCTTTCAGATACATCATTATGCTATGGTATTCTAGAAGAAGTTCATTATGAGAGAATCCCATTCTCTCCTAGATATGTTATAAATTCATTGAAAAAATATTTTTCTCCTTGGTCAGATCGAAGAGTTTTAATACTCTTTTCAAATTATTTTTCTACCTCATTTCGATATCATTTGAATATTTCAAATGAATTGAATTTATTTTTCATAAGATAGACGTACCCATACCTAAATAGATCATCAGTAAATATAATAAAGTAGTAATACCCACCTCAAGTATATGTATTCATAGGCCCATATACATCAGTATGTACTAGACTCAGAAGCTCAGTGGCTCGTTCACCTTTTTTAGTAAAAGATAATTTGGTCATCTTTCTAAGAAGGCAGGACTCATAGGTATTTAATGATTCACAATCATCAATATCAAGGATACACTTCTTGACTAACCTATTAATCCTATTCTTATTTATGTAACCAAAGATAAGCATTAGTGACATTATCTAGTTTTGATCGTTTATTTGACATGTACATTATACTAATAGACTGTGATATAATGTAAATATCATTTCTCAATTGTTCTTGTAGTACTGTAACATCATTCATAATGATATTATAATAATTTTTTTTTATTAATAAATAATAACTATCCTGAGCCAATAGCCCAATAGATATTATGTTCATCATAAAAGATGGACAATAGTGACAGTCACTTAAAATGACATTATTATTTTTGAAAAATAGTTCAAGAGTCTTCAATGCTAGGATTGAAACTTGACTTTCATTTTCGATATTAAGAAATCATCATCATTCTCAAATTTTCTACCAATTTAAAGTCCATGCAATGAATTGCATATATGAATCAGACTTTCGGTATCTAATATCCAGATAGATATATCATATACAGAGAAATTGTAAGGTATTATCATATAATAGCCTTGATCAGCAACCACTTGCTAATTTCTCCTATTTAGCCTATTTGGATTAAGAGGACCATTCCTCTCTGGGTCTGTCTTACTAAACTCTTTGTTCTTAGATCCTAAATGCTTACCACTGTCCAACAATGAACGGAGCGGACTTATTCTAGCCATTCTATTTATCTAAAAGAAAAACATGAAACCTAATAAGTACTTGAATAAATTTAAATCCTAAAGACTTTGACTTTAGTCTAAAGATTCTTTCACTATTTTTAACGAATTGGTAGCCTCTACCTTTAATTCAAGAAATTACATTAACTCCTTAGTGGGTTCTGAAATTCACATAGACTACAGACGGGCCCGAGGAAAGCTCTAGCTAACCCATGTGCATCTATAGGTAGATTCATAATCAATTATTTTTTTAAATAATTTTTAGTATTTAAGTTTTACCCCAGATATCAAATCAGTAGGCTATGGCCTCCACTGAAAAAGTCTAGTTAGCTCCTACCATTAACATGATTAACTTCAGTGCATCAAACCAATGATAACCAGGCTTGAGAAAAGCTCTGGCTAACTTGATCACCATTAAGAGAGTGCGACCTAATCATCATATGATGGATAGTAATTCCAATATCCAAATGAACATCAGGTGTAAGGCACCTCCAATATCCACCTAAAAAATTGGACTCATTACTATTCATCTTAATGGGAGGCTATGACTCGGTTATCTCCATAACTTAGTCATTTTAAGAACCTAATAATTTAGAGAATTTAGGTTACTTATGATTTAAGGATAGAAAGGATATGGATCAAATTTCTTCCACTGACTTTACCAAGTCAAGTCCTTCCACTTACTTCACCAAGTCAATAGGTTAGAACTAAGATTAATTTAGGTCCATGGCCATCTTATTCAGTCTTACTGATTAAAATCAGTCAAATTGATCTCTAATGACATGGGTCAGTTCGAATCACCAAGTAATCTAATCAAATCCTAATCGACCATATCGGTCAGATAAGTAAGATCAGTTGAAGGAATATGCCATTAATTCATCAAAGATCAAATCAGTATGAGTAGCTTCCAATTAAAAATCACTGATCTAGACTATCAAACTTATCTTAGACACCAATCAGTTAATTAGGTTTAATCTGATCAACCTAGTAATTTTGGGCTTAACCGCGTGCCATGAATTAAGTCCATTTTGGTCTTGTTAAAGACATGGACTCATCCAACTATAACTATTGGAGTTGATTCTAGAGTATCCTTGACCTAATCTAATTCAACACTTGATTAGATTTGATCAATTACTCTAGATTAATCCATTCTTTAACTAATCTTAGGTCTAACCCAATTAATGGACCTAATTCATCTAACCCTTTAACCCACAGTCTTATGCCTTTGTCTTAGGATCTTAATTTATAATTCTAGACCCTACAAATAATATTTAATTTTTTTAATTAAGTTTTGGACTGATGGGTTGGGGTTCGGCATTTTGAAAATAATTTTTAAATTTTGAAAGGTTCTTTACAACTTAGCATTATTCATCAATTGAGTCGACTCACTTTAAAATTGAATCAGCTCAATTTACAAACAATACTAGTTGTAGGGTTTAATCTGAAACTATGTACACTATATAATACTAAAATATGAATCAAACTTTAGATCCTATCTAAACATGCATTCATGATCAAAAATTAGATTAAACCCTAATTTAACATATCATAAAAAATTAGATCTAATCTAAAAATTTTATGATCAACTACAAAATCAAGCACGTACAAGGACAACCTTTATACTATAGAAGGTAAACCCTACAGCAGGACAACCTACAGTCCAAGCAATCTTGATTTTAATTTTTAAATCTAATTAATTAAAATATTAGATTAATATTTAGATTAAATTTAAATTATTAATCTAATCATGCAAGTATATCATGTTTAGCGAACCTACGCTCTGATACCATTTGAAGGATGCAGTGTAGGGTTTGCAGTGCTACTTTTAAAATTTTTTTTAAAAATAGCTAAAATATAGTATAAAATTAATTAATCTAATTAATTAATTTTTGATCATATCAGAATATTAAGTCCTACACTAAGGATCTAAATACAATATGCATGCATTTATATTAATCAAAAAATAAAACTATGCAGCAAACTCTTTACTACATCTATCTATTCAGAACATAATATCTTTTCATAGGTAGCTAATCACCATAATCTGAATCCATCAAATAATACTTTGGTGTTGCACCATAGCCGCACATATATTCGGTCTCTATGGTTGATCCACACGGAGCTCCTAGTCTCGATCAGTCCCACTGGAGTGCTAGCTCCTTGCTGGGATCTTCAATGGCTGATTATGATCGATCCAATCGATCATATACTTTTTGATTTTTTGGATGCTCCTAAAAATTAGAATACAAATATTGGAGGATAATGAAGAGGTGTTTCAAATTTTGTAGCAATCCGATGCTCATAGCACTCGATCTCTCCATCCGAACCCAGACTTCCAAATCTAGGATTTCACTCAGTCCAAAAATTCTTACACACTAAAAATCCTATCCCACCATCTTTGTGTGAAGTTTTTTCATGAAATAAGTTTTTATGGAAAGATGACTTTTAGATCTATAAACCCTATTTAGATCATATCTAAAAATTGGATATCCTTAGAGGTGAAAATCAGAAGAGAAAAGAGGCATAAGGGAAAAGTAAAGTGTTATAGGACCCTACTCACCTTCACTCCAAGATTTTTTTCATCCAAAACTAATGCCCAATTATTCTAAAATTTTTATCACTTAATGCTAACCCCTTCTTATGCACACACAAAAATTCTCATAATTTATTGACATGAATACCATGGGAAAAATGTATGAAAAGAGATAAGGATCGAGTGGTTGGAAGGTTTTAACCAATCACTTGATTTCAAAAATCAAGTGAGCCTCTTATCCTTATCCAATAACCCCTCCCATGTATTTAACATGCAGAAGGACTCTCCTTCTACATGCGCATATTTTTATTTCTCTAAAAAATATTTGATAAATAAAAGAGAGGGCATGGAAAGTAGATAAGGTTGGATTGGTTTCAATCTCCAACAAACTGAGTTGAATTCAAAACTCAACTTACTTTAAACCGATCCAACCCTTGGACCAAATCAAAAGTAGATAAGAGAGGGAGTGCAAAAACCTTCTGAGCGATAAAAAAGTTATGAATAAAATTTTGGGCGTGGAATAAGAGTGAAAAAATCAAAAATGATGGGTGCATGGGAGAGTTTGAATTCAAACTTCATTTGACTTGATCCTAATTGGTTTCAACCAAACCAATTAATCTAGACCTAATTAGACCAAATTAAATCCAATCAAATTAGGCTTAGCCTAATCTAATAAAATTTTAATCAAATTAAAAATTAATTAGATTCAGATCCTGATCAAATTAGGATCAAAACTCTCCAGATTAGTGGGACTCTTGATCAAAGAGTCCTAAATAACTAGGATTAAGAATCCTAGTCCACTAGGACTCTTGATCATAGTGTCCAGTCCAATGGGACTCTTGACCATAGAGTTTCGGACATCAGAACTCGATCAGAGAGTCTCGGATATGAAGGACTCAGAGTTCTAGTCCAATGGAACTCTTGGTCATAGAGTTCCAATCCAGTGAGACTCTTGACCGTAGAGTCTTAAATCATCGAGACTCAATATCAGCCATCAGATCAGGTAGAAACTTATATTATGTGTGATCCCATAGGTTTGAATCCTAAGTCGGTAGCACAGAAACTAATTTTCTATACCAATCAATGTGACCATCTAGCAATGGTACTCGACATCCGGATAGATCGAATAATTGCATTGTAATATCGACGAACCTATGGCATATGGTTACCGTATAATTCATCCCCTTGATCTCGATACTCAAAGAACGATTTAAAATTTACTGTCAATCCTAAAATTCATCCATAGTGTATTTCAAAATTTAGCGCTCATCATATGGACTATCCTAGCCGAGGATTTGCTAAATTGAAATATAGCAATGCACTTGCTCCAACACTTGGAGGGGTCAATCTCATCTTGACTTACACATCGACAAGTCAAGTACTTGACTGCACCCAGTAGTCTTCCATCATTGAATTAAAAATTCAGACAGTTCGGTATCTAAGTGCCGTGAGTTGCTTGCATGTCATCATGGTAATCTCAGGTCTAAGGGACACTCATACCCATATCCTTCGTGAGCAACTCTTGACAGTAGAGAGCTCCATAGTTTAATCACGTTCAATAAAATGTACCCCTACACTTCACCTGCATGCCATAACAGTATCTCCATACTTCTTGGTTAAGAGAACAACCAATACTTATAGCACACAACGACCTACACTCGATACATTGTCGTCCTGGATAACAATGAATCATTTGGTCATGAACACATTTAAGAACTAAACGATAAATTCTTCTTTGTTGAGTTTAAATAGTCCTGAGAACTTTATCATAGAAGAGTTCATTACAGGAAGATGTACAAAATGATGAATATGCCAAAATAATAATTTTATTTATTAATAATTTAAGTATAATTATATTTAGCTCAACCATCTACAACATATATGATTGGCTTTAGGATACATTTTCCAATACTATGGGCCGTTGTGCATGGACCAGTTCCATTCACGAGGTTCACAAGTTTTGTGGAGCTTGTTGGCACGATCTAGTGGCCATGGATAGCTGGGGTCACGATCCGATGGTTGGGAGATGCTCCAGACATGATCAAAGATGACTTGGACTAGAATTCAATTGGTTTTATGCCTATTTAAGGGTTGACAGTGCTGTGAAAATTAAGAGACGCATAGAAGGCCTTGGCAGCTGTCAAGAGAAGTTCGACAGAGCACTAAAAGCATACGGCCTGCAGAGTAGATGCAGATAGAGTAAAGCATCAGGTAGAATGAGGCAACGGTCGTGTGAATGGCCATTAGATATGATGTAGCGGTTTTCATAAGAAGCATCTAGAGGCATCGAGAATCCTGATACTAGTAGGTCTATGAAAGGATCTTCTTGGAGATTTTTTTAGAGAGCTTTTGTTAGAATAGCTTCTATCTGAGAGAAATTTATGTACATAGAGTTGAGAGTAAGTGTTATCTTCTTTTATACTTTTATATATATATATATATAGTGAAGCGGATAGCACTTAGACTAATCTACAAACTTAATTATATTTTTTTTTTTTCTATCATAATATTTTAATCCGAGCTAGAATAGCACTAGTATAGCAATATGATTAAAAAAAAAAAAAATGTTACATGGCTAATGTGTATCTCTTTTATTCAAGCTGTTCTTTTGTATACAATAACGAACGCGTGGGTGCAGGCCATTAGTGAGGAAGTGCATAAAGAAGTGATACGATGGTTTGGTAACTTAGTTTGCATGCAAAGGTTACGTCACTTTAGCATTTTTTCCCCTTGACCATGTGAGGCGTTGCTACCGGGGGATTTATAGCTTGGAAGGTATAAAACCCATATGATTCGGAAGGCATCAATTTTGGATTCACCAGTTGCCTTCTTTAATCATATCAATACAGCATGTCACGTTGGAATGACGTTACACTCCAAGTGAAATAGAAAAGCTTGGATCGAGTTCTGCACCATAGATTGCTGTTCCGGTCATATTTTTTTTAGATGGATGGCTATCAAACATGATAGTTTTGTCCGTCACATACGCTACGATGCGTACAATATACGGCATGCGCGTTTATGCACAACCATGCATCCTCATGATATGGCAGTCATCACCATAGAGGATGTTGACTCATAACGGTGCTAGTGAAAATTGAGGTCCCATCCATCTCGCTTTCCAAGAGGTCCCATTCTAATGCCTCGTGAAAATTGAGGACATAAAGCTTTTCTAGTGTTGTTAACGAAGAGTGACGTATGCCTCCGGTGCAGGACAAGTGGCTGTGACTTCTATTCTTCCCTCGGAGCCAGGATAGAAAGGCCGGCTTTACGGGGTCATTGGTTTCCACGTCCCTTTTTTTTTTTTTTTTTGGTAAACATTTCCGCACCCTCCTTTAGCCGCGCAAGTCTCGGCTAAATTTACCTCATGCACCCTAGCTGAGCAAAGGGAAAGGATAATTAAAAGTTAGTTGGATATGGATACGGGGCGAACCACGGTGCAACATTGATCAATGACTTCTCTTGACAAGTGCTCATAATTTTTTTTTAAATTAATTTTAAATTTAATAGATATATATATATATAAAATAAGACTATAATATATTTAATTAAATTTAAAACTAGATTCAATCAAATTAAAATTTTATAATAGAGAATCTATATCAATAATTCAAGCTATTAGATGTGATATACTATTTTAAAACTACTTGCACATCAAAAATTATATAATTTAAAGATTCCTGTATCAAGTGATCAAAAAATATATTTAATTCAATTTTATTTATGCTATTCAATTTTTGACTATTTGATGCATAGACTAGGAGTTTTCAAATCATATGATTTTTGGTTGCAGATAGTTTTGAGATAGTAAATTACATCCAACGACTTGGATCATTGATGTAGAACCTTCATTATAGAGTTATGACCTGATCGATCGGGATCTAAATTCGATCGAATATATTTTAATCTAATTCTATATATATATATATATGAAAGCAAAAATTAAGAGAAAATAAAGCATCAATTTAATCTATCCATATAAACATAAGATTCTCATCTTCTAATGCCATCTAAATCAAAATAAACTTCTAATATGTCATGTAAAGATAAAGAAAGAGTGTATGAAACATATTATATTATTAAAGCATTAAAAAAATATTAAAAGCATTATACTATTAAAGTATTGAATTAAAAATATCTTAAAAGCATGTACCACCTATAAAGAGAGAATAAAAATATTATATTATGGTCCATAAAATTTTTAATTACACTCTTACAATAAAAGCTCACTTATATGAATTAAATTAGAGTTAAATAAATTATTAATGATTGTTCATCTTTCATTCTACTATCATTGTATGTAGCTAAAAATTTGGATTGATACCAGAAATTTAGATAGACAGATATATCAGCTATTATTTTACCTAGGATCTACTGTTTTGAATTTTATAGATTTTATTATTTTTAACGGCTGGTGTTGTGGCCAATCCACCAACACCTATAACGAATACTAGGACATCTTCAAAAGAAAGTCCACATTGATCGGAGTTGGCTCCAACGGGGATCCTCCAATGCTTAAGTTAGTAGGATGGTCGAACAGAAAATGAAAAGCAAGATAGAGTTTGCCCTTAGAATAACTTGGTATCCCTTATCAAACTAGCCAATTTACCTTTCTTTTATAGATGTCGAGATGATAATCGCTTAACATATGGGTTCCTCTTTTTTTAGTGTAATGTGATCATAGGTAGATAGTTAAAACTACCCACTAATCATCATTATCCACTTTTCTCGAGAGCAATTTTATAGGGCCGATCGAAAGCTAGATAAGTTATTTGGAGAGCTTCCACCGATCAGTCGGTAGATTTGGGATCGATCGATCATCGATCGATTGATTTTATGCCGATGGATCATCCGTCGGCTAACTTTGTATCGATCGATCGTCGATCGGTTAATTTTGTATCGATGGATCTTCGGTCAGACTTTATACTGATCGATCGTCGATCGATTGAAGAACTTTAAGTCGATTATTGTCTTAATAATTTTCGACTGATGGTTAGTCAGTCAAAAGAAGCAATCATCGATTATCGCTTATCAGTTCGATTATCCATCGGATTGTCAAATGTCAGCACTCTCGTCAATGTGTTGGTGGGACAGTTGATAGATCAACAAGTGTTGATCCTTCGATGAGTTTTCTCTGTGCCGATAATCGGTCGGATGTTGAACATCGATCATCGAGTTAGTCGATCAATGGTTTATCGATCACCTATCATCGATCATCGATCGATGAACGTCCATCAATGTTCGACGGTCAATCGATTATAAGTTGAGAAGTCGGATGGTAGATTGACAGCCCCCAACAGTTCCCCCAATGCCCAAGTTTGGTGCAATGATTTTATACTTTGGCTTGATGCACCAAGCGCAGGGAGTCGACGTGTGGCATCGCTCCAAACTTCGTTCTGCTATCCATCATTCATCGGACATTAGTCGATTTTATTTAACCAACTGTCGGCTAGCTTTTAAATTGGCTTAAAGCTAGATTTTTCAACTAGCCAATACTTAGTCATTTATCGAGATATTCATAGATCGGGGATAAGCCAATCTTGAGTCAGTTTCCAACCGACCTCTAGTCAATTTTTTTTACCAACTTGTACTTGACCAAATCATTGAAGTGCTTGACAATCGGGTGTAAGCCAACCCTCAATCAATTTCTAACCAACTTTTAGTCGATTTTTTACTAAACAATACTTGATTAATTTATTGAGGTATTTGTCGATCGGGTGTAAGCCATCCCTCGGTCAGTTTCTAACCAACTTTTAGTTAGTTTTTTTATCAACCAATGCTTGACCAATTTGCTAAAGTGTTTGTTGATCGGGTGTAAGCTGACCCTCGATTGGTTTCTAACCAATTTTTAGTCGATTTTTTATCAACCAATGCTTGATCAATTTGCTGAAGTATTTATCGATTGGATGTAAGCCGACCCTCGGTCAGTTTCTAACCAACTTTTAGTTGTCTTTTTACCAACCAATGCTTGATCAATTTGCTGAAGTGTTTGTCAATTGGGTGTAAGCCGACCCTCGGTCAATTTCTAACCAACTTTTAGTCAATTTTTTACCAACCAATGCTTGATCAATTTACTGAAGTGTTTGTCGATCGGGTGTAAGCCGACTCTTGGTCGGTTTCTAACCAACTTTTCATCGGTTTTTTACCAACCATCCTTCGATTCGTCCTTGGCCAAATCAGCAAGGATTGTGTTCTTTACTAGTTGGGGTAAGCCAACTAATTTGCAACTAATAGCTTGATGCTCTTCTTCTCTTGTCATTTTGTAAGAAAGTTATGCATCGGCATTGCTTATTGGTCATCGAATCATCATTTTTTAGCTGATTCATCTTCGGATGTTGCCCTTCCGACTCTTGGTCGCCTAAAGATAATGTTGATCATCCCGATCATCTGTCGATTTTGATAATTTTTTTCCGACACCAGTGGTTGATTGGCTTGCGGCTGAGTTAGACGATCGAGTCGAAACTTGGCAAGAAATTTCTATCGAATGAGATCCTCGATCTCATCTTTCAGTTGAAAGCACTATTCGGTGTCGTGACTGTAGTCGCGATAAAAATGGCAGTACTTTCTTTTGTCCTTACTTTGATTTTTCATCAACGAAGGTCGGCAAAGATAATTCTCCCCTTCGATCTTCATCAAGATCTATACTCACGTAGTAGCAAGGAGAGTGTAAGCATCGTACTGACTCTTCACATTGGTCGGTACTGGATTTAGTCAGAAGAAGACTATTTTCTTATTTAGAGTAGGCTGGTTTGGTCCAGTCGAAATGTCGTTGTTCCATTATTTCTTCTTTTGATCTTTTTCATTCAATTGGCGTCGGTCAAAAGTGCCTTCTTCTGTGTGAATGTATTTATCCACACACTCCAGGAGTTTAGCATAAGTCCGAAGGTGGTTCTTATCCAATGAGTAGGTAAACCAGGAACCCCACAGATCCTGCTTCATAGTCGAGATTGCCACATCCTCGTTGAGGTTTCTGACCATGGCGGTGTTAAAACACACCACGAAGGTCTGAAGAGTTTCTCCCTCTCCTTGCTTGATCGAGAAGAGGATGTCTGAAGTTCGTGGTATCTTTTTGCTAGTGTTGAAGTGAGCCACGAAAGAGTCTTCAAGCTGTCTAAAAAAATTGATGCTTTTTCACTGAAGCTTGGAGTACCAGGCTCGAGCAGCTTTCCAAAGGATGGTCGGAAAGCCAATGTACATGAGGGCATCGTTCATCCCCTAGATCATCATGAGAGCTTTATAGCTTTGGAGATGATCAACTAGGTCCGTAGAGTCATCATATGATTCTACCTATGGCATCTTGAACCATGATGAGATCAGATTGTTCAAGATGTGAGAGAAAAAAGGAGCTGCATGGACACGAAAACTATCAGAGGACCATCCTATCACGTCCTCCTGGATTCGGACCAGTCGACGATCGATTTTCTTGAGCTTAAGCTCATAGTTATTGAACCATCGCTGGCGAGATGTGCTAGGTGTCGATCCTCCTGAAGAACTGATGAAGGAGGAAGTAGTCGAATCGCATGGCCATTTTTCTTTATGTTGGCTCCGATGAGAGGATGGAAAAATAGAGCGTCATGATCGATGGATGGTTCCTCACGAGCAACGAGGAGATGGAGTTTCTATCCGATGGAAACGTCGAGATGGTCACTCCGATGAGGGGGAGATGGAGCACCTCGAGATGTTGTGATTATGCCTAGATGGTACTATCTGCATCGTTGGACCTTCTACCACTGCATGCGATTGCTGTTGAAAACTGTGAATAACCTCCGTCAGCATTCAGACCTGCTGTGTTAATGTAGCTAGTTGCTGGGCTTGTGCATCCGTCGTGACTGTCGAATGTGAAAAGCTTGGAGGAAGTGCTTCTCGCTAGGATGACTGGCCAGCGGTGCTAAGTGAGTTGCAAGCACGCGTTTTCACCATTATAATAGATGATAAACTTCACTGATCATTTTTTTCCCCTACCTGGTGCACCAATTTATTGCGGTCAATCCACCTACGCCTGTAAATGAATGCTAGGACACCTACAAAAGAAAGTCCATACTGAATGGAGTTGACTCCGGTAGGGATTCTCTGATGCTTAAATTAATGGGATGGACTGGTCAAACAAAAAATGAAGAGCAGGATAGAGTTTGTCCTTAGAATAACTTGGTGTTTTTTAACAAACTAGTCCGTTTACATTCCTTTTATAGATGTCGGAATGATAACTGCTTAGCATGTGGGTCTCTCTTTTTTTGGTATAGTGTGATCATGGGTAGGTAGTTAAAACTATCCACTAATTATCATTGTCCGCTCTCCTCGGGGGTAGTTTTATAGGGCTAATCGAGAGCCAGCAGATAAGTTATTTGGAGAGCTCCCACCAATCAGTCAACAGATTTGGGACCAACCGATCATCGATCGATCGACTGACTTTGGGACCGATCGATCATCGATCGATTGATTTTATGCCGATAGATCGTCAGTCGGTTGACTTTGTATTGATCGATCGTCGATCGATTAATTTTGTATCGATGGATCATCGATCGGTTGACTTTATATAGATCGATCATTGGTCGATTGAAGGGCTTTAAGTCGATTATTGTCTTAATAATTTTTGATCGATGGTTAGTCGATCGAAAGAAGCAATCATCGATTGTCGCTTATTAGTCCGATTATCCATTGGATGGTCATATGTCGACGCTCCCATCAATGTATCGGCGGGATAGTTGATGGATCGACGAGTGTTGATCCTTTGACGAGTTTTCTCTATGTCGATAATCGATCGAACATTGAACATCGATCATCGAGTTAGTCGGTCAGTGATTTGTCGATCACCTATCATCAATCGTCGATCGATGAACGTCCATCAGTACGTTCGAGGATCAATCGATCGTAAGTTTAGGAGTCAGATGGTAGATTGACAGCCCCAACAGCTGGATATTGTTCAAAAAAAAAATTTCATTATTTGTGGTATCATTAGAAATGGAAGATATAGTTTTATGTTATGTAATTTTTTTTATCCATTATTATTTTTCTATTGCTTTCTTTTTACTTTGTCATTTTGCTTTACAATCATTTGAATATTCAAATGGTGCTTTTGTTTGGATTTTACTGTGTATCAAATGATATTTAAAAAATATTTTCGATAAGAATATTCTTTTTCTTTAATTATTTTGAATGTATCATTAGTAGAGAAATTATACTTAAAAGCAAAATCTCTAACAACATTAAGATTGTTGATCATGGACTACCACGATCTATATTCATATTCTCATAGTTTTATATTCATCGTCCTTCATTGAATTTATCAACATTAATTTCATAATTATTTTTTATTTATTATTAAATTAAATAATTAATTTTATACAATAATAAATTATGTGACATAGCATGGGCACGAGCTCAAAACTAATTATGATATAGAAGAAGAGCAATTCGGGACCATAAAAAAAGAGGAGAAAAATTACATAAACACTCCTTCAAATTTGGGCTATTTATGCTTAAATTTTAAAAATTTAAATATATCAATTAGCTACCAAAATTTTAAATTTGTTGCTTCGCAATTCAGCAATTTATCTAGACCTTGATACTATTAAAAGAGTGAGAAAAAAGATAAAATATCCTGGATTTAGAGACGTTAGTTTTAATTTTTATATGATCTCAAAGCGCTTCATCCTCTATGATTCATCCATCTGTATAGATCATAAAGTATTGTCTCCTCTATGATTCATCCATATTCATAAATCTCGACACACTCTATCCTATGTCATCTATCCATTTACACATATCTCAAAGCATTCTATCCTATGTCATCCACCTACTTGTACGGATCTCAAACTGCACCATCCGTATACCTATATAGATTTCAAAGCCATCCATCTACACAAATCTCAAAGTATTCCATTCTCTACCATCTATTCATTTGCATAGATTTTAAAGTACTTCATTTTTTTTATTATCTATCTATTTGTACATATTTTAAAGTGTTCCATCTTTTATTATCCATCCATCTACATGGATCTCAAAGTATTCCATCGGTCGTTTATTATGATCTACCTATATAGATCTTAAAACACTCTATCTTCTATTATTCATCCACTTATAAAATCTAAAAGTACACCATCCACTATCACTAATCTATCTACATGGATCTCAAAGCACTCCACTATTATCTATCTATCTGCATGGATCTTACCACACTCCATCCTCTATCATCTATCCATCTATATAAATATCAAAGTGCTCTATCCTTTGTCATTCATCCATCTGCATGGATCTCAAAGTAATTCATCATCTATCATTCATCAATCTACATGACTCTCAAAGCATTCTATTCTATATTATCCATCCACCTATACGAATTTTAAAGTACTCCATCCTCTATCATCCATCCTTCTATATGGATCTCAAAGCACTCTATTCTATGTCATTCATCTATCTGCATAGATTTTAAAGCTCTCTATCCTCTATTATTCATCCATCTATATGGATCTCAGAATACTCAATTCTCTGTCATTCATCTATCCACACAGATCTCAAAGCACTCCATCCTCTTTCATTCACCCATCTACTCGACTATCAAAGCACTTCATTCTTCGTTATCCATTGTCCGTCTAGTTTTTAAAGTTATCTATCTTCTACCATCCATCCACTTACATGGATCTCAAAGTTCTTCATTCTCTATCGTTCACTCCCCTGCATAAATCTTAAAGTTCTACATCTTTTATTATCCATCTACTTATACAAATTTCAAAATATTTCATATCTATCATTCATCCACTTAGATATATTTTAAAATGCTCCATCCACGTGACCATGCTTCCTTTCCTTTTCAATTCATGCCAAAACAAGAGCTCTTTACTAAGTTATTCGGAAAGACAGTTATGAGATTTTACAAAAAAATCAGTTATCCAATGACTGTTCATAATAGTATTTTATATGGTTGGGATATGTTATAATGGATTTGAAGTTTTAATGATTAATTAATATTTTTTTAATTTTTAAAGTCCAAAAGTAAATGGCCCGTAGATGTCTATGTATTTTTTGAAAAAACATATCTAACTTGCAAATTGGCTTCTTACATCCTTTTTCAAAAAGTAACTACAGGACTGTTGTTATTTTTCATGTTTAAGCCAGCAATCACCTACCACCTTATTCTGCGGGCGCCACCCGAGGGACATCGATGATTTTCCTCTGTTTTGTTATGAATAAATTGTCTATAGATTTAATATTCTTTCACCGTCTATAAATATAGGAGTTGAAACCTAGTCACTTACGTGTTGCTGGAGAAAGATGGGACCATCCCATACCTCAACTAAATCTCAAGCTTTCTAATTTCCATCGTACTTAAAGGAATAGTTATGGAAAATATAATCCATTAGAGGGATGATTTAGTAACACAATCTTTCACAAATAAAGAAAGAAAAGAATACATAGCAGATGTGCGTCATTTCTACGGCCGCTAGCTGACATGCACTGTATTAGGTTGAAAGGGAAGCAAGAGAGAGATTCCAAATTAGCAGAAAAAACGTATTAAGAACTAATTTGCAGTTTCCATGATTGAATCCAAGACATGCAAGGTTTGAAGTTCAAATTAATGGGATCAACTTAAGCATGTCACGTAAGCTGTCCATCAAAAAGAGGGGAAAAAAGGGTTAGCTCTGTGCAGACGACAATGGAAAAATGAAGCAACTACCTCCTCAAGTTCAGTGAGGTGGCTTCCTGCAAACCTATCAATTTCATCACCATCAGCCGTGATTTCCACTAAACAATGCCGAATTTATTCAAATCTAATCACAAAATACCACGAATCTAATCATAGATACCGCAATCAACCTATGATCTATCTAAATAGATTCATATAGCGCCTCCTGGTTCATATAGACCATAAATCGGACCTTCTCTGATATCATTTTTATCTCATCTAAAAAATTTAGCTGAAAAATACCGTGTCTAAGATCTATATAATGTATAGCCGCTGATTCCTTCCTTGAACCTTGCATATTTGTTAGGATTATACCCTAGGAGGGTATGCAGCTATGTGACATGACCAACCCAAGCGTACGTGGGGTTTAGGGCATGATAAACAAAACCATCAACATGGAAGATGTAGCAAGTAAATCAAATAAATGTGGCAATGGAACTAAAGCATTATGAAGGCAACCCATCTGCTGTTGGGAGTTCCTGCTGGCTTCGTTCAAATAAGTATGCTAACAGTAATACTACATCCATTTCAAATACATCAGATTTCTTTGCGCAAAAATAAAGCATCAGATTCGAGGTATAATCTACAAAAGGAGGGATGATGAGGTATAATTAGAAGAGAGGAATCCTTAGCATGAAGACATTTCCACTTGATTTAAAAATGAAATTGTCAGAGTTCTCTTGCCAGTTATACATTTCTGGTCCTGGGATGAGATGAAACCAAATTAACGATGCGGTAAAAATTCTATTTCCATTCAAGTACTAATATATAACAGTTTCATCGAGCAGGCAGATATTGCAAGTTCTAGTGCACGTAACACCAGTCATTTCCATTTCCACATCATATAGATTCTTCACCATTACAAATCTAAGACTTGCAATCTAGTATCGTATCGGAGCAGAGGAAGGCTCGAGCTAGGAAAAGGATTCACCTATTCATGCCAGTCGCAGGCTTTTGCAAAGAGAAGAAATGACTGCAATGGCAAAACAAGATTAAGAAAAGATTTGACCAGCCGGGCAGACCACCATTATTTCGTCCTATCATTTGGATTTAAAAGCCTTATCACGATAAACCACATCGTCAACTTACATAAATCTTGATTAATAATGAAAGATTGACCGTAGTCCACAAGAAATTGAAGCCAGACATCAAGTGTTATTGCACAATTCTAAACTGGTCCGAACTTTAGTAGAATTATCGCGTAGTCTGAAACCAGTGCCGATGCAAAATTCTAAATGTATGCAAGTTTTCTGACAATTTAGATGGATGGGATGTGTCATATAACAAATTGCAAACAAATGACAGATTCTCCCATCGAGGAACAAAGTATGACACGGGCTGTTTGAGAAAGAGGCGATGCTTGGAAGGTCGGTCTCCCTCCAATCTCAACAAAGCTGAAGCGTCGCAAATTAGCACAAATGATCGCTTCAGGTAGGACACGTACAACACGTCCCATCATGATTTTGTGCTAAGAGCAGTACCCTACTTATTGAGGCATTTGCACATCATCCTATTGAAGCACTTCAAGTAAGACTGCATTTTTAATTTTGTAAGCACGGCATGTTTCCGCGACGAAGGCTGTAAGAATTTAAGTATTAACTGCAAAATAGATATAGCCTTTTTTGATGAAAACATTAATCGACCGATAACAAAATGCTGAGCACATAAGAACAAAATACAAAATGGCAGTGGAAGAAAGGACCTTGTGCCAAGTCCACTTTATATTTATTTCATATGAGTTGCCACAGATAAGAGGTAGCTAGAGGCTCGCACTCCACACTCTAGAGTTTATTTCAATAATTCAATATTAGAATAAGTTGTTTTAAATATTTATTTCCCTTCAAGTTACATGCAATGGATTTACTTGAGCGAATCCACTAGCAAGTGAGGTTATCTCCTGGTGTCACACCGAAGTCGCTGCAATACTGCTTGTAAAGTTGAACCCGGGCATTCATCTCAGCTGGTTCTTGTCCATTACACTCTTGGCTGTTAATCTTCCTAATTGTGGCTCCAAACCCTTGGCCAGAGGTTATGACCGAGTGCACATTTTCCATCCAGAACCACAAGGCGGTCTTGAATGATATATTCACATCAGTAGCCACAGTCTCGGGTGAGTTCAAGCCATCAAATCCAATGCTTTGTCCAGCAGCACCGTAGTTATAGTTCCAGGTCAGCTGAAGAGGGCCACGGCCGAAGTACTTCTTCCCTTGGGCACATGGGTACTGAGTGTAGCTTGGATCACAATAGGCATTGGATTGGTCCGTCTCTTCTATGTAGCACAGATCTGCTCAGAAAGAAAAGAAGAAAATTAATTAGGTCCTGTTTGCTATAATCTTCTCGTGTATGTATGTATGTAAGTATGTATATGTGTGTGTGTGTGTGAAAGTTCTTTACATTTTTAACCATTGATTTGTTTGTAACTTAAGCATACTCGAAGACTCGGAATGATTGATCTTTTTTTATGAAATCAATTGTTGGACCATGTCTCGTATAGCTTTTAAAGCACGCCAAACTCTCTCTTTCATCCATCTATACAGAGGCTATTGTATGATCCAACAGTGAAAAAGGGATGCATAATTATTTGGCGCAAAAATTACAATCTGAACCTGAAATAAACTTAACTCTCCACCGGAAGGCGGAAATAAAATATAAAATACGAACAGTGCATGTGCTACTACGAAATATATCCAGCAATGAAACCTAAATTAAAAACCCAGGCTGGTAGAGAACTTACATCCGGTCTCGTGGGTGACATGGGCGAAGAAGGCGGCAACCTCCTGCTTAGAAGTGACGGAGGACCCGTCCTGGCCAAACTGAGGATAAGACCCCAGCGCGTTCAGGAACGCCTGCCTCGTATAGAAGCTCTTGCCGGGGCATGGATTGCCGGAGGCCTGATTCATAATGCCGTCGAAGAACTGCTGGGTGACAAGATCGGCGACCGAGCTGCCGCCGGTGGAGTAGCACGGCCCCTCTTGGCAGCCATCACCGCAGTACGCGGTGCCGGTTCCGCAGTAGCCATACTTGCTGCAGCAGAGGTCCGACGAGCACCCGCAATTCTGGGCAGTGGTGGAGATTATGCCCGCAAGTAGGAGGCTCAGCTGGAATAAGATTACACTACGTGCCATCTTGTTTGCTGTTCTTCTATAGATGGATGGAGTAATAGAATTGTGGCTGAGAAGTATTTATAGACGGAAAAAGAGAAAGAAGAGTAGCGAGTTAGGAAGCATCTTGGTGACTTCTGCGATGGCTCGACCAAGACTTTGTGCAGCGGCTGTAAATTGACCGTCGTTGCAAGAGTAGGACACGGAAATCTTTTTTTTTTTTTCTTTTTTTTCTCTTTTTTTTAAAGTAAAGGACACGGAAATCTAACCTAGCAGACATCGTGCATGAACGTTGCTAGTCAGGAGCCCGATAAGGAAAACACCAAGTCTTTTCTTTGACCTGATCACGTTACGTCGTTAACGCATGATCCATGATTATTATTATTTAATTTTTAGTTTCGCACGCACTTATTTTTAGTTCTTACGTACAGTTCTATTTTTCCTGCACATAATTGTATTGTCCCTGCGTACATTTATATTTGTATATATACAGTTATGTATAACCGTAGTCGTAGAATTAGAATGCACGATCGCTAAAGCTTTGAAACTTGGACGAGTGTTAAAAACCGGATTTGAAGTTACGGTCCGGCCAATTGAAGGGCCAAGCTATTACATACACCCTTTTTTTAGATGGTATATTGTATTATATTAGTATTTTTTTTTAAGTTCATCATGTCATATATTAGTGAACAGAGGGACAAATGATCGATCGGGGGGAAAATTGGCACATGCTGTTCATACTAGATGCTTGAGAAAGGGGGTTAATTTTGAATGAACGTTTGTTTGGAATTGGAAGCATCTTGGTGACTTCCGGGATGGCTTGACCAACGCTTGGCAGTCGTTGCAAGCCAGAACGGAGTAATATAAATACAATAATAAATAATAAATAAATAATAATAAAAAAATGTTTTACTTGGCTAATGTGTAACTCATTTCAAGAAACAGTCATAAAAACTTCTACCATTTATGCATGGCACCATTTTACCCGCAATGCTGCTCTCATTCCCCAAAAGATATTTGAGTATCTTCTAGCAAGATCATGTAAATATACGTGCAAAAATAAATTTAGAAATTGCTGACCCTTTTGGATGTTTGATACAACGCAGAAGACTGCAAATAAGACAAAAGGTGTTATACTTCCACTAAAATGTAAACGTGAAGTATTATTATAATATGCAATGTGTGTACGACTACTGATATCAAGCAGTCAAATAGACAAGTCTGCAATGCTGGACATGAACAATTTCGTCTTCCAGAAAGAGAGAATACTTAGCGTGAAATATTTCTGCTTGATTAAAATAAAACACAATTCCATCTTCAGAAGAGAGGAATCCTAGTAATATTAAAGGCAGTCAAATTCTCTTGCTGTTATACTTGTCTGGTCAAGAAAGGATGACCATTATAAGAATATATGCTGCAAAAATTCTATTTCCATTCAACTACTAATATATAAAAGTTTCATCAGATGAGCAGGTATTGCAAGTTTTACCGCGTGTAACATTAGCCTTCTCCATTTCCACATCATATGGATTCCTCGCTGTTACGAATCTAAGACTTGCACTCTGGTATTGCATTGGAGCAGAGGAAGGCTCAACCTAGAAAAAGGAGTCACCAGTTCATGCCAGTCACAGGCTTTTGCAAAGAGAAAAGAAATCACTGCAACAGTGAAACAAGATTAAGAAAAGATTTAACTAGCTAGGCCAGAGCTAGCATTAATCAGACCACCACTATGTTCTCCTATCATTTTGATTTATAAGGCTTATGACGATCGACCACATTGTAAACTTACATAAATCTTGATTAATAATGAAAGATTGACTGTGAGTCCACAAGAAATTGAAGTTATCAAACTCACTGGTGGTTTATCTGGTACATTCACGATCCTAATGCAAGTTGCTGCTCAAAAAAGTAGCTGCACAGAAATTACATGTGCCAACCAAAAAGTAGCTGATGCAGCCCGGTGGTACACTATCAACACTGTAGCTTGAGTTGTAGCGATCGGATGAATCGATGTGTATTCCAAAGGACCCAATTTCACATTCATCCTATCACATCTATAAATAACGAAGGATTTATATTTAACTAGGTTTGTGTTTAGTAAAATATCCAACGTGAGGCTAGACTGAAAATATCAAAACTATGAATTATATTTTATTAATAAAATAAGAAGTGTTGTTTTTTTTTGTTTGGAGGGGACCGACCCGGCATAGCTACCTAGCGATTTGGAGGGGACCGACCCGGCATAGCTACCTCCTTTGGACATGAGCGAATCACCATAGATCATGTAAGTCCAGATATTTAATCCAGTTTCTTTGGATATGGGTGAATCACGGCAGATCATGTAAGTCCTGATATTTAATCCACTATGACTCGAACTTAGGTCACTTTGTTGGAAGCTAAGCCCGTTATCATTGGGCTACCACCATGATGGTAAAACAAAAAGTGTTTAAAGAATAAAAAGTATATAAAACAAAGTAAATGATGGGACCTCTTCATTATTATGCTTGTTGTGGACAAAGGCTCGACCTTTTTGACCAGTGGGTCGTACGTGAGATATTGTCCATTCTGATCCATAAGCCTCACGATTTTGCCCTTTAAAAGATATCTCACGTGGAAAGATTTATTCCTTCCTTATAAGCACGAGTCCCCATTGACTCACAACCAATGTGGGACTAATAGAGCCATCTACCTTATTAGAACCACAACACACTACAGTGAGGGAGAGAGTGATTTCTTCTTCCATGTTGATTGCATCTCCGATAAAATCGACTAATAGCGTCGAAATTTTTTGAGGTTGATCAGTCGGTAGTCGTATATGAGAAAAAATCGAGTAAAACAAAACATCCATTGAACTTTCATTATCTATAAGGATTCTTTTTACATCATAATTTGCTATCATTGCCGACATAACAACAGCATCATTATGAAGAGTTTGAATTTTCCGTACATCATCATCCAAAAAAAAATTATGTTTTCTTCAAGATGTTTCTTAGCCGATCTTCTTCGGATGTTGCCCTCCATCCCTTGACACATCAGAAATCATGTTGATGACTTCGACATCGCGATTATCATTTGGTTTCTTTGGTGTTGAGATGCGAGATAAGAGTCAAAGCTAAGATTGCATCGATATCTCCGAGGTATTTCTTGATAATATCAGATTCTCAATTCGTCTCTGAGCTAGATTGCATTGTTCCAGTATCATAACCATGATACGATGAAACACATAGTATCTTTCAATCACGGCTCCTTTGATGGCTTTTCATCGGTGGGGGCGTTTGGATATATTTTGCTCTTTCAATTTTCAGTCGAATCTATTTCTTATGGACTCCTCGGGATGGCAAGCTTTTTATAGTCAGCTATTGACTTGATTCGGACAGAAGCTCCACTTTTTTATTTTTCTTTTCTAACTTTTGCTTCTACTTGACCGGTCAGAAGCGGTTTCATCCACGCAGATATGCTTAAATGCACGCTCCAAAAGTTCAGCATAGATCCGAGGATGATTCTTATCAAGTGAGTAGGTGAACCTTAATCCCCTCTGACCTCTCTTCATAGCCGAAATAGCCATGTCTTCATTGAGGTCTTTAACCTCAAGTGTGGCGGCATTAATCTCGTAGCGTCTCTTCTTTATTTTGTCTAATGGAAAAGAGACTGCCGAACGTTCGCAGCATCCTTCTACTGGTGCTGAAGTGGGCTACGAATAAATCTTCCAGCTACTCAAAGGAATGAATACTTTCTAGCTGCAGTTCAGAATACCAGACTCGAGTAGCTTTCCGAAGAATTGCCGAGAAGCCTTTACACAGAAGGGCGTTAGAAGCCTCTTGAATCATCATAAGACTTTTATAACTTTCTAGGTGATCGACTGGATCTATGGAGCCATCATACGGCTCCACCTGCAGCATCTTGAACTGACTCGGAATCGATTCATCCATAATTCGTCGAAAAAATGGGGGGCTGTGTGAATGCTGAGGTCGCTAGATCCCTCCCGATTATTCATCTTTAGTCAGACGAGTTGACGGTCGATCTTCTTGAACTTGCATTCATGGTCGTCGAGTCGTTATAGTTGTGAGAAACTCGGGATAGAATCTCTTGAAGAAGTTGAGAGACTCGATGAACTTGCATTCTATAGACCCTACGACTTTTGACCGTTAGACGGTTCCGATTACACTCATCTATAAAAGGGAGGTAAACCAAGTATCTTAGAAGAGGATTCTGGAGTTGAAACCCTACCTGTAATCTATTTTCATATCCTGTTCATACATCCCACCACTGACTTAAGCATTGAGATTCCCTGAGACATCTCAGGGCGTGGACTTTCTTTGTAGGTACTTCAGTCGACACAGGCGCAGAGGATTGAACCGCAATACGCTAGTCTCAATCAGATAATCAAAATTTTAGCAGCCTGAATGCCAAACAACTTTAAATGGGCATAGAATTACAATAAGGTTTCTAGCAATTAAGAAAGTGAAACAATGTATATACCTTATGAAGGAAAATCTGATTTCCGATCCAGATTCACTTCAGATCTGATCAGATCAAGATATATTTATTTAAAAATTTTTTCTTGATCCCAATCAGATCTTGATATGTTTAGATTTAATTTTTATTATTTAATAAAATAAAAAAAAAGAATAAATTAAATTAATTTAATTTACCTGATTTTGGGTAATCCTATATACCTGTAAGATATCTCATTGCAGCGGAAGGTTTTGGATCACCACGCAAGCATCTGGCCTCACCGGTACCACATCGGGCTAAATCTGGATACCTCTTCTTCTCTATCACGTCTCCAAAATCAATCTGGATCTAATTGGAGGATCTTCAAAACTCTTTTGAAGATCTGCAGTCGTCCTTTGCAGCACGGAACCTTCTTCGCTTTTGATCGGCTTTCTCTTATCTGAATCGCACCAACCAAAATCCAAAACACCTTGGACGTGGGAGAGCAAGGGAGGAGAAACGCTATGCATGGAGGAGGGAGGACGCAAGCCTTGGCGGCGTGGGTTCTCATGAATTGCATAGCATTGAATATGAAGTTGGGCGAGGTCCTTATTTATAGACCTAAGCGTAATCCAACTCCTCTTACCCTTCAACAATCACGAACCTTTGTGAAATATATCTAAATCGATTGGATGAGGAAACGAGACCCCTGAAGATTCCTCCTTAGAGGGCGCCTAAGATAGTCCAAGTTGTTCTTAGAAGACTCTAATTGGAATCCAAAAAAGAAGAGAGTCTTGTCAACAACTCAGGCGCTTCCTACTGTGGCTCACGCCAAACCTGCGGGCCCTTCTCCTTGCCAGGTTCTGGCAGGGGGACAGGCCCCCACCAGCTCTCCAATAGGTGCATGACATGTGGTCAAAAGTCAAAAGGTCAATGGTCAACGTTTGACCAGTCAAAGGTAGACTTTTGACCAAAGTCAAAGAACAAGAAATGGCAGGTGACCAAAAATGGCAGGTAATGTCTTACAAAATAAGACAACCTTCTTTAACTTGGACAACCTCCAGTTAGACCATATGAAGGCCTCTGATTGAGCACAAACTCCTTTGGCTCAGTCAGGACAACTTATTTGTGATAGTAAAAGAAGAACGTTAGGTTCAATCGAGTGCTAGCACGATTTCCTTGAACCTAATTGAATCTCATTCAGATCAATTGAACTAGATCAGTTCAATTGATGATCACCAGATTCAAACCCTTGTTTGTGTGACCCAGTTAGGTTCAGTTCTGTATGGTAATGGGATATGTCATGATCTCTATCATAGACATCATCGAAACTCCTTTCGATGGATCAGAACTCTTCTGATTCGAACAGCTAGAATGATCGATCATCTAAATCATTCTAATTGCTCCCAAAATCCACCAGTGACACCTAGCAGTATATGGTGGCAACCCATCAGAGCTGAATGCGAACCTCTTGGTGCAGCTACCTGTGTGATTAAGTTCTTCTATCTTGAGCCCCGATCAGATTAGGGTTAAGGTAAACTCGTCAAACCCTAGTCTCTGTCATATGATGTAATCATTCGATTCGAGTCCAATGTGAAAATCTAAATAGAAACTCTTTCTATTATTTCACTCTGCCATGGCCATGGGCTTCAGGACTTGATTCTCATGATTATCATAGGGCTGCTCCTCTACCACCGAGGTAGATAGATTCCCATCTTGATGCAATCCAGTTCCTACAATGAACATGCTATAGCCAACATACACCTCAGGGTTCCATATGGCTAGGAGACCGAGTAATGGTGTAGTCAAACTATAACACCCTCAAGGTGAACTGCCGATGCATCTCAGGTCAAAGAACCAGACACACTACTGCAGCATCGAGTCAGTCATTGACGAGAAGGTAGACTTCCTAATGACTACTCGAGGTGGTCACGCTCAGTGCCCTCGTTCTCTAACGAGTACCTGTACTCTCGCTCCGGTGTCTCCACACCGTAGACTCAAGACTCATCTACTAAAGAGAAGCGATCGTACACCAACCTTCCGGATCAATCACCATCCTCGTGATGATCCTATGGTCGGGAGCTGTTTATGAGTTAATAATGATTATTCATGTCTTAAATTTTCAACTCTTGAAAATATGAATTATCATTACCATTAACTCAAAGGATGTATCACAGACACTAAATACACAGGTGTGATAGAAAATAACCCATTTTATTGATTATAGTCAAAATTATAATTTTGCCCCTAGAAGTGTATTACAAGTGTCAGCCAATTCTGGCTTCTAGGGCACATATATCTAACAATCTCCCACTTGTCCTAAAGCCAATTGGCTACAAGTCTAAGTCCCATCTTCTCAAGGTGGGCTTCGATCTTCTGCTGGCCCAACGGCTTTGTAAGTGGGTCTGCCACATTATCTGCGGAGTTGACTCTCTTGACCTCAACGTAACCTTTCTCAAGGTAATCGCGGATGAGATGATATCGCCGCTCAATGTGCTTGGACTTCTGGTGAGACCTCGGCTCCTTAGCAAGGGCTATGGCGCCATTGTTGTCGCAGTAAAGAGGAATGGCATCTGATGGCATTACTCCAATTTCTGCAGCAAACTTCTTGTACCAGAATGCTTCCTTTGCAGCCTCTGATGCAGCTATATATTCTGCTTCCATGGTGGAATCTGCTATCACAGTTTGCTTGGAACTCTTCCAGCTGACAGCTCCACCATTGCACACAAACAGACTTCCAGATGTCGACTTTCGATCATCTATATCGGACATGAAGTCCGAGTCTGTGTATCCCTGAACTTGGAGTTCTCCATTACCAAAGACCAACATCATATCCTTAGTTCTTCTCAAGTACTTAAGGATACATTTCACAGAAGTCCAGTGTTCTTCACCTGGATTTGACTGATATCTGCTTGTGACACTCACAGCATGGGCTATATCAGGTCGTGTACATAGCATGGCATACATGAGGCTCCCTATTGCAGAAGCATAAGGGATCTTGCTCATGCGTTCTATTTCCTCAGGTGTGCTGGGGCACATCTTCTTGGAAAGATGAATACCATGTCTGAAGGGTATTAATCCCCTCTTAGAGTTTTCCATACTAAACCTCTTTAGTACTTCCTCTATGTACATCTTCTGTGAAAGTCCTAGCATCCTATTCGGTCTATCCCTATAGACCTTAATTCCTAGAATAAAGGATGCTTCACCTAGGTCTTTCATGGAGAATTCCTTGGACAACCACATCTTGACTGATGTCAACATGGGAATATCATTCCCAATAAGGAGGATGTCATCCACGTACAATACGAGGAAGACAACAGCGCTCCCACTGACCCTTTTGAAAACACATGGTTCCTCTTCATTTTTGATGAAACCAAACTTTTTGATCACATCATTGAAACGAGTGTTCCAGCTCCGAGATGCTTGCTTAAGTCCATATATGGACCTTTGCAGCTTGCAAACCTTGTGATCAGTATCACTGGATGTGAAACCTAGCGGCTGTTCCATATAGATATCTTCCTCAAGATATCCATTTAGGAATGCCGTTTTCACGTCCATTTGCCATATTTCATAATCGAAATAGGCTGCAACAGCAAGCAATGTGCGGATGGATTTTAGCATAGCTACCGGGGAAAAGGTATCCTGATAGTCAATGCCTTCACGTTGACTATAACCTTTTGCCACCAGTCTAGCCTTGAATGTCTCCACATTCCCATCTGCACCAATCTTTCTCTTGAAGATCCATTTACACCCAATAGGTACTATACCTTCTGGTGGATCTACCAAGGTCCAGACTTGGTTTGAGTGCATCGAGTCGATCTCTGACTTCATTGCCTCAAGCCATTTCTCGGAGTCGATATCTGATATCGCCTCGTTGTAGGTTTTGGGATCATCACCATGAGCACCATTACCTATGAGGAACATTTCCTCTACGTCCTCTGAAATAATACCTAAGTATCTTTCAGGGGGACGGGAAACTCTTTCCGATCTACGAGGTGGAGGAGGTAGTGTTCTTATTGGCTCAACCTGATTTGGTTCCACTTGGTCCTTAGCTCGTTCTGCTTGTGAGACTTTCTCATCAAGCTTAATCTGCTTTCCAATGCCACTATCTTGAATAAACTATTTTTCAAGAAATATGGCATGTCGACTCACAATCACATTGTGGTCTTCTGGAATGTAGAAATAGTATCCTAATGACTCTTTAGGATATCCTATGAATCGAGCTCTGAAGGACCTAAACTCTAACTTGTCCGCTTGTTGTCTTTTGACATGAGCCGGACAACCCCAAATTCTGAGATGACTCAGACTTGGTTTCTTACCGTGCCATATCTCATACGGTGTGGTAGGAACGGTTTTAGAGGGAACCCTATTCAGTAGATAGATTGAAGTTAATAATGAATGTCCCCAAAGAAAATCAGGGAGGTCTGTGAAGCTCATCATGGATCGAACCATATCCAATAGAGTCCGATTTCTCCGTTCTGAAACCCCGTTGAGTTGAGGTGTTCCTGGTGGAGTCCATTGAGAGACTATGCCATTTTCCTTAAGATAGTCTAGGAATTCCCGGCTAAGGTATTCACCTCCTCGATCTGATCGAAGAACCTTAATGGGTTTTTCAGTTTGTTTTTCTACTTCATGTCTGAATTCTTTGAACTTTTCAAAAGCTTCAGACTTATGTCTCATAAGATACACATACCCATACCTAGACAGATCATCGGTAAAGGTAATGAAGTAGACAAAATTGCCTCTAGCCGGCACATCAAATGGGCCGCACACATCAGTATGTACTAGGGCAAGGAGATCTGTGGCCCTCTCCCCATGTCCAACAAAAGGGAGTTTAGTCATTTTGCCTTGAAGACAAGATTCACAAGTTGGATATGACTCAAAAGTCAATGGACTCAATAGCCCATTTTTCTCCAATTTGTTAATCCTATCTTCTGCTATATGACCTAATCTCAGGTGCCATAGATATCTGTCGTTTGGACTATCCCTAGGTCGTTTGGCATTCACGTTTTGCTCGATAGTTAAAACAGGTACATCAATATGCAACTGATAAAGACCATTAACAAGGAAACCATTTGCAATTTTATTTCTTTCATAAAGAATGTTACAATGGTCCTTAAAGAAGGTGATCACATAACCTTCTTGTGCTAAGCATGAAACAGAAATCAAATTCCTGCTAGCTGCAGGCACATAATAACAGTCTTTTAAAACTAAGTCTAAACCAGATGGTAATCGAAGAGGGTATGTTCCCACGGCTACTGCAGCAACTCTTGCTCCATTACCGACGCGTAGGATCATGTCTCCATCCCTCAGCCTCCTGCTATCCTCAAGACCCTGCATAGAAGTGCACAGATGAGCACTAGAACCAGAGTCAAGCACCCAACTGGATGCAGAAGAAACCGTAAGGTTAGACTCAATAACGAGCATACCTCCAGAAGGACCTTCCTTCTTGTTCTTTAGGGTGGCCAGGTAAGTAGGGCAGTTCCGCTTCCAATGGCCGTCGCTGTTGCAATGGAAACACTTTCCTTTGCCATCGACCTTTCTTCTTCGGTTCTGCCTTCTTCTTCTTTGATCCTTCCACCTTTTGCTTTTTCACAGACTTCTTTTTCTTTCCATAAGACTTTCTTTTGGAAGAAGTCCGTTCCATAGCAAGAACTGAGCCTTTAGAACCTTTCATAGAAAGCTCAGCGGTAACCAGCATATTCATCAACTCGGCCAAGGAATTTTGAAGTTTATGCATGTGGTAATTCATGATGAATTGCCCATATGCATCAGTCAAGGATTGCAGAATAATATCGTTCTGCAGATCCAAGTCCAACTTCACACCGAGCTTCTCAAGCTCTTCCATGTCCTTGATCATTGTCAGACAGTGATCTTGGACTGACTGCCCATCACGCATCTTAGCCTTAAAAAGTCATTTTGTGACTTGATATTTGGCTGCGCGACTCTGTTCACCAAACATCTCCTGCAGGTGAGCCAACATTTGGCGAGCAGTCCCGATATCTTCATGTTGGCGCTGGAGCTCATCAGACATCGAGCCCAACATGTAGTATCTGGCCTTATTGTCTTCGTCAATCCATTTTTCCAGAGACGCTCTCTGTTCAAGTGGATGGACGAGCTGGTAAGGTGGGAGGGTCCTGGTCCAAAACATGTGTTAACTTCTCTGAACCCAAAATAATTTTGTAGTTCCTGAGCCAATCTTTATAATTGGGTCCAGTCAGTCTATGTGTGTCTAGGATACGTGCCAGTGGGTTGGACGCAGACATTTTCCTGTAGAGAGTCAAAGATTCTAGTTAGATACTGTAATTTTGACTTGACCAATTTGTTTAGGGATTTTATTTTTAAACAAATTAGCTCCCACTATTTTCTCGGATCCCTACACTCCCTCTGTAGAGATGCGAAAATCTCCGCGATTGATGATTTCTAGTGGGTGGTGCGGTCTCACCAACTGACTCATCACCTCACCTAACAGTTATTGGTGATGGGTTAGCCAATGAGTGAACAACTCTTGTTCAATGATTCTCTAATCATGGTGCACCCAAACTTGGTCTCTAATTCATGAATCTCACCGTATCCGGAATATTGATCCACTCCTTAGTTAAGTCAGACCCACCATTTGCATAGACTGGGTTCCTAATTGGGTCTCTCACCGTATCCGGAAATATTGAGCCCAACTCATCCTCCAGCCCATAGCATCCAATGCCTAATAGACATGGTTGCATCTTCCCGGTGCAACTGAGCCACTGTATCCAGCCGAGAACAATCAACCCCGGGAAGGGCCCGCACATCTACAATGGTGGAAGACCTCAGACTTAATCTTTTCTTAGGGAGAATTGATTCAGGTCTCATTAAACTAGACTTGGCTTAGTCATAACAATTATGACTAACCTAGTGGCATGGGTTAGCTCGGATTATTGACCACCTCAGATCAGAACTGTGTCAACAGATATGGCCAGGTAAGTGAGACCGGTGGAAGGAATATGCCATTAACTCGCACAAGAACGCATTCAGGTCGAGTAGCTTCCAATTAAAAACCAGTCGGTCGTCTATGCCAAACTTACCTTAGACACCAAATTGTTGAGTCAGAACCAATTGGGTTAGCCTACAATCCAGACTCTAACCTCTGAGCCTAATTAGGTCTTGCTTGATCGTGACTCGATCTTGACCCAGACTTAATCCTATTAGGCTGGTCAATTTAAGCATTGTTGATCCCATCTAACCAACTCTTGATTCGGTTTGATCAACCGCTTAGACCTAATTGAGCTACCCAAGCCCGAACCCAGTATTATGAATATGTCTTAGATCTGAAATTCTCAATTTTAGACCTAATTAATATTCCATAAACTTAATTCTTAATTAAGTTGGGTTCATAAACAAAATATGCACAATAAATCCTAGGGTTTCAGGATCTAGGGTTTTGCAGAAAGTAAGTTTTGGGTTTCTGATTAAGGACGAACACGCAGCACCCCTACACGTCATAAGAACACCCCATCGAATGGGAAGAGAGGGCCTTTAAACCCTTCTTCGTTCTTATGACCGGACGGCCAAGAGGAACGCCTTAATCAGGAACATGTAAATACTACAAAACAGTTATAGATCTATATCATATATCTCATATACAAATTTAGATCTAATCAATGGCATATTTTGCATACATCTCATGTATCAAATCATGCATGTTTTCAGATCTAAATTATCTCATAATAATCTAAAAAATTAGATTTAAATTGATCTAATCAAAATAAATTCTAATCTAGACAATTATGTAGAACTATTCTACAACTAGTCTAGACATGCATCAATCATATCTCATATGATATTTAAAATTAAATAATTTTTATTTGCTGTTTATCAGATGTTATTATAACACTTATAATATCAAAAAATAGTAAATAAGAAGATCTAAAATATGATTTAATCAGATTAAATCAAAGACATGCAAAACTATTCTATAGAACTATTCTATTCTAGAACTAGTCATGCATATCTTCATGTTCTTAGATCCAAATCATTTAATTTTAATTTTTTCTGATTTCAGATCTGATCACATCTCATGTGACATCTGAAATCACTTTATTTTCTAATTAAAATAAAATTAAAATCAGATCTAAACAATTTAGAACCATGGCTCTGATACCAGTTGAAGGGAAATCCTGATTTCCCGGTCCAGGTTCGTCCAGATCTGATCAGATCAAGAGATATATTTCAAAAATTTTTCTCTTGATCCCAATCAGATCTTGATATATTTTCAGATCTGATTCTTATTATTTTAATAAATAAAATAAAATAAGATAAATTAAATCAAATTTAATTTACCTGATTTGGGTAATCCTATTACCCTGTAGATGATCCTGATTGCAGCGGAAGGTTCTGGATCTAGCCACGCAAGCGCCTGGCCTCTACCGGTATCCACTCGGGTTGGATCTGGAGATCCTCTTCTTCTCTATCACACCTCCAAAAATCAGATCTGGATCTGATCTGGAGGATCTTCAAAACTCTTTTGAAGATCTGCAGTCGTCCTTTTGCAGCAGCGCAGCCTTCTTGCTTTTGATCGCCTTTCCTTGATCTGAATCGCACCAACCAAAGTCCAAAACACCTTTTGGACGTGGAGAGCAAGGGGAGAAGAAGCTATGGCATGGAGGAGGAGGGGAGAGGCAGCCTTGGGGCATGGGGTTTCTCAATTGAATTGCATTAGCATTGAATCTGAGTTGGGCGCAGGGTCTTATTTATAGACTAAGCGTGATCCAACTCCTCTTCCTCCCAACCAATCACAACCCTTTGTGAAATCAGATCTAAATCTGATTGGTGGGAATAGAGACCCCTGGATTCCTCCTTAGAGGGCGCCTAAGACCAGTCAAAGTTGGTTCTTAGAAGAACTCTAATTGGAATCCAAAAAGGAGATGGAGTCCTTGTCCAACAAGGACTCCTAGGCGCCTCCTACTTGGGCTCACGCCACCCTTGGCGTGCGCCCTTCTCCTTGCCAGGTTCTGGCAGGGGGACAGGCCCCCACCAGCTCTCCAATAGGTGCATGACATGTGGTCAAAAGTCAAAGGGTCAATGGTCAACGTTTGACCAGTCAAAGGTAGACTTTTGACCAAAGTCAAAGAACAAGAAATGGCAGGTGACCAAAAATGGCAGGTAATGTCTTACAAAATAAGACAACCTTCTTTAACTTGGACAACCTCCAGTTAGACCATATGAAGGCCTCTGATTGAGCACAAACTCCTTTGGCTCAGTCAGGACAACTTATTTGTGATAGTAAAAGAAGAACGTTAGGTTCAATCGAGTGCTAGCACGATTTCCTTGAACCTAATTGAATCTCATTCAGATCAATTGAACTAGATCAGTTCAATTGATGATCACCAGATTCAAACCCTTGTTTGTGTGACCCAGTTAGGTTCAGTTCTGTATGGTAATGGGATATGTCATGATCTCTATCATAGACATCATCGAAACTCCTTTCGATGGATCAGAACTCTTCTGATTCGAACAGCTAGAATGATCGATCATCTAAATCATTCTAATTGCTCCCAAAATCCACCAGTGACACCTAGCAGTATATGGTGGCAACCCATCAGAGCTGAATGCGAACCTCTTGGTGCAGCTACCTGTGTGATTAAGTTCTTCTATCTTGAGCCCCGATCAGATTAGGGTTAAGGTAAACTCGTCAAACCCTAGTCTCTGTCATATGATGTAATCATTCGATTCGAGTCCAATGTGAAAATCTAAATAGAAACTCTTTCTATTATTTCACTCTGCCATGGCCATGGGCTTCAGGACTTGATTCTCATGATTATCATAGGGCTGCTCCTCTACCACCGAGGTAGATAGATCCCATCTTGATGCAATCCAGTTCCTACAATGAACATGCTATAGCCAACATACACCTCAGGGTTCCATATGGCTAGGAGACCGAGTAATGGTGTAGTCAAACTATAACACCCTCAAGGTGAACTGCCGATGCATCTCAGGTCAAAGAACCAGACACACTACTGCAGCATCGAGTCAGTCATTGACGAGAAGGTAGACTTCCTAATGACTACTCGAGGTGGTCACGCTCAGTGCCCTCGTTCTCTAACGAGTACCTGTACTCTCGCTCCGGTGTCTCCACACCGTAGACTCAAGACTCATCTACTAAAGAGAAGCGATCGTACACCAACCTTCCGGATCAATCACCATCCTCGTGATGATCCTATGGTCGGGAGCTGTTTATGAGTTAATAATGATTATTCATGTCTTAAATTTTCAACTCTTGAAAATATGAATTATCATTACCATTAACTCAAAGGATGTATCACAGACACTAAATACACAGGTGTGATAGAAAATAACCCATCTTATTGATTATAGTCAAAATTATAATTTTGCCCCTAGAAGTGTATTACAAGTGTCAGCCAATTCTGGCTTCTAGGACACATATATCTAATACTTTTTCAAGAGTTTATAAAGTGGCAAGATAAAAACAAGAAGCGTAAAAAGGTCTACCAGACACTACTTTAATATGCATCAATTGTTGTAAATCATTGTCATTTGGTGTTTTGGATCAACGGTGATGAACTTGACCACATAACAGTGAAAGATGGAATGACTCTCATCTCCAAGTTTTTAAGGCCTCTCAAAATTTCAAAGCCATCTTGAATCATCCTTGTCTTTGTATGAAGCAACTCTTCCCAAGTTGGAACTTTACCTAGGTGTTATCCTTGTCTGGTAGCGCAAAATTAATCTTTTCAAGAGTGGAGGGCATGGAGGGAGCTAGATTCTTTTCTAATAATCATTTAGTTCTTACACACAACCCCCCACAACCCCCACCCCAAAAAAGTAGGAATATTATTTTTTATTATAGTTATAGAAATAATATGTTATTATTAGAGTGTAATAGAAAAAGTAACCAGTTGATTATTTTAAAAGGGAGTAATCTTATCAGAACATTTTTCTTTTGGTCTTGGTACCTTATCGTGCATGTTTATGACATCCTGAGCAATTCTAATTACAACTTTATTGACATGGCGTGGACACCAAGCTTTTTTTTTTTTTTTTTAAGGTGACATTAATATAAACAAGAAGAAAAAAATAGAGAAAACAGAGAGAGAGAGAGAGAGAGAGAGAGAGAGAGAGAAAAGAAAAGCATCAATGGGTCTATTATCATAACAGATCCTTCCAACATCTGCTTCAAGCGCCAAAGCAATTTGCAAGCGAACAAAAAAGGTTTGCGGATGCAAAGTTTTAAGTTCTTGATTGATGAATTCAAAGGCAATGCAACAGTAATTAAATGACAGATTTGCTTGCTGATTTAATCTTAAGAGTACCCACCTTTTTTTACCCTTTTTTTCCCGAGAGAGAAACAAAAGGATTACCAACCCCTATCTAATGCATTGAAGCAAATTTGAAGTAGAACAATTAGAAAAGATTTTGTACTAAATAATTTGACAAATTGGATCATTGAGTGCAATAATTGGGGTATATTTGGTTGGTGGGAGTTAGACTCCATAATGGAAATGAGTCTCCTATCTTATCATTTGGTAAGACAGCATCTCATTTTTATTTTAATTTTATGAATAAATAAAAATATTTTAATTTTTAAAATTTAATTTTTATTTTTTTTCTTTAATATTTAAAGTTTACTAGTCGAAAATCCATCAAAATCGGATGTATGAAAATATTTTTTCTTAATTAAATATAAATAAATTAATTATATAATTTTTTTTTTTTTTTTTTACGTAAGAGCTGAACAAACTATTAATTTTCTGTAGAGTTGAAATACTAAAGACTGCATCATATTAAAGTTATTTTTATTACTTTTTAGTTATTATATTTTTTTATATTTATTACCACTAATTTTAAATTATTTAGGATGTGTTTGATTACATTCTTTGATTTTTTATTTTTAATTTTTAAAATATATTTTTTATTTTTTTTATTTTTTCTATAGAGCAAAAGTAAAAATATAAAAAGGATATTTGGTAACTATATTGCTATAAAGTAAAAGATAATTATATGCAAAGCAAAAAGTAAAAAATTTTTGCTTTGCATATAAAATAATTATTTTAATTTTTTTAATTTTTAATTTTTATTTTTTATGATATTATCAAATATTATTTTTTTATTTTTATTTTTTAAAAATTAAAAAAATTTAATGACTAAACAAACGTATCCTTAGTTTAGTTGCATGTGATTTTAATTTGGAACTCAAAGATTGTTTGTTTATTAACATTGTAGTCCATGAAGAATACATATTAATTTTTATTGGCATAACAAAACTCATTTGAGAAGTTGAGTTAGCAATACTTCAATAATCTATTAATTTTATAAAAATAAAAAAATAGTCATGATGATAATAAATTTTAATCTAAAATAAATTATAAATAATATAATTTAATTTATAATTTAATTGGAGCAAATCTCCACTCCCGCGAATCAGTGTAAATAGCTACATTTCTGTGTACCTCGCCGAATTTCCCACCGCATGCCACTGCCCCACCCACGGATAGCACCACCACCACCGTATCCGGCAGTGGAGAAGTAAGAAAAAGCAAAGTGGAGCGATGATTACGTGGCAGGACCTATACACGGCACTGATGATGATGGTGCCGCTGTACATGATGATGATCCAAACCTATGGGTCGGCATGGTGGTGGGGATCTTCTCCCCTGACCGAATCTTCGGTATCAACCACTTCGTCACTATCTTCACCATCCCCCTCCTCTGCTTTCACTTTAGCTCCACCAACGACTCCGATGCCATGAACTTATGCATGGAATATAATATTTTAAAATATTTAAAATAACTAAAATTTAAAAGATTAAGTTGATTATTTTTTAAAAAATAATTATATATTTTTTGAATCAAAATTTATAGCAATTCTTTGTTACTTTATTGTGATTTTTTCTCTTATTGGTCAGTTTATGCTGTCCCTGGTAAGCCTTTACCAACCTCACGATGCAAACACCCTTGCCAGCTCTAGTTAAAAGTTGGCAAAAAATTTGTTCCAGTAAATTCTCTCTGCTATAAATACCGTCTTAAATCCACCATTACATTAGACATATTTTGTCCACAGGCTTCCAAGACAAAATCATGTCGAATCAACACTGAAACGTCCAAATCACTACCTCTATGCGCAAATGTCTTACAGGAATTAGGCAAACTCATCTTTAATTATCACCAGAGCAAAGTATCTTTCTTTTCTCATCAAAATATTAAAAAAATAAATAAAAAATATAATAAATTAGTACCTGTAACAAAAATAAGGCTATAATTCAAGGCGACCGAGGCTCGGAGCCCGTGAAAAAGATTTTTGAGGTAGAGCTTCTCCTTCGCGCAGGCCGATAACCGGCTGGCGTTCTGGAACTGTATCGGCCAGCAAGAGAGATCCACCCGCAGCCTTTTGCTCCACCCCTCACCTCTTGATTTCCCGACCACCCTCCCTACCAGATCTGCACATGCCGCCCCCCTTCGTCTGTCGGATTTGCACCTGAGATGTAGGAGGGTGCAGAGGGCGAGGTCCCGGAGGTCAAGACGTATTCCCCAAACGTAGTAACGTATTCTTAAAATATAATAAATAATTAATAATAAAAAAATTATAATGAAATTCATAAGTAAGTACGGCCGATAATTTCATTATTTTGCATTCAACCTTAAGTTTGTATATTGAGTTAAATAATCTTAAATTTTTGATAATTTTTTTTCTAATTTTTTTAATAAAATTTTAATAATATCTATTTACATAATTATAATTTAAAAAAAATTTTAAATATTTATAAAAAAATTTTAAATAATTAATCAAAAATAAATTTTAAATATATTTTTAAATATTTATAGTATGCAATCAACAAAAATATCTTATAAAAAATTCTAAAATTTAATATATATATATATATATATATATATATATATATATATATATATATATATATTTATTTATTTATTTAAACATGTCCATAATGATACATATATCATATTTTTTTAGAATAATATTTTTATTTTGACCTAAATATATATTTAAATTAACTTAAAAAGCTAAATATTATAGAAGGAAAAGAATCATTCAAATACTCTATTATTAAGTGATATAAGAAAACATAACTAAATCAACGGAATCGCATAAGAATATAGAAAAGAACATCACTCGATTAACTTATTCTAATAATAAATAATATAATATAATAAATTTTAATAAAATAAAAATTAAAAATCTTGTAATTTTTTTATTTATCAATAAACTAATAAAGCGTAAAATGTAATGAATATCTTGTGAAAGATATCTACCTAATAGATGAATCCAAAACTATAAAATCATCCACAAAAAATAGGCAACTATAACTCACTTTTTTTTTTCTAACTAAAAAAAAAATATCTATACCATAAATATTATTTTTATTATTAAAAGTCTATTAAGATATTATAATTTTTAAATTAAATTTATACTAAAATATTTTACATCATCATTTAATAATCTTCAAGCTATCCAATCTTAAAATTAAATTAACATCAAAATAATAATATTTTTTTAAAACTATCTAATAATAATAATAAATAATTTATAATAAATAATAAATTTTATTAAGAAGAAAAGAGAGAATTACCTCGGCCATTCCAAGCCTCTTATTTGATTGAGATGGATCTAAAGTTTTCTAGTCGACTGATATCCATAGTTAGGACTATGAAGCTAGAATTATAAAAAATATTTTGTTAAAAATTTTAAAATTTAATTTTTTTTCTTAAATCTATCTAATATTATACACATCATGCCTTTTTAAAATAATATTTTTATCTTGACCTAACCTAAAATTTTATTTAAATTGACTTAAAAAATTAAATATAATAAGAGAAAAAAATTATCTAAATGATCTAATACTTCATAGTTAAGTGATATGAGTAAATATAACTAAATCAATAAAATTACATAAAAATATAAAAAAATACTTAATTAACTTACTCTAATAATAAATAATATAATAAAATAAATTTTAATAAAATAAAAATTAAAATTTTATATTTTTTATCAATAAACTAATAAAGAGTAAAATATAATGGATACCTTATTAAAAATACTTACCCAATAGATGGATCCATAACTACAAAATCACCTAAAAAAATAGACAGCTACAATCCACTTTTTTTCTAACTAAAATAAACATATCTATACTATAAATATTATTATCATAATTAAAAAGTCCATTGAGAGAGTATAATTTTTTAATTAAATTTATAGCAATAAATTTTTTATATCATCATTTAATTATCCTCAAACTATCCCATCTTAAAATCAAATTAACATCAAATTAATAATTTATTTTTTAAACTATCAAATAATAATAATAAATAATTTTTAAAAATAATTAAATTTTAATAAATTTTATTGAGAGGAGAAAGAATTACCTCGGCCGCTCCAAGCCTCTCATCTTATTGAGATGGATTTAAAATCTCCTACTTGGCCATTCTCTATAGGATGAATGCCCATAGTTAGAGCTATGAAGCTAAAATTACTAAAAATAGCCTACCAAAAATTTTAAAATTTAATGTATTTTTTTCTTAAACTTACCTAACATCATGCACACTATATTTTTTTAAAATAATATTTTTATCTTGATCTTAAAATTCATATAAATTAACTTTAAAATATAGATATAATAGGAGGAAAAGAATCATCTAAATAATCTAATACTCCATAGTCAAGTGATATGAGCAAACATAATTAAATTGATAAAATTATATAAAAATATAAAAAAAATACTTGATTAACTTATTCTAATGATAAATAATATAATACAATAAATACTAATAAAATAAATATAATTTTTTTTATTTTTTTATTTATCAATAAATTAATAAAGATTAAAATATAATGAATATCTTGATAGAAATATCTACCAAATAGATAGATCCAAAACTACAAAATCACCTACAATAAATAGGCAACTATAATTCACTTCTTTTTTTAACTAAAAGAAATATATCTATACCATAAATATTATTTTCATTATTAAAAAATTCATTGAGATAGTATAATTTTTAAATTAAATTAATCCTAATAATTTTTTTGTATCATCATTTAATTATTTTCAAGCTATCCAATCTTGAAATCAAATTAGCATCAAGGCAACAATAAATTTTGTAAACTACCAAATAATAATAATAAATAATTTATAAAAAATAATAAATTTTAATAAATTTCATTGAGAGGAAGAGAAAATCATCTTAGCCACCTCAAGCCTCTTAACCAATTAAGATGGATCTAAAGTTTCTAATTCAGCCACTCCCTATAGGATAGATGCCGATAATTAGGGCTATATATTATCATCTACAACGTTTCAGGCATCACCTAGCTCTGATATCAAATTATAGACCTATGATATCGCTCGAACGATAATCATCCTTGACATCACAAACACCGATACCATGTTGTGGAAGCCCCTGATCTTTAGCACGAACCTGAAGGAATCTGTGACGTTCTCTATGAGCAGCAAACCATAGATCCAACACCTGGATCTATGGTAGGGCACCTCCCTCCTTGGGTTTGAGGAAGGTGCCCTCTCTCTCTAGGGCTTCTTCAAGAACCTAGGGCAAGTACACTAGAGAGAAGAGAAGAAGAAAGAATTGAGGAAGAAAAGGTCTGTATTGATTTCAACCTTAAAAATCCTAATACAACCTATGTATTTATACATAGCCATTAGGTCCGACCAAAAATTTTTCTGACTAATCCAATACATGAAAGCACTCATCGATCCCAAGTCTCACATGCTCTCATCCTTTGGATCTAGATCCGACCCATACATAAATTAGCCCCCTTAAGACCTCTCAAACCAGGCCTTAAGACCCCTAGGATCAACTCAGATCCTAGTCCAAAATAGATCCTCACATAACTCTACCCATGCACTGAGCTGACTAAGTTTCACTGGATCGACTCAGTCTGAAACTGAGCCGATCTAGTTCTGTGCCATGCCAGCAGTTCCGAAGGCGTAGCTCTCTATTTTGCCTGTGCACTAAGACTTAGTAGATCCAGTTTTGGATTGAGCTGGCTAACCTGCAGAAAATCTTCTTTCTATAGTCTTGATTTTTTGACTTTAATTTCTTGCTTTATCTTATGTTCCAGATCTCCAAAGCACCAACCAAGCCCCTAGAATCTCTAAAGCCAACACCTTGACTCCTCCCGTGGCCTCCCAAGGCTTGGAAGTACTACAAATCCTCACAATATGTCCATAATTAGGGCTATAAAGTTAAAATCACTAAAAATATCCAGTTAAAGATTTTAAAATTTGATATATATTTTTTTTAAACCTATCTAACATCATGCACATCATATCTTTTTGAATAATATTTTTATCTTAGCTTAAATATTCATTTAAATTGACTTAGAAATCTAAATATAATATGAAGAAAAAATCATCTAAATGATCTAATACTCCACAGTTAAGTGATATGAACAAACATGACTAAATAAACATAATTTCATAAAAATATGAAAAAAAACTTGATTAACTTACTCTAATAATAATTAACATAATAAAATAAATTTTAATAAAATAAAAGTTAAAAATCTTAAAATTTTTGTTTATCAATAAACTAATAAAGAGAAAAATATAATGAATATTCTATTAAAGATATCTACCCAATAGATATATTCAAAATTATAAAATTACCCAAAAAAGATAATTATAACTTATTTCTTTTTCTAACAAAAAAATATATCTATACTATAGATATTATTTTCATTATTAAAAAGTCCATTAAGTTAATAAAAAAAATCTATATTTTTTAAATTAAATTTATACTAATAATTTTTTGTATCATTATTTAGTTATCTTCAAGTTATCCAATCTTGAAATCAAATTAACATCAAGACAATAATATTTTTTTTTAAACTACCAAATAATAATAAATAATTTATAAAGAATAATAGATTTTAATAAATTTTATTGAGAGAGAAAGTTATCTCGACCACTCTAAGCCTTCCATTCGATTGAGATGAATCTAAACTTCCTTATTCAGCTGCTCTGAGCTTCCCACCCAAACTCCTAAGAATGGAAAAAGTAAAGAAAAAATCAGAAAAAAATATTAAAAAAATAAATAAAAATAAATAAAAATAAATAAAAGGTAGAAAAATTAAAAGTCAATTCCTTTTCCACATGGATTGATCATTTTTTTTCTTTTCCCTTCATTTTCTTTTCATTTCTTTCTTTTTTCATAGATTTGTGGGAAGGAAAGCACTGGAGGGAGATCAAAGGGGAAAGATAATGCCGGTGACAATAGGGAAAGGCCGACATTGGTGACAATGGGGGAAGCCTAACATAGAGTACTATTTTTGTCGATTGATATTCTTGCAATATAAAAGCACTTAGCACAATATCAAATTTACATAATAAAATAAACTAAATAATTTCAATAGTGCACATATAAAAATAAGTAGAAAAAAATTTATAAATATCTAAATAATTATAACTAATATTTTTGTTGATACATTCATACTTGGAACGCTTAAGATACCAAAGATTTTATGCTTGGATCACAAATCAATCTACAAAGAATAAATATTTTTTTCTTGATCATCAAGCATAATGAAAAAAATATATTAACAATGAAATACATTATTCTATCCTATTTGTAATAACAAAATATTATTGGATATAATGAAATATTATCTCATACCTGTGAATGCTGTAGCCCTCCACTCCCATTTAATTTTTTAAGTTAGACTGCATTCAGAAAGTGATTAAAATATAAAAGAGAATGTGTTTGGAAGAGCCCCTCATCAGTTTAGTAGTATAAAAACATCATCTAAGGAGATTTTGAAAGGGTTACTGCTACACTTACAGCAGCCCTCCACTTTCATTTATGGATTATTTAATATATATAAAAGCTTGAATCAGTTAGAAGGATTTTGTTGAGAAATATTTGAAAAACTTTGCATTTTTTTTTTCTCATTAGGTTAATAGGAGGTTGCTGCTTGCAAGATCACAGCCTTCCAATCCTAGAAGAAACCATGATTTGAAAAAGAATTTTTACAAGGTTGTTGTTTCACATATAGCGGCCTTCTCTGATTCTTGGATACAAATCAACAATACTAGCAAATAAAAATCACTCAATCAACAATAATACAACAATGCAACAAATAGATAACTGGATTGAAATATATTTGAACTCCAAACCGACCTCAAATCTCAAAACACAATAGAATTGCATGTTCAAAATTTAAAAGGCACATGCTGATGTCCTCTCTATATCCTACGACATGAGCATGTATATCATACTCTCCATTGAAATAGTAAAAAAATCTATAATTTTTAAATTAAATTAATATTAATAATATTTTCAATATTTAATTACCTTTAGCTATCTAATTTTGAAATCAAATTGTTGAAGGAAAATCCTATTTTTCGGCATAGGATTGTTCAGATTTGATTAGATTTGAAGAAATATTTAAATTTTTTTTTTAAGATCATAATTAGACCTGAGACATCTCAGATCTAATCCTTTAAGATCTGATATTAAGATTAAAAATAAAATTAAAACTAATTAATTTTATATCTTATATTTTGGGTAATCAGATTATCCTGTGATGATCCTGATCAGTTCTAAGGTTCTGAAAGGAGCCACGTATGCGCCGAGCCTCTACCGATATCTACTCGAACAGGATCTGGATGTCTTCTCCTAAGAAATCTTTTCTCCAAATATCAGATCTGAATTTGATCTAGAAGTTCTTCAAAAGAATTTTTGAAAGCAGCATGTCCGTCTCACGAATACCATTGCGTAGATGCTGAACTCTTCATAAATTTGATCGGATCTTCTTCTCAGATTTATTTCCAATCTTTACTTAGAAGAAGGGAAGAGAGAGGATCAGAGAGGGCATGGAAGATGGAAGGGGCGGCAGCCTTTAGGTATGAAAAATTATATCTTTCGTGAAGAGCCTTGGTGCAAGGGTTCTTATACAAAAGCATAGCGCCAAGTTAGAGTCCCTCTTTGATCAAAATCCCCATTTATTTGACCATTGAAACTCCTAGACTTGATCTCCATGAAAATCCCCAGATCCCAACTAATTTTGATGCCAAAAATTAATTTGGAAGGTGGCGGCATGAGTAGATAAGGAAGAGTCCACTGCACCTAGGACTCTTTCCTCAAGAGTTTAATCCAAATCAAATTCTATCATAACTCAGTCTAGACACCTTCAAAAATTACAAAATTTGGTACACCCAATGTATGACTCATATCCTATCACATAACTAAAAATCATATCAAAAGAATTTTAAAAAAAATTTTTAGAAGCCTCTTATCAGGTAACCCTCAATTCTCTCAATTAAGTCAACTTTTGATCCTAATCCAATTTGACTATGAACGGATTTAATTTCTACAATTAATCTAACCTAGACTTATTCTAATTAGATAAAAATAAATTTATTTAAAATAAAAGAATGAGTCAAATCAAATTTGACTTAGTTACGATGAATCAAAAAGATTACAGAATGAGAAAGTCAGGCTCAATCGTATGCTAGCATGATTATCTTGAACTTAATTAGATCTAATCCAAGTCAATCAAACTAGGTTAGCTCAATTGATGATATTCAAACCCAAATTCTTATTTGTATAATCTAGTTAGATTCAATTTTGTATGTTTATGAGATATATCACGATCTCTATCATTGACATCATCAAAACACTTTTCGATGGACCAAAAACTTTCTGATTTATACAATTAGAATGATTGATTATCAAAATCTACCAATGACACCTAGCAGTATATGGTGGCAATCCATCAGAATTAAAAATGAACCTCTTGATGTGGTTATCCATATGATTGGGTTCTTCTATCTTGAGCTCCGACAGAATTAGGGTTAAGGTGAACTTATCAAATCCAATATATGTCATATTGATAGGAACGCGATGTTGTCGTTAAGACACCATGTTTATCAGTTTAATCCGACTTCTTAAAATCATTGAAAATGCGTAGATAGTAGTGAGTCGGATCGAATCCATAGGAAAGGTAGTGTTTTTAGATTTGAAATCTTTGACTTTTGAAAAGAAAAGAAGAAAAAAATTTTTAGAATCAAAAGTGAAGTCAGAAATTAAAAGCAAAAATTAAAAGGTGCAGAAATTTAAACTTGGTACTAAGATCTATTAGTTAGATCTTAGCATCTACTTGCAATAAAATAAAAAATAATAATTAAAGTGTAGAAATTAAATTATAATAAAAATAAAAAGTAAGAAATTAAAATGCAAAAATAAAATTTTTATTAATTAAAATTTTAGAATTTAAATACATAAAATTTAAAAAAAAAAGATAATAAAATAAAATAGCCTGATCTCTGATCTTGGATCGGCATTGGCAAAAAGATGGTGTAGAAGCTCGGCTCTTCTTCTCGACATCCGTTGCTTCGAAGCAGCCTTTAACCCATAGCTTGGCTTCGCCCTGTACCAAAGCTTCACCTTGATCAGAGATGTTGATTTCTGGAGGCCTAGGATCCTTTTTATAGTGCTAGGAGGGCTGGATATTTTTTTCTAAAGGCAATGTGGGACTAATGAACTTTGTAATCATCAAAATTTAAATAAAATTTGAATTAAAATAGCTCTGATATGTCTCTGATAAATCTGATAAAATCCAGTCGATCAATAGAAATCCAACGGTCCAAAAATCATCAAAATCGGATGCAGATCAGCTCAGATCGGGTCGGATTAAATTCTGGTCATTCGATCGCGCTTGATCGAAGAAATCTGGCCGCAAATCACGCACCTGAGAGTTTGATCGCAGTCGGGAGCTTTCTGGACCGTCGGATCATCGCCTGGATCGAGCGCTGCCGTTCGATGGTGATCCGCGTGATGTCTGTAGTTGAATAAAATTCGAAAGCAACCACAGTCGTCCGATCCTGACCGCAAACAACCACATCCGTCCGATCGCGCAATCACTGTTCCCATGGACCGTGTAGACCGGCCGCACCGCACACCGCAACCAATCAGCGCCACTGTTGTCGAGCAAAAAAGACTAAATTATCCTTGTGAGATGCGATAAATTTCTGTAGACCCTTTAGGGGTCTAGGTCCACCACGTGGCAATCTCTGATTCGCCGGATTTTGCTGAACTGGCAGTCCATGCCTGGATCGTGGATCGGCTGATGGCTTCAACGGCTGAGTCGGCTTTGATGGCTTAGCTTGGCTTGGTGGCTCGGCTTGCGGAGCCGACTGAGCCATTTTCTTTTTTATTTAATTTTTATTTATTTTATATTTTTAAAAATTCATATCTTTTCCATTTTAGCTCCATTTTTCTTGAAATTTATTTCATTGTGATCAAAAAAATGAGCTCTTTCTATTGATAATAAAATTTTATTTTTTAATTTTTATTATTTTTTATTATTTTTTAATTAATTTTTTAATTAATAAAAATATGAATTTTTTAAAAATTATATATAAATTGATTAATAATTTTTAAAAATTAATATAAATTAATTAATAAATTAATACTTTTATTGATGAATTTATGATGCTTATCACACCCCCAACTTAAGCTTTGCTTGTCCTCGAGTAAAGAAAGAATTTAGTTTTAAATACTTTTTAACTTTAGAGTTTCGAATTTTATCTATGCAATTTTGAAAATAGCCATTGATATTCAGTAGAGCTTAAATGAGATATATCATTGGGGTATTAATACTTATCAATAGAAAAATTAAGTAAAAAATATTAAATTTTTTCGAACTTTTTCTAAATTATCCTATCTTTATCTTTGATTTGTCTAAACTTTCATATAGGCAGGTGTATTGCTACTTCCGTCCTTCATTTATTGATTTTTATTTTTACATTACCCACTTTTTGATGCGAATATCATTGCTTACTTAGGCAACGGGACCCGGTTACTCGGTGGAAAATCCTTTTTTTTTTTTTAACGTTGTACCACTATTGAGTGTCTTAACTCCTTAAGCTTTCTATTTGATCCATGTAGCGAGTCTTGGGCCAATGACTCCCAAACCAGTTGGCTTTAGGGCACTAGGTATAGAATACCCCTCGGGCTTACTAGCTTGAATCAAATAGGCTACGAGTTAAGACTAGCTTTACAACGAGCTTCTTTGTCCTTCCCACCTTTTGATGCGAAACTCAATGCTTGCTTAGGCAAAGAGGCCCGGTTACTCAGTGAGAAGTACTTGGAAACTATTTTATTAAAATAAATTTTTATATGAAGAAATGTATAGTTACGCTACACAAGCCTATAAAAAGTAGACTTTCTTTGATGCTAGTAAAAATAATTAGAAATGCTCCAAGAAAAAAAATTTTATGTTCTGGACTTAACTCTTTATTGAATTTTCTTAATACTTGATTCCTCAATATCTCACAGATTCTCTGATCTGTGTATCAATTTTCTTTTAAAAATGCTTAGTTTAATTCGATTCTTAAGCATAATTAGATGTCTAAATACTAAATACTAACTTTTTCGTGGACTTAAAATTTTAATTTTTTTTTTTATTTTTCTCTCCCTCCAACTTAATCGACATTGCCCTCAATGGAGAAGAAAAAATAAAGGATGTAATAAAGAACATGGAAGAGTACACCTAACTCAGTATTTTTTTTTTTTTGGTCCAGCACATGCCTTTACAAATTTGAGCTCTCCCTCCAACTTATTCAAATTATCCTAAAAAGAAAATAAGATAAATTAGATAAAAACTAAATATTGGATTGCCTCCCAACAAGCGCTAAGTTTACCATCTTCAGCCAGACACAATGTAGCTCACTATCCTATGTAGAATATTGGATTGACAAATTCCAATGGTTTTGGATTGCCAATCTCAGAAAGTTGATGTTGATTTTTAATCCCATTATTGATATATTCACTATTAATTTTTGGGATATATTTTATGATTCCATTCTCAGACCCATGTTTATTAAGAATTACTCCTATTTGTTCTTCTAAAATGCTCATGAATGGAGTTTTAGGAGTTAAGTTTGATTCAATGGGTGCTGGAATGGTGACTAAAGGTGGTTTTAATTTTGGAGGTAAATTAATATGATCCTGCTTAAACAACTTCATTGATATTTCATTACATGCCTTTTGATTTTTATAAGAAGAACGAGCTTCTAGGGTTGAAGGAAATAGGACATTAGGTTTATAAATCTTGGATAAATCATCTATTCTCTTTTCCCTTATTTCTATCTCATTTAAACTGGAACTAGCATCAGTACTAATTTCTGGCTTGGATTCTTCTATGTGGTTAGTCTCAGTACTAACCAGTTTCTCTAAATTTTCATTTTGGCTAGCATCAGTACTAGCCTCTCTCACCTGGTCTTGGTATGGGTCCATAAGAATTCTATAGCTTTTAAGTTTATGAATTACTTTGGTATTCTCAAATTGAAGATTCTTAGATGAAACATTAGATTGATAATTTAATCCAGGTGGTTGGTGGTCATTAGGTGGGTTATTTAAAATTGGTAGGTTCGGTAGTTGATCTAGTTCTCTCCTCATGTTAGACTCAACTAATTGTCCTATTTGAGCTTCTAGTCTGGCAATAAATTGCTTTTGAGTCAGAATCAAATATTGAAGTTGGTTAAATCTATCATCAGCTAGATTGGTTTGTTGAGGAGGTGGGTATGAGGGCTGATTATAATATGATGGCTAGATAAACTGACTAGGCTGATCATTATTATAGACATAATTTTGATAATTTTGCTCAAGTGAAATTTGGGTCTGAGCCTGAGTCTGTTGGAATGTCCAAGAAAAATTAAAGTTACTCCAATTTGAATTATATGAATTTGAAAATGGATTATTAATCAATTTGGAGTATCCTTAAGCAGCTTGAACTTATTCTTGGATAAAATATGGAAATTATGCAGCCATAGGATATTCACTCACATGATGGGTTGGACTAGCACAAATTAAATAATTCTTCTGATAATTAGGAGATTGTTGACCTAGGGTTAGGAGTTGATCTATTTTCTGAGCAAAAAGATCAACTTTATCTAATTTTTGGACTATTATATTCATATTAGCTATTTGATTATTATGTTTAATGTGAATCAACCATTCAATTAAGTTCAACTAAATCAGAAAAAGCGATTTTCTACCATGCATATATTAGTGTAACCCTAATGTATGATTCAAAAAAAAATTTAGAATATTTTTTTTATTATTTTTATTTTATTATAAATTAATTTTTTTATTTATTAATTTTAATTTAATTTAATTTAATTTAATTATTATTTTTAATATTTTTTTAGTTAGTTTAATTTAATTTTTATTTTATTTTATTTTATTTTATTTTTAAAGGAGTAAGAAGAAGAAAGAAAGAAGAGTTCTAAAGAAGAGGTCCTAAGGAGTCCTAGAATTAAGAAGAAAGAGAAGAATTAGGTTTAATTAGGTTTGATGTTGGTTAGCAATCAAGTTGGTCAATCAATCCTGACTAAGGGTTATCCTAGATCTAGACAGCTCCTAACTGCCAAGGTCACCTTCAAACCCTCCAAGTGTAGGATTAGCCAATCAACTGGACAGGTAAGTGTAAGGTCGGTGGAAGTCCCCCCGTTGCTTGCCTTAGACACCAATTGTGCTTGGCTAGGTAAGCGAACGGAATCAATTAAAAACCACCTTCCTTCGGACCCAGTCGTCCCTGAACCACTTTCCTAGACACCAGTCAAATTGACTTATCCTAACCCAGTTTAACTCTTAGGATTCCTTGTCCTATTGAGCTCGAGTTCCTAGGATTGATGTCTAATTGATTTTAATTTAAAAATTTAGATCAATGCAGGATGTTGGTTGGTTGTTTGTGGGCTAAGGAAGGATGATCAAATCCCCACCTTATCTTGTTTAATTGGGTTGTGCCCTTAATTTGATTTAATATGAATATGCACGAAAAAAAATTCAATCAAAGGGTTTTATGCAATTTAAACTAGACATGCAACTAATTGAATTCTGAAAGGCTTACCTTGCTTCCAGCAATCACCAAAAAAAATAAAAATAAAAATAAAGATAAAAATAAAACTAATATGATGTATGCTCTAAGCAGTTAGGATTTCTAATCTTATCATGAAGCTTTTAATTAGGTTTAAATGAATATTTTTTTAAATTAATTTAAAAGTAAAATAAATAAATAAATAAATAAAGAGGACTAGGGTTAGGATTGATCTCACCAAAATTTGATGCTTTCTTCGTTCTCTTTTTTTTTCTATAAAATAAAAAAAAAATTAGTAAGCAATATTAAAAAAATAATTAATTTATAAAAAAAAATTAAAGAAATAAAAGAAAAAAAATAGCATCTATTCCTTCTCTGACAACGACGCTAAAAACTTGATAGGAACGCGATGTTGTCGTTAAGACACCGTGTTTATCAGTTTAATCCGACTTCTTAAAATCATTAAAAATGCGTAGATAGTAGTGAGTCGGGTCGAATCCACAGGGAAGGTAGTATTTTTAGATTTGAAATCTTTAACTTTTGAAAAAAAAAGAAGAAAAGAATTTTTAGAATCAAAAGTGAAGTCAGAAATTAAAAGCAAAAATTAAAATGTGCAGAAATTTAAACTTGGTATTAAGATCTATTAGTTAGATCTTAGCATCTACTTGCAATAAAATAAAAAATAATAATTAAAATATAAAAATTAAATTATAATAAAAATAAAAAGTAAAAAATTAAAATACAAAAATAAAATTTTTATTAATAAAATTTTAGAATTTAAATACATAAAATTTAAAAAAAAAGATAATAAAATAAAATAGCCTGATCTCTGATCTTGGATCGGCATTGGCAGAAAGATGGTGTAGAAGCTCGGCTCTTCTTCTCGACACCCGTTGCTTCGAAGCAGCCTTTAACCCATAGTCTAGCTTTGCCCTGTACCAAAGCTTCACCTTGATTGGAGATGTTGATTTTTGGAGGCCTAGGGTCCCTTTTATGGTGCTAGGAGGGCTGGATATTTTTTTCTAAAGGCAATGTGGAAACTAATGAACTTTGTAATCATCAAAATTTGAATAAAATTTGAATTAAAATAGCTCTGATACGTCTCTGATAAATCTAATAAAATCCAGCCATTCAATAGAAATCCAACGGTCCAAAAATCATCAAAATCGGATGCAGATCAGCTCAGATCGGGTCGGATTAAATTTTGGCCGTTCGATCGCGCTTGATCGAGGAAATCTGGCCGCAAATCACGCGCCTGAGAGTTTGATCGCCGTCGGGAGCTGCTGGACCATCCGATCGTCGCCTGGATCGAGCACTGCCATCCGATGGTGATCCATGTGATGTCTGTAGCTGAATAAAATCCGGAAGCAACCACAGTCGTCCGATCCTGACCGCAAACAACCACATCCGTCCGATCGCGCAATCACTATTCCCATGGACCGCGTAGACCGGCCACACCGCACACCGCAACCAATCAGCGCCACTGTTGTCGAGCAATAAAAAGACTAAATTACCCTTGTGAGCCGCGATAAATTTCTGTAGACCCTTTAGGGGTCTAGGTCCACCACGTGGCAATCTCTGATTCGCCAGATTTTGCTGAACTGGCGGTCCACGCCTGGATCATGGACCGACTGATGGCTTCAACGGTTGAGTCGGCTTTGATGGCTTGGCTTGGCTTGATGGCTCGGCTTGGCTTGGTGGCTCGGCTTGCGGAGCCACTGAGTCGTTTTCTTTTTTATTTAATTTTTATTTATTTTATATTTTTAAAAATTCATATCTTTTCCATTTTAGCTCCGTTTTTTTTGAAATTTATTTCATTATGATCAGAAAAATGAGCTCTTTCTATTGATAATAAAATTTTATTTTTTAATTTTTATTATTTTTTATTATTTTTTAATTAATTTTTTAATTAATAAAAATATGAATTTTTCAAAAATTATATATAAATTAATTAATAATTTTTAAAAATTAATATAAATTAATTAATAAATTAATACTTTTATTGATAAATTTATGATGCTTATCATATGAATTAATCATTTGATTCGAGTCCAATGTGAAACCCTAATAGAAACTCTTTCTATCATCTTCACTCTGCCATGGGCATGGGCCTAAGGACTCAATCTCATGATTATCATAGGGCTACTCCTCATCTACCGAGGTAGATAGATCTTTATTAGTGCAATCCAATTCCTACAATTATCATGCTATAGCCAACATATACCTCAAGATTTCGAATGACTAGGAGATCGAATTATGATGTAGTCAAACTATAAGACCCTCAAGATGAACTACCGATGCACCTTAGGTCAAAGAACCAGACACACTTGCTGTAGCATCGAGCTAGTCATCAATGAGAAGGTAGACTTCCTTATGACTGCTCGAGGTGGTCACGCTCAGTGCCCTCGTTCTCTAATGAGTATCTATACTCTCACTCTGATATCTCCATACTGTAGATTCAAGACACATCTATCCTAAAAAAGTTATCATACATCAATCTTTTAGATCGATCACCATCCTCATGATAATCTTACGTTCGAAAGCAGTTTATGAGTTAATTATAAAAATTCATGTCTTAAATTTTCAACTCTTGAAAATATGAATTATCATTATCATTAACTCAAAGAATGTATCATAGATACTTTAAATACACACTATGATAAAAAATAATTTTTTTATTAATTTATAGCCAAAATTATAAAATTATTCTTAGAAGTGTATTATAAGTGTTAGCCAACCTGGCTTCTAAGATACACAACTAACAAACTCCCACTTGACCTAAAGCTAATTGACTATAAATCTAAGTTCCATCTTCTCAAGGTGGGCTTCGATCTTCTGCTGGCTCAATAACTTTATCAGCGGATTAGCCGCATTATCTATAGTATCAACTCTTTTGACCTCAACATATTTCTTCTCGAGGTAATTACAGATGAGGTGGTATCGTCATTCGATGTGCTTGAATTTTTGGTGAGACCTTGACTCCTTAGCTAGGGCTATGGCACCATTATTGTTGCAGTACAGAGGGACAACATCTGATGGCATCACTCCAAGCTCTGCGGCGAACTTCTTATACTAGAATGCCTTCTTTGCAGCTTCTGATGCAGCGATGTACTCTGTCTGTCTGCTTAAAATTTTTTTAACTGTTAGCACCACCATTGCACATAAATAGACTTTCAGATATCGACTTTTGATCATCTATATCAGATATAAAATCTGGGTCTGTATATCTCTGGATCTAGAGTCCTCCATTACCAAAGACTAGAAACATATCCTTAGTCCTTCTCAAGTACTTAACGATACATTTCACAGAAGTCCAGTGCTCTTCGCTTTGGACTCGACTGATATCTGCTCGTGACACTCACAACATGGGCAATATTAGGTTGCGTACATAGCATGACGTACATGAGGCTCCCTATTACTGAAGCATAAGAGATCTCGCTCATACGTTCAATCTCCTTAGGTGTGTTGAAACACAACTTTTTGGAGAGATAAATGCCATGTCTGAAGGACACTAAACCTCTCTTGGAGTTTTTCATGCTAAACCTTTTTAGCACCTCCTCTATGTACATCTTCTATAAGAGACCCAGCATCCTATTCAATCTATCCTTATAGACCTTAATTCGCAGAATAAAAAATGCTTCTCCTAGATCTTTCATAGAGAACTCTTTTGATAACCATATTTTGACTTTAGTCAACATAGAAATATCATTCCTAATTAGGAGGATGTCATCCACGTACAGTACGAGGAAGACAACAGCGCTCCCACTAACCTTTTTAAAAATATAGGGCTTCTCCTCATTCTTGATGAATCTAAATAATTTGATCACATCATTAAAACGAGCATTTCAGCTTCGAGATGCTTGCTTAAGTTCATATATGGACCTTTGCAGCTTGCATACCTTATGATCATTATCATTGGATGTGAAACCTAGCAGCTGTTCCATATAGATATCTTCCTCAAGATATCTATTTAAGAATGCCATTTTCACATCCATCTGTCATATTTTATAATCAAAATAGACTGCAACAACAAGCAATATGCGGATAAATTTGAGCTGGCTATCGGCAAAAAAGTACTTTGATAGTCAATGCCTTCGCACTGACTATATCATTTTGTTATGAGCTTTGCTTTAAATGTCTCTACATTTCCATTGGTACCTATCTTTCTCTTAAAGATCTATTTATACCCAATAAATACTATACCTTCAGGTGGATCTACCAAGGTCTAAACTTGGTTCAAGCGCATTGAGTTAATCTCTGACCTCATTATCTCTAACCATTTCTCAAAGTCAATATCTTATATCGCCTTGTCATAGATTTTGAGATCATCACTATGAACCCCATTTTTCATGAGGAATATTTTCTCTACGTCCTCTAAGATAGTACCTAAGTACCTTTCAGGGGGACAAAAAATTCTTTCTGATCTACGAGATGGATGAGGTAGTAATTAGACTTGCTCAATCTGATTGGATTTCATAGGTTCTTTGGCTCGTGGCTCTTGAGAGACTTTTTCCTCAAGCATAATCTATCTTCCGAAGCCACCATCTTGAATAAACTATTTTTCAAGAAAGATGGCATATCGACTGATAATCACACTATGATCTTTCGGAAGATAGAAAAATATTCTAATAACTCTTTAGGATATCTAATAAATCGAGCTCTAAAGGACTTAGATTCTAATTTATTCATTTATTGTCTCTTGACATGGGTCGGACAATCCCAAATTTTGAGATAAACTTGGTTTCTTACCATGTTATATCTCATACAATGTGGTGGAAATGGTTTTAGATGAAATCCTATTCAGTAGATATATAGCGGTCAACAAACTATGTCTCTAAAGAAACTCAGAAAGATCCGTGAAGCTCATCATGGACCGGACCATATTTAATAGGATCAGATTTTTCCATTCTAAAATTTTATTGAGGCATTTCAAATGGAGTCTATTGAGAGACTATGCCATTATCCTTAAGATAGTCTAAAAATTTTTGGCTAAGATATTCGCCTCCTCGATCTGATCGAAGAACTTTAATGAATTTTCTTATTTTCTACTTCAAGTTTGAATTTTTTGAACTTTTTAAAAGCTTCAAACTTATGTTGTATCAAATACATATACCCGTACTGAGATAAATCATCGATAAAGATGATGAAGTATATGTAATTATCCCTGACTGGCACATCAAATGGACCGCATACATCAATATGTACTAGGATAAGTAGGTTTATGGCCCTTTCTCCATATCCCATAAAAGAGAGCTTGATCATTTTGTCATGAAGGATGATTCATAAATCGGATATGACTCGAAAGTCAATAAACTTAATAGTCTGAATTTTTTCAATTTATTAATCCTATCTTCAGCTATATGATCTAGTCTAAGGTGCCAAAGATATCTATCGTTTAGACTATCTTACTACTACAAAAAAGGACTACGACAGTAGTTCGTAACCACTGTCGTAGCTCAAAAAATCATTGCTATAAGCTATGGCAGTGGTTCTTTAACCGCTGCTACTGCAGCCATCGTCGTAACTCTATGGCAGCGGTTATTACAGCGGTTGTTTGAACCACTGCCATAGATAGTCTATTGCAGTGGTTTATAAACCACTAAAATAGATCGATCGATGGCAGTGGTTATATAATCGCTGCCATAGATTATCTATGGCAGCGATTACATAACCGCTGTCATAGATGTAATACAGCAGTTGACATCATTTGCACTAGAGACCTATGGCAGCGGTTGGCATGGATATGGTAGCGGTTATAAAATCGCTGCCATAGATCTTGAATAATTAAAAAAATTAAAATTTTTATTTTTTTATATATTTTATCTAATAAATATATATATATAACATAAAAAAAAATATAATAAATATAAAAATTATTTTAAAATACTAAAATTTTATTATCGAATAAAATTTATTATAATATTTTTTAAAAAAAATAAAATACATCAAAAATTTTCTAAATCTACATCATCTTGTCGTCACCGGGAGCCGGAGTTGGAGCTAGAGTCGAAGCCGGAGCTGGTGCTGGAGTCGGAGCTGGAGTTGAAATACGGACCAACATATCCTCGAAGTTCATGACTCCAAAATACATGCTAGGAATCAACATCATGTCTCTCACGATGTCCTCTAGATAAGATGCATGCTCCTCAGTCCGATCTGCCCACATCGCAGCATGATCTGCTCATGCCAATGCCTCCTCAAGCTCCTTTCGATTGACGATATCGAAAGTCTATGAGGAGATGCTCGCCTCGGACCAGTAGCTCGTCGATGTATGTTCGAGCCTGCATCGGATCCTCCTAGAGTGCTTAGGCTCCAAGACCTGAGATAGATGGTCATGAGGCCCAGAGGTATCCGGATCCTCGCTCGCGAGCGCATCTAACTGATCCTATAATTATAAATTAAAATAAAATTTTATAAAAAATACTATAATACTAATCATATATATTAATATATTTAATACTTATAAAAATACATCCGATCGCGGCGTTCATCGGCCTACCCATCTTGTCCGTGCGACTGGATCGAAAGATCTCGCAATGGCTGGACATCACTCCATCTCTCATCAGCTATAACAAAGAATAAATTTATCAAAAAAATGATAAAAAATATGAATTTAATTTATCTAACAAGATTTAGAATTAATTACCTCTTTATGCACATGACTGGCCATAGACTCGTGGCCTAGAGTGTGCATATACTCCTAGGCTGCACGATTCTTTCGATTTTGATGGAAGATAGCCTAACAAGTATTCAAATAAATAATAAATATTTAAATAAAATTTTAAGTATATTAAAAAATTTAAAAATTAAAAATTTTATCTCGAACTCCTGGCTCCTTCAGTGTCTAACCATCCTCTTCCACTGACTCGAAGGATAGTCTTGTATCCAAGGAATAAGCTCTTTCAGAGTATCTCGTCGGTGCTCGAGCCATCCTCTATGGAGCTTGACCTTGTAACCCTAATACAACTCCTCGATCTTTCTCAGTCGGACATCTTGAGCCCTCTCGTGATCGAAAAAGTCGTACCTCCTCTGCATAAAGTTATCAAAAATCAGTTACAAAATTATTCTAATCAAATATATATATAGTGTAAACATATAAAATGCATAAATATAACTTAGATGCGCATACTTATCGATATCTCTTCTCATACCCGATCTCTGACGGCAGCATCCATCAAACGCTAGTCTCTGGGCTCTATGGGAATGATGTTCGACCACCTCACAAGCACTCCAAAAAAGGAATGCATCTTCCGTGCGGTCTCTCCTCCGCATCATAATAGACCATCATCTGATGCTGGCAATTCCACACGTATGCCATACGTGTGGAACCATGAAATATTCAACTGGATGATGCACCTGCAATGCAAATATGTTATGCAAATATATAAATATATAAATACTATATAAAAAAATAAAGTTATGCTAATATAATAAAAACATACACTCAGATACCTATGTAGTAATATGTATCTCAGATATGGATGATGGTAGAGGCTCAGCCATCGGTGGAGTAGATGCCGTCAGTGGAGTAGATGCTAGTGGTGGAGGTACCTAAGCAGCTGATGTCGAGGTGGACGAAGTATGCTTCGACTACTCCTCGAATGCTGAACTGCGCGTAATCCATCGAAGGGCAGGAATGAAAGCTAGATGGCATTTCTGTACCATCGTGACCTACAACGTTAATGAATATTAATCAATATAAAATGTTGAACAATAATATTAGTATAGCATCAATAAATAGTCTCTAATATGTACACTAATCAATTGATGGATCTATCATTATACAATGCAATAAATAAAAGTAACAAGATATAAACATCTAAAAAATATTATACAATAAATTCTATAAAATGAATTATATTCATAAATAATTAAGGATGAGCAACAGTTGTAGATTCGATCTCTTGCACGAACCTTGGTGTTAATCTAGAAATCTGAAAGAAGAATAAAGTAGATGATGATGGCATCTAAGGGCTTAAAGTTAGAATCTTAGAAAGACATATCAAATTTTATTCACTCAAAAGCCGAGCCAACTCCGTGCCTGAGATTGCTGGCTCCATGCCTGAGACATCCGACTTGGATCCTCCCCCAGTCAGCTCGATCATGGTCTGAGCTAGCTCAACTGCGTATCCGAGTCGGCTCGACTGTGTGCCATCCCCTCGATCACTCTCTCTCTCGATCTCTCTCATCGGCGATGGCAACGAGGCCAAACCTCTCCCTCCAAGCTTTTTCATCTCTCGATCTTCCTCATCGATGAGGCTGGACCCCATCCTTCCCTCTCTCACTCTCTCGATCTCCCTCACCAGCAAGGCCGGACCCCATCCCTCCTAGTGATGTCGGCGAGGCCAGACCCTCTCCCTCCCTCTCTCACTCTCTCGATCTCCTACTCTTCCTCTCTCGATCTCCCTCACCGGTGAGGCCGGACCCCCTCCCTCTCAATGATGGCGACGAGACCGGACCCCCTCCCACCCAATGATGGTGGCAAGGTCGGATCCCTCCCTTCCTCTCTCTCCCTCTCTCAATCTCCCTCGCTGGTGATGACGGCGAGGCCAGACCCCCTTCCTCCCACTCTTGATCTTCCTTGCCGACGGTTGGTGAGTGACCGGCCCTCCCTCCCTCAATCTATCGGTCTCCCTCTCAGTCTCTCTGTTTCTTAGTTTCGAGTCCTGAAATTGGGTCCGGCCTTTTGGGATCCATTAGGATCTGGGTCTGATACTTCAAGTACAGATCCATCGGATATTCAGGTTTGGATCTGGTATCGATAATTAAAATTGGATCTAAATTTGAATATTTAGGTTCTGATCCGAACTCAATTCGTTGATAAATCTAGTCCACAGCCGTCGACATGGCACAGTCCAAGATTACCGCCACGGCACGGTCCAAAAACTACGATATGCAGATAATTATAATATTTATAATAAATATTTATAATATTTATTATAAATATTTTATAAATTATTATAAATATATAAAATTAATAAATAATATTATAAAATTAAAAAAAATTATACCTGTGACTATAGAGAGTGGGTCGCATCGAAAGCTCTAAGGATCGTCGACAACGATGCTAGAGGAGGAGGATGGCACTAAAGATAACCTACGAAATAAAAGTAAGATAGTGAGATAGAGAAGAGAGAGAAAAAGGAAAGAGAGAGAGCAGGGGCAATTGGGATGGGGGTCAAGGGAGGAGGCATAGTGATGAGGAGGTCAGGGAGGCATAGTGACGGGAGGATCGACGAATGGGAGAGGGAGTGTGGGGTCGGGTGGGGGGTGGCGGGGAGGGGCAGTCGGGGATGGAGGGCTGGGGGGTGGCAGGGTGGTGGAGAGGGGTGGTCGGGGATGGGGGAAGGAGGGGCGGTCGAGGGGAGGGTGGGGGTGGCGGAGAGGCGACCGAAGATGGGGGGCTGTGAGGTGGCAGGGTGGCGAAGAGGGGCGGTCAGAGATGGGGGGAAGGAGGGGCGGTTGGAGAGAGGGTGGGGGGTGGGGGGGCTGGGTGGGGGGTGGCGGTGATGGGGAGTAGCGGCTGGGGATGGGGGGAAGGAGGGGCAGCTAAGGGGAGGGTGGGGGGCGGGTGGAGGGTGGTGGGGAGGGGCGGTCGGGGATGGGGGGAAGGAGGGACGATCGGGAGGAGGATGGGGGGGGCGAGTGGGGGATGGCGGGGAGGAGCGGTCAGGGATGGGGGAAGGAGGGGCGGCCAGGGGGAGGGTGGGGGTGGGGGGGTCGGGTGGGGGGTGGCGGGAAGGGACGGCCGGGGATAGGAGGGTTGGAGGGGAGGGGGAAGGAGGGACGGCGCCGGTCGAGGGGGAAGGAGGGGCGATGCCGATCGAGGGGGAAAGAAGTCTCACCAGTGTCGGAGAGAAGAGGGAGAGATAGAGAGAGAGATCGAGCGCACACGAAAGAAAAGTAGAAAAATTTTGAAGATTTTCAACCTAACCTACAGCAGTGGTTATCGAACCGCTGCCATAGATTTACAATAGTAGTTATCGAACCATTACCATAGAACTACAATAGTGGTTATCCAAAATTACTATCATAGATCTATGGCAGCGGTTCTATAATCATTGCTGTAGATCTATAGCAGCAATTTTTGATAACCACTGTCGTAGGTTGAAAATAATTTTTTTTATTTTTTTCTAAATATTATATAATTTTAAAATTTAATATCCATCTTCATCGTTCATTATCTAAATAATTATCATTAAAGTGTCGTCGCAAAAGGTCACCTCGATCCGATAGCCCTAGCTTTATCGATTAAAAAAATTTAATTTCAACGATCACGAATGACGATGCGATGATCTGATAGATGAAGATCTTCGATGGATCTAAAAATCTACAATGATGATCTCGATGATGTTTATAGCATACTATCAAAGTTTCACTTCAATCGGATATCGTTATCATGATCAATTTAGTATGGAATGATTTCGACCGTTAAATTAGAAACAAATGATCAAAGGGTTAAATGGCATCCGATTATGAGATAATTTTTTAGTTAAATGATCTTTATTATAATTTTAAATATTTTATACGATGATGATAGTAAAATTTAAATTATTTTCGTATAAACTGTTCATGTTAAGCAGATATTGCAAAAGCACAAGCATAACAACCAATGAAGTTTCAAAATGTTTATCAGGAGATGTATAGTTTTAGATCGTTCTTCATCTCACGAGTTGAATTTTATAATCACTACTATAAAAAATAATTAAAATAGTAGTCAAGATCATTTATAAAAAAAATTATCTCATAATCAAATACCGTTTGGTCCTTTGATCACTCATTTATCATTTAACGATCAAAACTAATCTATACTAAATTAACCAAGATAACGATATCCAATTGAAGTAAAACTTTGATAGTATGCCACAAACATCATCGAGATCATCATTGCAGATTTTTGGATCCATCGAAGATCTTCATCTATCAGATCATCGCATCATCATTCGTGATCGTCGAAATCAAATTTTTTTGATCAATGAACCTAGGGCCATCGGATCGAAGTGATCTTTTGCAACGATACTCTAATGATAATTATTTAGATAATAAATGATGAAGATGGACATTAAATTTTAAAATTATATAATATATTAAAATATATATATATATATATATATGGCAACGGTTACAATTAATCGCTGCCATAAATAAGCTTGTAGCAGCGGTTCCTACTAACCGCTGCTATAGATCTGACTTATGATAGCGGTTTCACTAACTACTGCTATAGGTCTGATCTATGGTAGCGGTTATAATAAACAGCTGCTATAGGTCCGATCTATGACAGCGATTTCATGTAACCGTTGTTATAGATCGGACTTATGGCAACGGTTAACGAAAACCACTGTCGTAAGGTCTATGGTAGCGATTTCGAAAATTACTGCCATAGTATGCGCTGCCATAAAACCCTTTTATAGTAGTATCTCTAGGTCACTTTGATCCTATGGCATTCACATTTTCCTCGATATTAAAAATAGAAACATCAATGTGTAACTGATAGAGACCATTTATAAGAAAATTACTTGTAATTTTATTTCTTTCATAAAAAATATTAGAATGGTCCTTAAGAAAACTAATTACATAGCCTTTTTGTGCTAAACATGAAATAGAAATCAAATTTTTGCTTGCTATAGATACATAAAAATAGTCCATAAGTACTAAGTCTAATCCTGATAGTAATCGAAGAGGATAGGTTTCCATAGCCACAGCAGCAATTCTTGCACCATTCTCGATGCGTAGAATCATCTCACCATCCCTCAGCCTCCTGCTATCCTCAAGATTCTGCATAGAAATGTACAAGTGAGCACTAGAATCAGAGTCAAGCATCCAACTGGATGTAGAAAAAATCGTAAGATTAGATTCTATAACGAGCATACCTCCAGAAAGACCTGCCTCCTTCTTGTTCTTCAAGCTGATCAAGTAAAGAAGATAGTTCTATTTCCGTTATGATGGAAATATTTTTCTTTATCAACGGCTCTTTTTTTTGGCTCTGCCTTCTTCTTCTTTTCATCATCCACCTTCTACTTCTTCATGGACTTCTTCTTTCCAAAAGACTTTCTCTTGGAAGAAGTCCGCTCCACAGCAAGTACTGAGCCTTTAAAACTTTTCATAGAAAGCTCAGCAGTAACCAGCATATTCATGAGCTCAGCCAAAGTATTTTGAAGTTTATGCATATGGTAATTCATGATGAACTTTCCATACGCATCAGTCAAGGACTGCAGAATTATATCAATCTGCAGATCCTGATCTAACTTGACATTAAGCTTCTCAAGCTCTTCTAAATCTTTGATCATCATCAGATAATGATCTTGGATCGACTGTCCATCATGCATCTAAGCCTTAAATAGTCTTTTAGTGACTTAATATTTGGCTGTGCAACTTTATTCACCAAATAACTCTTGCAGGTGAGCCAATATTTGGTGGCTAGTCTTAATGTCTTCATGTTGGCACTGGAGCTCATCAGACATCGAGTCCAATATATAGTACCTGGCTTTATTATCTTCATCCATCCACTTCTCGAGAGATGCTCTTTAATCAGCGGATGGACAGACTAGTAAGGTGGGAGGATCCTATTCCAACACATGAGTCAACTTCTCAAAATTCAAAATAATTTTGAAGTTCTGGAGCTAATTCTTGTAGTTGAATTCGGTCAGTCTATGGGTGTCCAGGATACGTGCTAATGGATTAGACGCAGACATTTTTCTATAGAGAGTCAAAATTTTTAGTTAGATTTTATAATTAGACTCAATTAATTTATTTAAAATTTTTATTTTTAAATAAATTAGGCTTCCACTATTTACTCGGATTCCTACACTACCTTGACAGAGATGCAAAAATTTTCATAATTATTGATTTCTAGTGAATGGTGTGATCCCACCAACTGACTCACCATCTCACCTAACAGTTATTAATGATGGATCAACCAATGAGTGGACAACTCTTATTCAATGATTCTCTAATCATGGTGCACCCAAATCTAATCTCTAATTCATAAATCTCACCATGTCCGAAATATTGATCCACTTCTTAGTTAAGTCAGATCCACCATTTGCATAAATTGAATTTTTGATTGGATCCCTCACCATATCCAAAATATTGAGCCCAACCCATCCTCCAATCCATAGCATCCAATGCCTAATAAACATGATTGCATCTTTTCGATGCAACTGAACCACTGTATTCAGTCGAGAACAATCAACCCTAGGAAGAGCCCGCACATCTACAATGATGGAGATCTTAGACTTAATATTTTCTTAGAAAGATTTAATTTAGGTCCCTTTAAACTTGACTTAACTTAGTCATAATAATTATGACTAACCTAGTAGCATGGGTTGACTCGAATTATTAGCCGCTTCAAATTAAAATTGGATTGACATAAATGGATAGGTAAGTAAGACCGGTGGAAGGGATATGCCATTAACTCGATAAGAATGCATTCAGATCGAGTAGCTTTCAATTAAAAATCAGTCGATTATATCTGTCAGACTTATCTTAGATATCAAATTATCAAATCAGAATCAATTAAGTTAGCCTATAATCTAGACTCGAACCGCAGAGCCAAATTAGGTCTTGACTTGATCGAGTCACATCTCAATGTGATTCAATCTTGATCCAGACTTAATCCTATTAGACTGATCAAATTTAAGCTTTCTTTGATTCTACCTAATCAACTCTTGATTCGGTTTAATTAACTGCTAGACCTAATTGAGCTACCCAAGTATGAACCCAATTTTATGAATATATTTTAGATCTGAAAATTTATAATTTTTAGATCTAATTGATTTCATAATCTTAATTCTTAATTAAGTTTTGAGTTCATGAACAAAATATGTAATAGAAATCCTAGGATTTTAGAATCTAGAATTTTATAGAAAAATAAGTTCTGATTTTTTATTAAGGACGAACGCACTGCACCTCTACACACCATAAGAACATCCCATCGAATGAAAGGAGAAGGTCTTTAAATCCTACTTTATTCTTATGACTGGACAGCCATGGAGAATGCCTTAATCAGAAATATAATTTTCTACTACAAAACTAGTTAGATTTAGATCATATATCACATATATAATTAATAATCTAACTAAAACATGTTTTGTATACATCTTATGTATCATAACTAAATCAATATGCACACTTTTAGATCTAAAATATCTCATATTAAATCTAAAAAATAAAATTTTAAATTTGATTATATCAAAATTAAAACTATTCTAAATATCTTATAGAACTATTCTATAACTAGTCTAAGCATGCATATTTCATATCTCACATGAATAAATTAAAAATTAAAAATTTTATTTTTTATTTTAAATTTGATTACAATAATTATAATATCAAAAAAATAAAAATTAAATAAATTTAAAATTATATTTAATCAAATTAAATATATGATTATTCTAGACTACATATAGAACTATTCTATACCTAGTCTAGTCATGCATCTCATATATATTAGATCTAAATGATTTAATTTTTTATTTTTTTATTTTAGATCTAATCACATCTAAAGTGATATTTGAAATCTTTTAATATCAAATCATAAATAAATATAAAATCAGATCTAAGATAGATCTGAAGAACTGCTAACGCAGCTTTGATACCAATTGAAGGAAAATCCTATTTTTCGACACAGGATCGTTCAGATCTGAAGAAATATTTCAAAAAATTTTCTTCTAAGATCATAATTAGATCTAAGATATCTCAGATCTAATCCTTTAAGATCTGATATTAAGATTAAAAATAAAATTAAAACTAATTAATTTCATACCTTGTATTTTGGGTAATCAGATTATCCTATGATGATCCTAATCTATCCTGAGGTTCTAGAAGGAGCCACGCACATGCCTGACCTCTTGGGCAGAATCTGGATATTTTTTTTTATGAATTTTTTCTCTAAATATTAAATCTGAATCTGATATGAAAGTTCTTCAAAAGAATTTCTGAATGCAGCGTATCCGTCTCACGAACACCATCATGAAGATGCTGAACTCTTCACAAATTTGATTGGATCTTCTTCTTAGATTTATTTCCAACCTTTGACACTTAGAAGAAGGAGAGAGAGAGAGGATCAAAAAGGGCATGGAAGATGGAAGGGGCGATAGCCTTTAGGTATGAAAAATTATATCTTTCGTGAAGAGCCTTAGCGCAAAGATTCTTATACAAAAGCATAGCGTCAAGTTAGAGTCCCTCTTTGATCAAAATTCTTATTTATTCAACCATTGAAACTCCTGGACCTGATCTCCATGAAAATTTTCAGATCTCATCTGATTTTGATGCCAAAAATCAATCTGATAGGTGGCGGCATGAGTAGATAAGGAAGAGTCCACTACGCCTAGGACTCTTCTCTCAAGAGTTTGATTCAAATCAAACTCTATCATAACTCAGTCTAAATATTTTTAAAAATCATGAAATTTGGTACACCCAATGTATGACTCATGCCCTATCACATATCCAAAAATTAGATCAAAAAAATTTTTAGAGAATTTTCTATAAGTCTCTGATCAGGTGACCCTCTATTCTCTCAATTAGGTCAACTTTTGACCCTAGTCTAATTTGACTATGAACGAATTTAATTTCTACAATTAATCTGACTTAGACTTATTTCAGTCAGATGAAAATAAATCCATTCAAAATATAAGAATGAGTCAAATCAAATTTGACTCAGTTGCGATGAATCAGAAAGATTACAAAAGAAGAAAGTCAGACTCAATCGTGTGCTAGCACGATTACCTTGAACCTATTGGATCTAATCCAAATTAATCAAATTGGGTTAGCTCAATTGATGATATCCAGACCCAAACCCTTATTTGTGTGATCTAGTTAGATTCAATTCTATTTGATAATGAGACATATCGCAATCTCCATCATCGATATCATCAAAATATCTTTCGATGGACCAGAACTTTTCTGATTCATACAATTAGAATGATTAATCATCAAAATCATTCTAATTGCTTCCAAAATCCACCAGTGATACCTAGTAGTATATGATGGCAACCCATAAAAACTGAAAATGAATCTTTCGGTGTAGTTATTTGTGTGATTGGGTTCTTCTATCTTAAGTCCTGATAGGATTAGGGTTAAGGTGAACTCGTCAAACCCAATATCCGTCATATGAATTAATCATTTGATTCGAGTGCAATATGAAACCCTAATAGAAACTTTTTCTATCATCTTCACTCTGCCATGACCATCAGCTTAAGAACTCAATCGCATGATTATCATAGGGCTACTCCTCATCTATCGAGATAGATAGATCCCTTATTGATGCAATCCAATTCCTACAATGAACATACTATAGCCAGCATACATCTTAGAATTTCAAATGGCTAGAAGATCGAGTTATGGTATAATCAAACTATAACACCCTTAAGGTGAACTATCGATGCACTTCAGATCAAAAAATCAGATACACCTACTGCAGCATCGATCCAATCATCGATGAGAAAGTAGACTTTCTTATGACTGCTCGAGATGATCATGCTCAGTGCCCTCATTCTCTAATAAGTATCTGTACTCTCGCTCTGATGTCTCCATAGCATAAATTCAAGATACATCTATCTTAAAAAAACGATCGTACACCAACCTTTTAGATCGATCACCATCCTCGTGATGATCCTACGGTCGAGAGCATTTTATGAGTTAACTATAAAAATTCATATCTTAAATTTTCAACTCTTGAAAATATGAATTGTCATTATCATTAACTCAAAGGATGTATCACAAACACTTTAAATATAATCCATGATAGAAAATAATTTTTTTATTAATTTATAGTCAAAATTATAAAATTATTCTTAAAAGTGTATTATAAGTGTTAGCTAATCTGACTTCTATGACATACATCTAACAATTAACATTAAGACAATAATAAATTTTTTAAATTACTAAATAATAAAAAAATAATTTATAAAAAATAATAAATTTTAATAAATTTAATTTAAAAAAAATTATTTTATATATTTCAAGCCTTCACCATCCAATTGAGATAGATTTAAAATTCTTTATTCGACTGCTCTAAGTCTCCTACCCTACGAAGAAGTAAAACAATAAAATTCAAAAAAATATATAAAAAAATTTAACAAAAATAAAAAAATAGTAAAAATATTAAAAGGTCAAGATTTTTTTTCGTATGAGCTTATCAATTTCTTTCTTTCTTTCTTTCTTTCTTTAGACATCATGATTTTGGTCAAACCCAAGCTAGATGAAGCTCGGCTCGGTTAATATCCAATGGCCATAATTACTTTTGAGTGCCCCAGGATCTTCGCTCTTTGACAACAACTATCGACGCAGCCGAACCATAGTCCCTTTCGTAGCCTGAGAGTTTCCATCTCCCATCGGCACCACCCTACCTACTGCCGCCAGGCCCGCCATCATGCCATCACCGGCTAGTTGATCTCCGCTGCTCCTCCTCGTCCTTGACCTTCCCATTTCGCTGCTCTGAGCCTTCCATCCAAGTGAAACACCGAAGAATGAAAAAAAAAGAAGATGGAAAACATAGGAAAAATCAGCGGAAACAAAGGAAAGGGGAAAAAAAATTAAGCAGAGGGCTCGGGAAGGGGGCAAAGCAAAAAAAAAAAAAAATCCACACCACCCCCACCGCAATGCTACCCCACCACCGTCCATGCCACACCCGGCTCTGCACGACCATCAAAACCCCTCCTCTCCCTTCCTCCTGCCGCCTCCCTCCACCCCTGACCCCCGTCGTGTGAGGCCCAGGTCGCAGCCGTCCGCTCCGCTTCACTACCGTTTGTGCCGCATTCAGCTCCACGCGACCACCAAATGCGGGCAATGGCGGTGGCTAGGAGAGCAGGGAGGAACCATGCATGGGCCTGAGGTCCGGAAGATTCAAGAAGGCTCAAGAAGGGATCGAGGGAAAAAAAATTGTCGGAGATTTTAGCAAAAAAAACATCGCAAGGGGAGGAAGCCGGAGGAGGCAAACGGTGACGGTGGCAAGGTGAAGGGAGGGAGATTAGAGGTGAAGCCCGATGCCGGTGACAATGGGGAGGAAGGCAAAGGTGGAGATCGGCGAGAGGTGGCGGCGAGGAGAATGGAGAGTAGGGAGGAGGCGACCATCCGCGAGAGGTGGAGAAGGTTCGAGAGAGCTCGAGAATAGAGGAAAAAAAATCGGGAGAGCCCAAAGCACGCCGATAAAAAAAAAAAAAAAAAAGCCAGGAGAGTTCAAGACTTGACACATGGCGCATCGGGAGAGATCAGAACATGTATTATATAGATATATAATAATAGATTTCAATTTTGATCCTAATCATAAATGAAGCCATATAATTTTGATTCCAATTTCAATTTCAATTAAATCCCAAAACCTAAGTGATTTAACCAATTGAATCCAGCAATTAAATCCCATACCGTTATGAGTAGCAATTTTACCAAGAGAATCCGATGGTTAATCAAAATCCGAAACCAACCTTATCGGGTTTGGGCGAAATCTTCTCGGATCCACTCTAAACCCAACCCCGTATTCCATATCCGGTAGGCATTTGCACTTCCGCTCTTCTTCGTCTCTCCCCTCCTCTCTCTTTCCCGGGCCTTCGCCGCCGATTCTTCGCGATGGACTTCGAATCGAACTACGAGATTTCCCGCACGGTCGATTTCATTCGCACCAGAAACTTCACCAAAGTCGCGTTGCAGGTTCTTCCTCTCCGCCTCCTCTCAATCCCCAATCACTTTGCCAACGAGAAAAACCCTAAATCGTAGGGTTTTAGACTCCTTTTCCCTTTTTTTTTCCTCTCAATCCTACCACCCAAAGTTCTTAAAGTTTCATCTTTATTTCTAGTTTCCGGACGAGCTGCTGAAGGACTCAACGAGGGTGGCGAAAGCCCTGAGAAGCGAGCTCGGCAAAGGGGTGCGCTTGTACGTTATGGCGGACACGGCGTACGGTAGCTGTTGTGTTGACGAGATTGGGGCCTCGCATGTGGACGCCGACTGTGTGGTGCATTATGGCCACGCGTGCATGAGCCCGTGAGTTCTCATCGAGTTCTGCGATTCTGGGTGGTTGGTGTTTTCGATTTTATTGGCTTTTGATGGTAAAAGATCGTGTCTTTTATTTAAGGCTCTCTTTGTTGACGTTAGCTTTGGTAGTTAATAAAGATGGGACCCGTGAGAGGCTTCTTGCTCAAAAGATTTAGTGTAATGGTCTGTGGGTGTTTGGGTTTAGATCCTGCTTTGATAGTTTGATGAGTTAAAAGTTTGATGGTTTAAGTTGAAACGTTAGTTTTTATTGGACGTTTGATGTAAAAGTTTTAAGGTTGGAGAAGGCTGTCTTTAGGGGTTATTGGTGAAGTGATTTCCTTAGTGGTTGGAGAAAGAATGGACCTTAGAGTGGCATGTTGTTGGGTGGGTTGATTAGTTTCAGAAATTCTAATCTTCTTGGTTTTGGAGATTTGAGTTTTAATATATGGTGTTTGAGACTGGGAATTCAGGGCTTATGTGTCTCAAGAGGGAAGTTTAGTTCTCTGAGGAGTATTAGCGGTGAAAGTTTTGGGTTCCTAGATTGTTATGTTTGATTAGTTAAAATTTCAGTGGTTGAATTGAGATGTTTGCTCGTGGTTGTATGAATTGCATTTACATTTTTTTGGGATGAAACTATGTGTTTGCAGTCCCATCTTTGGATTTGGAAATAAACAGCATAGATAATTGAGACTGTAATTTTGGGTGGCAAAGGACATGGCTTTATGGATTATTATGTTTGAAACAGCTCAGCTAGGTAAACTTGTTCATATTGTATGGCTTTGGGCATGACATTCCATTTTTCAATCCTATTGCTGGTCATGTTATATCAGTCACAATATTTCAAAGAATCAACTTTCATAGTTTCCTTTTCTTCCCATGTAAGTGGTGGTTTATTCAACATTTTGCTTCTTCAACTTAAGTGCCATGGATTTATGTTTAATTTTACATTAATATCAGGTTTTAGGAGTTTTGCCCGGCTTTTCCTTTGATGCATTGAATTGATGCATATTGCTTTCTTTGTCAGCAAAATTAAGATTCTCTTTTCTACTACTTGCAGAACATCAACTCTGCCGGCTCTTTTCGTTTTTGGGAAGGCCTCTATTGATGTAAATGCTTGTGCAGAGTCTTTGTGTCACTGCTTATCCACCGCCAACAAGCCTATACTGGTATGGATTGAATAACTTATTACTCTGGCCTCAATGATGGTTATATTTAAATGAAAGTCAATCAGCACTATCATTTTCTGCGTAAGTGCATATTTCATGCAAGGCATAAGTAAGGTTTGCTGCACCGGTACCAGGCACCATTCTGGTAACTTACCTGCATAGTATGGGTTGGTATGGACCACATACCGACACATGGTACACTGCTAGAGGCCAACCATATGTTGGTGCATTACTGTATTGAGCCTTGTAACTTACTGGTGCAGAATGGTATATGCCCATGCTGGGTGGTATGGACCAGTATACCGGACCTTGATGATGGCAGATCTTGGCTCTGGGCAAAAGTCTAGAAAGATAGTCACATGCTATAGAATATTTTTTTGAACATGATAGTGCAAGACTTACTTATGATTGGTAATATCCTAATATGTTCTTTTAAAGTTAAAACCCTAATATATATTTGCCTATTTTCTATCATGAACCTTGTAAGTTCAGCATGCATCTTTGATCTTTCTCAAGAAAAAAAAGGAGGAAGAAAAAGTTCATCATGAATGCAAATTACTTTATGTATCTCTAGGTTTTATGGTCAAAGCTGAACTCTCATAGTTAATCAGTTTGTTGTAAGAACATGTCTCCCTGCTTGATGCAGCCACGAATGTGTTTTCTTCAAGATACCTTTGGAATCCTGTGTCAAGGTATTTGGATCCTGGTATGGGCACAAGCAAACAATGGTTTGCTTGTCCTCAAAGATCCTTTTGTTTATGGTGTAATTGTCAGAGAATCCAACATCTGAACATCATAAAGCCTGCAAAAATATGTATTGTCAATAAAAATTTATTTGTGTAAGTTTTCTTTGAAATATGAACTTGCACATACTTCTCCTTAAAGATGTTATATTGATGTCGAGGGCCCAACTTCTAACAGCTAGTAAATGTCATTACTATTTTTATTTAGCCAAGATATATGTTTTCCAATGACTAGGTGAGATATTTCAATATGTAAATTTTTCCTGTAACATAGATCTAAAACACATTATCTACGGACATTTTTTGCTTAATTGTAAAACTAAAAGATATATGCAGTGGATGTTGCCACATCCTTTTGATTCTCATGTATTTTTTACTTTTGATTTTGCCTTTTGCAATCTATTTTTATTTTTTAATCAAAAGTGATGCCATTAGATTGTGGTACTTGTATCTGTGGTTCTCAAATCCTATTTTCTAAGGTTCATCTGAACCGAATTAACTACTTTTATCAAGATTTTGGCACTTGTTTCCATTACTCTTCAGCATGCATTCCTGCACTTAGTATCCATTTATGACAGAATTAACATGATATACATCAATTTGCACAATCGGTCAATAAGTAGTGGAGCCTCTAGAATCTACTTGTTGCTGGATTTATGTATTCCATGTTTGCTTTTCACATTTATTTTTATAAATGGCTTTCCTTTTTGGAATTCTTTTAACCTTTAGCCAAGTTCCCTGCTTCCCTTAAGTTTCACTGCCCTTACCCTTGCCTGCGGGTTAAGTATTTCCCTGTGTGGGAACCTCCTCTGATCTTCATTATAGACACTATATTTCACTTTGCTTTTTATCTCTTCGCATGTTTTGCTGCTTTTTTCTTTACTTTCCTCATTTTGAATGTCTTTGCTATTCCCTCCCACCTCAACTGCCTGCCCCCCAAATTTAAAAAAAAATTAAAAAAAGAAAAGAAAAGGAATGCAGTTGCTATTAACATCATTCGTTTTCACTGTCATTACTAGTGTGCAGCACATTGAGCATGCCACTCTTGTCTTTGCTTTTGTTTCATGTTTACATTCTCTTCATTGCCTATATACTTTAGTTGTCATACTTAATCTTTCTCATTGTATAGGATGATCGATGCCAATCATGTTATTGTTTAGTCTATAAGCAGTGTAGTTTATGATTTTCTTTTCTCACTTTGCAGAACGTACAAAATACAAAGTAGGGCATCAGACTTGATTTTACATAATTTAATACTTATTTTGTTATTTATTTATTTATTTATTTGTGTGTGGAAAGTGCAGGTTCTATATGGATTGGAATATGCACTTCCTCTCGAGAATCTCAAAACAGTAGTGGCTGAATTGTTGCGGTTAAGTGTGTCCAACTCTAGCATCCACTTTGCAAAGGTTGCTTGTTCAAGTATAAATCCTTCAGGTGATAAAAGGACAGACAAGAAGCAATTATATTCTCATAATGGTGTTTCTGATAATGAGGAAGTTCATAAGTATGAAGATGGAAATACTAGTCTTATTTCTGTTAACTGCAATACATTGGAGCCTTGTACCAAATACAGTCTTGGTGGACTGATATGGACTATGCCAGTAGGCCACAAGATGGAGGACTATTTGTTGTTCTGGATTGGATCTGAGAACCCTGCTTTTACCAATGTTGTGCTTACATTCAACAATTGTGAAATAGGTGAGATAACTCTTGGTTTTGTCATTTGTTCATTGAATCATCATCTTCTCATCTTTTAATACTACTTATCAGTTTATTATATTCAATGGATCCTGTTATCTGGAAAGACTTTAGGATGCTTGAATTTTAGTGTATGCTGCGAGTCAATTAAATATCTAGGCCTTTTGGTTTAAAGATCTTATTATTAGTTAAAAGTATTTCTTAATTCCTTATAAGTCAGAATTATATTTTTATTCTTTTAAATGCAAAAATACAGCATAGTGGATTCATAAGAAAATAATTTCTTTTCTCCATCCATAATTACATTGCTGTTTTGGAGCTTTGGATTCGATATTTTAAGTAAATAACATTAATTTTGTATAGTGGTTTATCAGTTTCCTATTAGTTAGCTGTTGACACAATAATACTTTGGCACCTAAGCCATGTATCTAGATGTTTCTGTTAGAAAGCGAGCCATTTTCTACTTCTCAGAAGTTACTCATATGGGACATTGATTTAATTAAGTTTACTTTTGGACTATACATTATCAATAAACAATTGACAAAGCAAGTCAAGGTACTAGAGCTTTAACATGTGGGCCATTATCACTTAGGAACTTTTGTTGTTTGTTCTTGTGCTAAGTTATTGATCTACTTCAACTGATGCACAAAAGTTTAGCCAGCGTTTGAGCTGAACCATCTATTTCACTTGTATCCTTGATTAGTCTGCATTTCTGCTTTCCATGTAACAAGTAGCTGAATCCTCCAATAACCATCAAGTCTTGAAAGAGGATTCACAATTAATTGAAAAGTCAACTACAATGAAACATGTTGCAAGCACTTGACTCAGCTAACTTTCTTGAATTAACAATTTCCAAGGACATAACTTCTCTGTAAGCTAGCTTTATTATTGGTACAACATTTTCATTAATAATGTTTGTTTTGTCTCGTAGAACCTTACCCTAGAATCAAATGTTTTTGTAATTGACATTCCATTTGTATAAAATTATTTTTTGCAGATAATTATATGAACTGAACTTTACCAAATAATTTTGGTCTTTCAATTACTCCTTCAATTTAAGAAGTTCTTATTCAAGTATGATATATTCCCTTCTTTCCATATATTTTTTTTTTTTTTAAAATGCCTTTTGGATTGTTTATAATTTTTTAGGGTTGTTTTAGGTGCCTTGACATGGTATACATGGACAGCATGTCATTGAACATCAAATTTTCCTACTATTTAGTCATCTGTGTGGGTGTTGTAGCAGAGAAAAGAAAATAAGATGAAGAGAGAAATCAGAGAGGTTGCCAGTCTCACAATCCTCAAACGAGATACTTGAGTCACTTGGCAAAAAGGACTATTCCCTTCAAGCTTAAGATTTTAGTTTCCCATTTTAACTAAATGACTACCCCTAGAAGCAAATTTTGAATGAAAATGCTCCAGCAATGTTATCCTTGTGTAGCATGATGGGGCATCCAAGTACTGTTTTATTAAGGGGTATAAATTGTTACTACATTGTACCCTAGATATTTTCTTCTTTTAATTTGAAGAAGCCAATAAACACTATGTTCAACCAAGTCACAATAATGAATTATATCCAGTATTTTAAAAAGCGGCTATGGTGTGCATGTGATCAAGGGACCACATAGTGCATATGCCAGGGTATATGTGGTTACTAATTCATAGCTATTTAAAAATAAATATAATATATTAAATGCAATAAAAACAACAATAATGGTAGTAATTCTTATGGATGGATAATAGCATTATCAATAATAATAACAACTAACAATTAGTGCTTGTTACTTAGTATGTAACACCCATTAGCAATAATTGTAACATAATCAACGTTTTAGCACACCTAAAACCCATATCAGGCCCACCTAAAACCGATATCAAACCAAATGATCTGCCTGAACCTACTTCACCTACATGGACCCTTGTAAGAATGGGCTGAATATTCGGCTCCAAAATGCCAATCGGGCTCATATATGTAGTTGTACGATGCTAAGCAGGCCAGATATGCAACCGTGCAATGCTAAGTTGACATCTTCTGGTCTATATGCTGTATGACCTATAAAACAGACCCTTAAATAATATTGTATGACCACATACAATACTGCATATAGGCAATGCAGAGTGGTTAAGGGACTGCATATGCATGTGCGGATGCATTTGTAACAGTATGCATCTTATTTAAAACATTGATTATATGTATCCATTTGTGCATATATGGGCGGATCTTGGTACGCAAACCTATAAAACAGACCCTTAAATATTACTTATCATGAAATTCAAAATTAACTGCCAAAGAAGAAAACATATAAAAAAAGCCAATGAGTAAATAACATGTCATCTCATAAGTTATAAGAATTGCAAATTCTGGCTATTATACTGGCACATCATTAGACCATAAGAGACCAAGCAATCCAAGGTATCTTTGGAAACTACTGAATTAATTATATTAACTCTACTTCTAGCAGGCTCATTAGCTTTTTAGTGCTGGACTCCCTTTATTTACCAATTTGACTTGGTAATTCGTGGTAAGTTTTAAACTCACTCAGTTAACATACTTTCCTGAACCTTTATATTCTTGCTACTTTAATGTGAAAAGCCTATTAGATTATTTTTTTTAAAAAAAAGAACTTAGTTTTTTTGTGTACGACACCCTCAAGACTAGCGTGTTGGATAGCTTAGGAGAACCATAAGGAGGAAGTTGTTTCACGGTGAGGAGAGCATACCAGCAGGAAGAAGAAAGAATTAGAGAGCACTGAGAAAGAAAGCACCTCAGATTTGAATGTAATTCAATACCATGAAGCAAGTGTAAATAAGAGCCTACGAAACGTGAAAATAAGAGACCTAGTTTTATAGGTCTGAGGGCCGGGAGACTTGTGGGATGTCTCCAAACTCCTTGTTAAACCCAAAAGTCTCAAACTATAATAGAAAAAAATGGAAAATCCGAAAAAATGGAAAATCCAAAATAATGATGGTTAGGCAATGCTGGTCTGAGATACCAGTCTCACTTTTTCTGATTGTTTAAGATTCACTCTAATGCATAATGACTTAAATGTGACACTCTTAACTCTGTTGACTTGGTAATCATGGCTTCTCAATAGTTTTGGATTAAGTTTGGAATAAACAATTGAATTGGACCTATTACATATTTCATGTATAGGTCAAATCAAGACTGATACCCAAGGTGAACTGGACTGATGAGTCATGTTTCTGTCAGATTTCAAAGAAGAATGGATGCATGATTAACTGTTTGCAATCTGTAGGCTCCTGAAACTCTAAAAGCAGGGCCTGGTTAGTGATCCTTGAGCCTTCAGGTGGCCTTTAGGCATGCTGTCTGGGTATCTTGTCTTGAGTTGTAGCGGGCAATTTTCTGGGGACCCTGTTGCACATGTTTTTGCCTTCTTCTATTTTATCTAAATATTATGTAAAAGATTGGCTGACACTTATATCCAGGGAGTTCTGTAATTTCATTTGATTTTTGATTTTTTTTTTAAATGTTGGATGCTGAAACTCATTGATGATATGATTTAACCACGACAGTTTAAGATGCTGCACATGAATAATCAAATTTCTTGAACTGTTTTTGTGATCTAAGGTTTGGTTGTGTTCAGTCAGGTATGATGCGGAGGAAAGCAACTTACTGAAGGACTTTGCTCACCAGAGGAGGATTCTTAAGCGCAGGTATTTGATGTAATATTTTCTTGTGTGCCTTTGTTTAAGCATGTAATATGCCAGTCAACTTGTGGACATGGAGAGAACTGTTCTATGCTCACTGACAGTGTACTCTGATATATATCACTGCTGTAGATATTACCTTGTGGAGAAAGCAAAGGATGCAAACATTGTTGGAATTTTGGTGGGCACTCTGGGTGTTGGTATGTTCAATTTAGAGATTCATTCATATATTCTGTTAGACATATTCATGCTATATTTGAAATGGGGCTGCACATCATTTCACAGATGATATGGATAAAACCCATGTACTAAGTTGCAGACATAATTAACATTGATCCTAAATTGTCTTACTAGATGTGATTGGAATAAAGGCTTGCTCGGGTAATTTTCTATGCAAAGGTTTTCTCCGAGTGAACTCTCTTACAGGATCAATGAAAAGGCTATGTTTTTGAGACTGTATGCTATTGTTATTGCTTATTCAATCGTCAGTGATCCCATACTTATATTTTTTATCAAGTTTCTGAGAAACGTTTGTTCTAACTTTTAATCTTGCATAATGTGGACCAGTCATCACTCATCAGCACAAATGCAACATGCTCACCTCAAATTTTTAAACCCGAAGAAATTTGTACTTTGCGCCTTTATTTGTTATAGCCATGACGTGCTGAAAGATCTATAACATGTTAACTTGTCAACCTGTAAATTACCTTATATCTAGGACCCTACATCATCCATAAATATCTTATATATCTACTGCATAAGTTATGGCCTGGATAAGTTCGCTTGCATGTTTTTTCATATCTGCACTTAGTATCACACTTTTATGGTTTAACCTTTTATTTGATTTTGAGTGAATATTTATCAACCAGTTCCCAAACATTTGGAGATTTTGTTTTTTCTTTCTTTGACCGAAATGACTGATCCGTGATATTTGTCATTCTTAGAGATCATGAATTTAAAGTCAATTACGCAAGCTATAAGTTAGTATAGGGTTTAACTTTATTAGCAACTCCCTAGACATTTGGAAGTTTTCAAGTTGTGACCTAAATAATTGTTCCTTATCCTAAGGGGCTTACATTTTCTCGGAATTAGGTTTTGAATTGACATCCAGTCATGACGTTTGACATGTCTCTCCAATGTTTTGAAGACAATTGATATCCTTGTCCTGTGACTCGAAAATATTTTCTCATGCTGCAAATTATGAACTAAAAGTTCCATATTCCTAAGAGTACTTCTTAAAGAGTGTTCTCTTTGTGCAATTTTTCTTCTGCCTTCTTATTATTGTTGAGGGGTTGAACAAATGGCATATTTTACATTGTTAAAGACCAAGATTAGAATAAAAATAAAAAAGTATTCTTTAAAATTCATGCCAAACATGTTTTTATTTTCAGGCATTTTATATTAAATTGGTTTTGCCTTGTCCAGCTGGTTATCTTCGTATAATTCAACAAATGAAAGAACTGATTGAGGGGGCTGGGAAGAAGTCCTACACGCTTGTTATGGGAAGACCAAGCTCCGCCAAACTCGCCAACTTTCCTGAGGTAATTACTGTTTACAAGCTCAGCACAGATTAACTTCTCTTTATTTGGTCGTGATTGAATTATCTCAATCAAATTTCCTGTTTGCAGTGCGATGTTTTTGTTTATGTCTCTTGTGCCCAAACTGCACTTTTGGATAGCAAAGAATTCTTGGCTCCAGTCATCACCCCTTTTGAAGCCGTATTAGCTTTCAGCAGGTGCAATTTTATTTGAATATCCAAATCTGTGCCATGCTGATTTGTTTAATTCATCTGATTCTCGGTATTGCAACCAGTTATTTGTTTTTGCCCATCGCATCTTTGCAGCTATGTTAACCATCAGCAGCCACTTGCAACCAACTATTTGATTTTATTCATTTTATCAGCAGTGACTGCAGTTGGATGTTCGCAGACATGCACGGGCACAGGCACAAATTCACATTTACAGGCACACATGCACAGGCACACAAGGCAGAAAGCCTTAAAATTCCTGAGCACTAGGCCTGGCCCATGCTAGCTTTTGAGCCTCCATACCATGCATCTTGCATCACTTCTGCTTCAACTTCACAACACCTGCAATAATTCAATAACTGCAGAAAATAAATTGATTTTTTCTTCAATGTAGGAGGGCACTGACCACTATGATCACACTCGATTTGGTTATTATACTCTTTCTTGGATGTTTCTTTTTGCCTCTTGAATTTGTGTTCATCTCACCACATCCCACCAGGACTTGAATCCTTGTGACTTGAATCCTTGCACTTATGCACTTGATGTTTTACATACGGTAAGAGAGTCAATTCACCAAAGGGTGGTAGTTAATTAGATACCAGCAGTTATGCAGAAAGTAACCTTCATGAGTATTACAGTCAGTTGCATATTTCATGCAGAAGTGCGAAAGTTCTTAATTGCTTTGGCAGCTAAGTTATATGTAGATGATATCCATTTGTAACTATAAATGAGTGATAGCCTTTTTCTATATAGACAGATTGGACAATTTTTAATAACCTTTCTTTAATTTATTACTGTGTATTTAATTTTTTTTTGAAATCTGTAAGACAATCAAACATGGCCAATCATAAAGCTAATTGCCAATTCATGCCACTTTTACTTTTCACCATGTTTATTATTTTAAACACCGTAAAAGAACAGCTGGGTTATTTTTTTTTCCATTCTGACTAAAAAGACACTTCAGTTGTTTTTCCCCCTAAAAGGAAGTTCACACATTTCTGTGAACATGTTTTACTGTTTTTCCTTGCTTGAAGTAATGAATTGCATAATGACATATAAGTAGGCAGAATTCAAGGAGTTGGCCATGGCCTATCGATGCATAATCATTCAGGTTATGTGAATTTGTGACCCTGGATCACTTTGCTAGTCTAGTGATGCAATTCTTTTCTTTTTTTTTTACCAGTTACATCGGTGAACTTGTTGTCTGCCTAAAACAATTTATCATCTTACATTAATGAACTTGTTTTCTGCATAAAACAATTTGTTATCTTTATTTTTAATCAAATCATAGTCCTGATCTTATCAGGGGAAGCAAATGGACAGGGGAATATGTGATAAATTTTCAGGATTTGACAGCTTCCACGGCATCTGAAGTCGTCAACGACACAGAAGAAGCTAGGTTTTCTTTTATTCAAGGAGGCTATGTCGAAGATATTCGGCCTTTAGGTATCATTCTGGTTATATATGATCCTTAGTTATGTGCTTGTTAAATTATTAAATTCCGTTTGCATGCTCTTTGGCTTTTATAGCTAAAAATTGGATTTGCATGAAAGTTCACTCATTAGTTATAATAAAAGTATTATTTAATTCAGATATCCAACATGTGGGATCAATGATTTCCACCTAGCGATCCTAGAATTGGGTCATTGCCATGCTATTCTTTTGTCTGGTGTGATGCTGGACGGCAGAATAGGACGCCGCATGTAATGGATGATAAATTAAACAATAATCTGTTTATTTTCTAATATTAACTTTTCTTGACCAAACAAAAAAATAATGAAAGAAGCTGTTGCACTCCTTGATCAAGAATGAAGGATCGCGCTACATCTTTGAACCATCGGAACCGATCACTGTATTGCCATATTTAGAAGAAGGCCACAAAGCGACCTGAGGAATCTTCAACATAATTCATGAATATTTCCGTTACTCTAATGGAAGATTGGAAGTGATCACCGTATTGTTGCACGGATCCATCCTATCCATACCACCGAAAAATTGATCTAGCCAGTGAAACTTACTTGGACATGATTAACCATGAGCTTGGTCTTTATTTATGTCATGCATAAAAAGATGGATACAGATATACTTCCCCCTGGTTATTCTAATTTCATAATAATTAAGTGCTTTTGATGAATAGATTTTATTACGTGCTTTTAATTAAATGACCTCTCTTTTTTAGCCGACACTTTGGATGTCAACTTACCTTGCTGCACATTCCCTTGACTTCATTGCTTTTCTTCATACATCCCAATCATAAGCTGTGGGTACCAACTGGCTTGGTTGGTAAAGTCACCATGGGCTGGTGCCAGTGACCCGAGGAATCCTGCCTGAATCTGGGTTGGGATTGATAAACCCCTTACCATTTTCGTTAAACATAGGCTACGAGATTTGCTCTCTATTTGGCAATTTCTCTTAGTATTTGCAAGTCTAATAATTGGAGCTCATTTGTTGACAGAAAATGGGGGGGAACACGAGGAGACGTCTCTTGCCTTGGCTGAGGCTACGGAGAAGTCTCTGAATTTGCAAAACCAGCGTACCGATTCTGTGTTATTTAAAGGAAAAGCCACATCTGGGGCAGAGTTTTTTGCAGCTCGATCGTTCCAGGGTCTGAACATGCAATACGAAAATCCTCTTCCTCGGTCTTATGTAATTGGTAGGACTGGCAGGGCATCTGGTTACGAGGATGAGAAGTAGTTGGGAAAACCTCGACTGATTGCTCAGATATCATGTCATTGCCCCGAATGCATACAATCGTCACCCATTTTTGGTGTCTGTATGATTACGGAAGGATAAATTATGAAGATCCTAGAAAGATTACCGTCAAATGAAGGAAAAATCCAGAAGCGGTATGAGTTGAAGATCCCAAATGAGCTCTCTGTTGCAATGGAGGGTTTTCTGTAAAGTGTAGGGTTGCCACTTGTATATGCAATTTTGGAGAAAAGATCATTATTTATATATTTTATGGAAAAAGGTCATAATCAAATGTTCTACTCTAATGACGACGGCTTCTGAATTAATCAATCAATTGCTACAGGTCAGTTTTCTTTTGATTTTACCTGAGTTGAGTTCTGTTATATTCTTTCTTCCATGTATTATAATTGTATGGCATTATATCCTTTGATGAGGGGCGCTTTTTTATTTTTTTGGTGGATTATTTGTTTTTGACACGTGGTTCACTGCTTCAGCTACTGTTTGTATTTGTGAAACTCTTTTGTTCTCGACAACTTGATAACAGAAGTTTACGGTAAGTTATGGGAGTTCATCGAGTAATTGCAATGCAAAGAGTGGAGTTTTTAAGGAGAACTTAATTCATTCTTTTGTTGCCATGAAGTCATTACAAACTTGAACATGGAACCTCGACAAGGTGCAAAGGCAGTGAAATTGCAAGGAGGCGAGGAATTCTGCAATGGAGGAAAAAATGTCGATTCAAACTTTATTTTAGATGGTATTGTGATTTTTGATAATGGAGAGCTTTATAAAACCATATGCATTTGTTCATACGATTGTAGAGTCTAATGATGCGGGCAATTAATATTCTTTTCAGTTGGAGCCTCTGGATCATTTATTTAGTCCTGTTACCGATCCCTTGAGGGCATTCATGCATGATGCCCGTTTTGTGTGTGATGATGGGTTCAATTGTTAGGGTCTTTTTTAAATTTGTGGTCTCTTGATGCCAACCACTAATCCCATGATGCCATATTTTAACTAATTCAAATCTATCATCGTCTCGGCCGCTTGTATGGTGACATGGAATATTGGAAAGGGAAGCGTTTTGGAAAATTTTAGTATGCGATGCCCAAACATTTAGTCCGTCACGATACACGTGCATTCCAGAGTAAAAGCCTCCTTGCAACCACTAGAGTTGGTCTCGAGCGCATCCTGGAGTCGTTTGGGTTAAAATGGAAGCAGCATCCCAAGTATGACATCAGCAGTGATGTCATCACGTAAATATATTTGACTACGGATAGGATCATCATATTTGATATAGATCTTTAAACATCAGCCAACGGGGGGATGTTCTAATGTCGCATTTTAGAAGCATGCTGTCCGTTTGCAATGCAAAGAGACAGCGAAAAAAAACTAGCCAAGGAGATTGTTATCGAGTAAAGTGGGGGTTCGTCCGCTACCACCAAGGTCGATCTAATGTCAATATTCGAAGTTGATTTTGACGGTAGGGGGTTCCTGGGAGAACCGAGCGAGCCACACGAGATGCAAAACCTACGGGTGTGGTGGGATCCCAAATTTCCGTGGCTATTAGAGACCCCTCCAAGTGAAATCCGGGGTGTGGGGTACTTTTGTTGCAAATGTGATAGGGCACATATTACAAGGCAATCACTCTAGCGAACCCCAAATCCATGGCGACACCTCCCTTTTTATGTGCTGAAGAAAAGTCCCCTAAGTTCTGGAGGCAGATGATGGTGAGGACAAGTTGCTCAAATAGCACATGGTTGATAAATTCCTCCATATCCATGCATTGCTCGTGGAAGGGGAGAACAGCAACCCCTCGGTGATGTAGCAGTTCCACACTACTTTTGAAAGGAATGGTGCCACTCGCTGGTGGATAACCATCCTCATCAGTTGATAACAAGGGCAATTCACATCAAATAATTTGCTGGAGAGATCAATCAACATTACCGGTAAGCTCACAATTCTTTGAGTAATTACGACACTTTCAATTATCCTTAGCTGCAAACTTATCAGACAGCCCTTGGTTACTTGCTATAGTAACACAATCCTGAATGATGGTCAATTTTCATGAGCTGATTGCTGTTAAACAAAACTTATATTAACCGGCCGATACGCAACCAAATCATGACGATTGCTGTTAAACAAAACTTATTGATGCGGTCCATTTACGATATTATCGTTAAGAATAGTTTAAGATAATTAAGATGATAATTAAGAATAATTAAAACTCTTTTGAGACGAGGATAAATTCAAATCAAAATAACGACTCCACTGTGGTGGTACGTTAATCTAAAAAGTCTCTAGTCTAACCCATGACTCTTCCTCTAATATAAGCTTCGAGATTTTTTGGCATATACTAAAAGCGCTCTTTTGAGGGATAGAAGCAAGATAGATAATACAAGATTCATCCATGGATATTTTTATAATTTTTTTGATCATTGATTCAATTAAACTTAAACAACAATGACTAAAGGCATGTTAATTTTTGTATTTAAATTAAAATTTCCTACGCTATTTGCCACATGAGATTCCGTGTAACCATACGAGTTCTATCATAAAAACAAGTTCAGAGAGATGCTACGTATTTACTTTGCTCAAAGATAAGTTGACAAACAGGGATAAAACATGTTGGTAAACAAAGATGTGAAAATCTAAGCATTCATCGTATGGATTCCCGATGTCTCCCCTGAACCATTCTAGAGTTAGCCAGGGAAGACTTTGGTGATCTTTTGACAATTTCTCCCATGTTGACCCTGTTTTGTTGAATTAGGCGAAAAGTGGGGGAAAACAGGACTTTAGGCTGGAAAGAGCATCCGGATGACAGTCAAATCCAAATGTCAACCCTTGTTATCTGCCACCTCCAACCACTCCTTAAAAAAACTAGCTTTAATTTCCGTGGAAATTTTGATGATAAGATGATTGGCAGCGCCACCTTGTTGTTCTAGAAAGAAAGAAGATTCTAAGTCAACTAAGCACCTCGTGGCCAGCCATAGTACCGTACGTCCCTTTCCTTTCTCTGCCGGCGATGTAATGCACACTGGTATCCAAGGGCCAAATCTTTGACTTCTCATCCATGAAACATGATTCCCACCATCTCCATTTGAAAGAATTAATGAAAGTTTACGGCTTTTTTCCAAGATCTTATATATTTCTATCTATAATTTTCAATTGTTAAATCATTTTTACGGGAGTTTGAATTTTCGAAATTGTTTTAGAAATTCTAAAAGTTCCCATGAATCGGAAAAAGTCCTCCACATGGGAGAAGTTTCTGAGTTTGAGCCTTGGATCCTAGCAATTCGTCTGAACTCCGAAGGTAATGCAATAATAATTATCAGGAAAAAAAAAAGAAGAAATATATCCAAATTCCAAACATGCATAAATATGCAACCTGTTCTTTTGAAGGAAAAAATGTTAAAAATTATGCTAAAACTTTTCCATTTCCAAGTGGATAAGACCACAAGGTGGAGCTCATCATCACCACCTTAAAAGGCATTGAGACCAACCGCAACAGTACCAGTGGATGGAGACTAATCGCAAAAGATGGTAGATGAAGAAGTAATGCAAAAAGATGGTGGAGAAGGAAAAATTTTGAAGGGTCTTCTTCTACATGCGTATGGGTCGGTTTCTACATAATTTGTACATATTAATTATCTAATGTAACGTTTGGTGCACGTCACATCTAAAAGCATAAAAACTGGATAGTCATTAAAAAAAATTATAAAAAAAAAAAAAAAAAAAATCTATCAACGAAGCATCATGTGTATTTAAAGAACATGATAACGTGTGGCTGGTGATGCATTGGACAAAGCCTATCTCTCCGCAGCTATAAATCCCTCTCAAAGTCCCAGAGTCTCAAATATCCGCCAAGAAAATGGCACGTAGCATAACTTTATTCCTTCCTTTCCTACTTGCTGGAATAATCTCCTCCGCCACCGCCCAGAACTGCGGTTGCTCGCCGGACCTCTGCTGCAGCCAGTGGGGCTACTGCGGCACCGGCAGCGACTACTGCGGCACGGGCTGCCGCGAGGGCCCATGCGAGTCCTCGCCGCCCGCCAACGATGTCTCGGTGGCGGATATCGTCACGCAGCAATTCTTCGATGGAATTATTAATCAGGCGGATAACGGATGCGTCGGCAAGAGGTTCTACACGAGAGCTGCGTTCCTTGATGCTCTCGGCTTCTACCCCAACTTTGGCCGTGTTGGGACCGTGGATGATTCCAAGAGGGAGATTGCAGCCTTCTTCGCTCATGTCACCCACGAGACCGGACGTAAGTTCCACCACGAATAACTTTAATTTATTCCCGTTGGCTTGTGCTGTAGGATTTTATATCTTAATTTTAGGCTGCGTTTGAGTCGAGAATAAGAAAAATAGGAATAGGAAAGGTATGCCTGCTTGAATAGTTATGCCCATGTCATTCCTATTCCTACCTTTCCGTGGCTAAAATTTTGGAATGACTTTTGGCTGAGGATGTTCTTATCCAGAGTTTGAAAAAAAAGGGAAAATGAGACGGGGATAAATGATGGTTTTATGCCACAAATAGTTCTCTCTTGAGATCGTTGTAGGCTTGGAATTGGTATAATCTCTATTTCCTTCTCATGTATCGGTTTTTGAAAGATTATCCAGCTGCTTAATTTCTTTATTCCTTTTTGCTCATCATTTCCTCAAATTTAGCTGTTAGTTTGATTTCTGTCCGGCTTTTAACTCGTAACACGACCAAATATATATATATATATATAGGCTTCATGTTTCTTGGCATCTCATCGATCATCCAGGAACAAGACTCATTCCTGTTCTTGGATGCAGATTTCTGCTACATAGAAGAGATCGACGGCGCATCGAAGGACTACTGCGACGAGAGCAACACACAATGGCCATGTGTTCCGGGGAAGGGATACTACGGCCGTGGCCCAATTCAACTGTCCTGGAACTTCAACTATGGTCCTGCGGGACAAAGTATCGGCTTCGATGGCTTGAGTTCACCTGAAACTGTGGCTAATGATGTTGTTATATCATTCAGGACAGCTTTGTGGTATTGGATGACCAATGTGCATTCACTCCTAACTTCTGGCCAAGGATTTGGAGCTACGATTCGAGCGATCAATGGTGCTCTTGAGTGCGATGGCAAGAACCCAGAGACGGTTAATAAACGCGTTGGATACTACGAGGATTACTGCAAGCAATTTGGTGTGGATCCAGGATCCAACCTTACTTGCTAGATGCCATTATATATGAATTACCTATAGCTCCAAGTCCATTGCATGTTAAATAAAGATTAATTTGGAATTATTGAATAAAGTTTGTCTAGCTCCAAGTCCATTTGTATGTTAAATGGAAGGAAATAAATATTCTTCCTATTCTTCTTCTTCTTCTTCTTCTTCTTCTTCTTCTTCTTCTTCTTCTTCAGTGCGAATCCAAAATGGCTCTCCTACTGTGTTGCATGACATTTTCCTTTTCACACCTACCCACCGAGCAATGATTATAATGCAAATACCAATATAGGCCATCCAAAGTGGGGATTCACACCATTCATCATCATTCAAACACCGAAAATGCTCATCAACTTAAAAACGAATATTTTCATGTCTCTACCCATGCATCTAGCTCCGAAATAGATGATACCATTCTAAATTACCAGTTGACCGTTACCTAAATAAGTTTGTACCGCACATGATGATTTATCTTCTTGAGGAAGAGCATCTTTCCAATAATGTAGTAATACAGGATGGAGAAGCAATAATAAAGAACTCTTAAAACTCACGAGACAACAAAGAAGAGAACTAAATATTTCATTTACTTCAAAATGATCTTTTTATAATAGCTAATATCATGGACTCACGACCCAAAAACCTTAAGATGTTGCATGGGGGACTGGTCAGGCTTATAAACCCATGTAGGCTACCTTGCCTACATTGCACCACCCTCTCGCAGATTAGCTCTTATTCAAGGAAGGGGCCCACCTATGGCCCTATGCGGTGTAGCAAATTTGATGTGAAGCACACCATTCAATCATCTTAGACCACGTAGTGGAAGTAATGATGGTAGAACATTTAATGTCGCTTAGCTTTTCTTTTCCCTCAGACTTTAAATGATGAAAATATCCTTTACCTTCTTAGAATAATGAAAAAAGAGTATTATAACTTTCAAATATCATATAGCGCAACAGCAAGTCGTAATAAGACAACAGAAAGTCGTAATAAATAACCGAAAGTCATATAAAGATACAAGAAGTCATATATATTGTTTAGGATGTGATATATATTAACAGAAAGTTATATAAGATAACAGAAAGCCATAAATAATATTCATGATGCCATATATATTCACAAGAAGTCATATATATATTCTTCAGGATGTCATATATATTTATATAAAGTAATGTAAGGCATCGAGAAGCTATATATAATGTTCAAAATGTCATATATATTCACGGAAAGTTATATATAATATTCAAAATATCATATATATTCATAAAAAGTCATATAAGATATCAAAAAACTATATATAATATTCAGAATATCGTATATATTTACAGAAAGTTATATATAATATTCAGGATGTTATATATATTCATAAAAAATCATATAAGCATCAAGAAGCCATATATATCATTCAGGATGTTATATGTATTGTTTAGGATGTTACATATAATTACAAGAAGTCATATATATTATTCAGGATGTCACATATATTTATAAGAAATCATATAAGGCCTCAAAAAATCATATATATTATTCAGAAAGTCATAATAACTATAGGATATCATATAAAGAAATAGAAAATCATAAATATTGTTCAAAATGTTACAGAAAGTTATAAATAGAGTTCAAAATGTCATGTATATACTCATAGGAAGTCATATAAGGCATCATAAAGGAAAAAGACATTTTTATCATCAAAAATCTGATGGAAAAGAAAAGCTGAGCAATATTAAATACTTTTTTATTATTAATTCTGCTATGTGGTCCAAGATGGTTGGATGGTGCACTCCACGTCAATTTTGTTACGCCACACGTGGTGCATAAAGACTTTCTCTAGGATTGATAAGACTATGATGCATGTTAAATTGGCTGTAATACCACGACTCGTTCTTAAGCTATTGAGTGGAGGATCGGCCCAAAATTCTAAACCCATAAAATACTAGTTCCTTTATCAATCGGTCCAAGACAATCATATTAGACACCCCAATTTACAGTTGTAGGATTCTAGTCCTATCCATGAAAATATCCACATTTGTTTCTTGCTAAAAGGATAAGGATTTTACAAATAAAAAAAATTATGGAAAAAGAAAAAATCTATGCTATAATTTGTTAATATTTGATTTAGTACAAATGTTGAAAGTAGTTGTAGAAATAATGTTCTCACAATTGCTTAGGATCTCCAATCGATCTTGATATCGAGATTTTTTTCAAATCTATCTATATTTGATCATACCGTCAATATTTCTGTCAAACTCTGCTGATAGTTTGCTTTAAATATGAAACAAGCTAAATGCGTATTAGCTAGGTCTACTAGATGCATCAGTTTGACTGCAAAACATCATTCTAGATTATTGTGACAATCTAAATAGTTTGCCATTTTTTTAGAAAAGTACGGAGACTAAGCAAATGAAATGATGCATGAAGGGGTCAAAGAAAGTTTACACAAAGGAAAAGAAATTTGGCTAGCATCTGATGACATTTCAAACCTCCATCCACAAGCAAAGATTGAATAACCTTGCCTCATTTGAGCCAAACCCGAAGCACCACAGTACGAATCTCTATCACAAACTAATCTCCACTCTCGAAATGTAGCCTCTGAAATGATGCTCTTTCGGTACCCTCTATCATTGGAATCATTCCTAGCTCTCCATTTTACACCCACTTAATATGTATTTGGTAAACAATTTTGTTTGAAACAGTGATAGGCTAACCACATACCAGCTATTTAGCATTTAAAATAATTTTAAAAACATGAAATGGACATAATAAGTTACATCTTCTTTATAGATAAAAAAATCACATAGGCCAATCAACTTTGCACCACTAACAATATTAGCCATGTGATAAGCAACCTCATTTAATGCCATGTATATGTGCTGCATTTTGTAATCTTCTAAAATAGACAAAAAAGAGACAATATGATTAGAACTGCAAATGGATAAGACCTTATCAATCCATATTGGATGATGGGCTGGTCGGACCTTGTCCTAACCTAATTAGACCCAATCCAATCCATAATTCAAGATCAATGGATTGGTCACATTCAGGACCCAATATAAATTGTTATGTCTGGATCTTATACTTTTCAACCCAATCCAGCTCGTATAACATTTGGGTCTAATATGGGTCCATAAAAATGGGACCGACCCAACCTTTGGAGGTATTTCTTAGGATTGAGGGAGAAGATGGAGATGAACCTTAAAGAAAAAGGTTAGCAGGGTCGACTGAGCACTTCTTTAAGAACAATGGCACATCAAAGACAGAGGTCCTTCCTCTAGCTCCAATCCTGTTGGTGCAGAATTTGGTTGATGCTGGATCGAGTTGGAGTCGAGGAAGACGAGGTCACCATCAATGATCTACAAAATAAAATTTTGTTCGGAGTCGGTAGTGGTGGCTCCGATAGGACCCTCCGATGATCAAGTCAGCTCTTCTAGCTAACAGAAATGGAGTGCTCAAGAAAGAATTTAACAGAGTTTTGGAAAGGAGAAGAGAGCTTAGAGAAAATGTATCTGGAGTGTCCCTTTTTATAGACGGAGCCTGTAGCAGATTGATAGTGACAGCCATAGCCGTCTGGTAGCAGACTGCTCGAGACCTGGTGGAGTCTGTCATGGATGGAGGCGCCGCCTGGCACCACCTATAGCAGACTGATAATGATAATTGCAGCCATCTAGTATTGGGCCGCTCGGGGTCACGTGGAGGGGTGAAGAACTTAGACGTATGTCAATTCCAGAGTTTGGACTCCTAAAGGGAATATGGCTAGAGAAAATCATCCGGGAGGAATGCTACTTGAAATCTGAAAGTAATCTGCTGAAGAAATTCGGATGGAATTCGACTGATGAAGAAGTTTAGAAGAAGTTCGACTGGTGGAGAAGTTCGGCAGAAGGAGTTCGACTGTTGGAGAAGTTTGATTGAAGGAGTTCAACTGGAAGGAGTTCGGCTCCTGGAGGAATTCGGCTAAAGGAGAAGTTCGAAAGAAGTTCGGCTCTTCGAGGAATCTGACTGAAGAAGAAGTTTGGAGGGAGTTGAGCTCCTGAAGAAATCTAACTGAAGGAGATATTCAAAAGAAGTTTGGTTCCCAGAGGAATCCATCTGAAGGAGAGGTCCGAAAGGAATTCGATTTCTGGAGAAATCCGACTGAAAGATAAATTCGGAAGGAGTTCGGCTCCAGTAGGCATTCAACTGAAGGAGAGATCCAAAATAAGTTTGGCTGAAGGAGAAGTCTAACTGAAGGAGAAGTCCGAAAAGGATTCGACTCCTGGAGGAATCTGATTGAAGAAGAGATTCGAAAGGAGTTCGGCTCCTGTAGGCATCCAACTGAAGAAGAAGTCCTGAAGGAGTTCGGTTCCTGAAGGAGTCCAACTAAAGGAGAGATTCGGAAGGAGTTCAGCTCTGGTAGGCATTCGATTGAAAGAGAGATCCGAAATAAGTTTGGCTCCTGAAGGAGTCTGACTGAAGGAGAAGTTCGAAAGAGGTTCGGCTCCTAAAAAAATCCAATCGAAGGAAAGATTCGGAAGGAGTTCAGCTTCTGTAGGCATTCGACTGAAGGAGAAGTCCTGAAGGGGTTCAGTTCCTGGAGAAGTCTTGAAAGAGTTCGACTACTGGAAGAGTTCGACTGTAGAAGAAGTTTGGCTAGGGCTCAGCTGCTGATGGAGTTCGGTTGGGATTCGGTCGCTGGAGGAGTTCGACTGGGGTTCGATTGCTGGAAAAAAATTTTCGATCAAAATTCTTTCGTGATTATCAGTTACATTAGGCTAAGCATCAGACTGGACTTCGACGGAAGCGGAATTTATCCCCAACAATAGTTCCTCCACTCTCGAGTTCGAAATTCGAAAAAAGGGAGTACAAAAAAGGCAGCCATCGAAGTCCTTTTTTCGGGCTCTGCACCTAGTTCAAGGTTGAAGCTCGGGAGGATCTTCATCTCCAATGATTAAAATTAAAGCTCGAAGGAGATCTTATCTTGTCGAAGGGTTGACATTGAAGTTGAATTGAAGATCTTATTTGAGGTTGAGTTATACTGAAGCTCGGAAGAGTCTTCAATCGAGATTGAAGAAGATCTTCAGCCGAGGTTGAAGATGAAGCTGAAGCTTGAGGGAGATTTTATCTCCAACCGAGATTGAAGAAGATCTTATCTCCTGTTGACGTGGATACTCAGGAGATCTTATCTCTCAAGGGAGGAAAGATCTTATCTCCAGCCGAGGATATTGAAGCTTGGGGGAGATCTTATCTCCTATTGACGTAGATGTAGGAGCTCAGGGGAGATCTTATCTCCAATCGAGATTGAAGAAGATCTTATCTCCTATTGACGTAGATGCTGGAGCTCGAAGCTCAGAGGGAGATCTTATCTCCAGCCGAGGTTTGAAGATCTTATTTCCTATTAACGTAGACGCTGGAGCTCGGAGGAGATCTTATCTCCAGTCGAGGTTGAAGGAGATCTTATCTTCTATTAGCATAGACGCTGAAGCTCGGGGGAGATCTTATCTCCAGCCGAGGTTGAAGAAGATCTTATCTCCTATTGACATAGATGTTGAAACTCGGAGGAGATCTTATCTCCAGCCGAGGTTGAAGGAGATCTTATCTCCTATTGACGTAGACGTTGGAGCTCGAGGGAGATCTTATCTCCAACCAAAGTTGAAGGAGATCGTATCTTCTGTTGACGTAGATGCTGGAGCTCGGAAGAGATCTTATCTCCAGCCGAGGTTGAAGGAGATCTTATCTCCTTTTGGCATAGATGCTAGAGCTCAGAAGAGATCTTATCTTCAGTCGAGATTGAAGGAGATCTTATCTTCAGTTGGCGTAGACGTTGAAGCTCGGAGGAGATCTTATCTTCAGTCAAGATTGAAGGAGATCTTATTTTCGATTAATGTAGATATTGAAGCTCGAAAGAGATCTTATCTTCAGCTGAGATTGAAGGAGATCTTATCTCCTGTTGATGTAGATGTTAGAGCTCGGAAGAGATCTTATCTTCAATCGAGGTTGAAGGAGATCTTATCTCTTGTTGACGTAGATGCTGGAGCTCGAGGGAAATCTTATCTCTAGTCGAGGTTGAAAGAGATCTTATCTTCTATTGGTGTAGACACTAAAGCTCGGAAGAGATCATATCTCTAGTCGAGGTTGAAGAAGATCTTATCTCCTATTGACGTAGATGTTGGAGCTCGGGGGAGATCTTATCTCCAGCAGCCGAGGTTGAGGAAGATCTTATCTCCCATCGTTGTTGGGCACAATGAAGTCGTTGTCGGAGCCTCTCCTCTCATCCCATCTAAAATAAATGAGGTCTTCGACTTTGCTCACGTTAGGATGAGATTCTTCTCCTATTTTTAATGGACTGTAGGGGCACATAAGGGTCGTTGTCAGGGCCTCTCCCCCCATCTCGTCTAAAATGAACAAAGTTTTATTGAAGAAAAATTACTAGTAGTACATTCTCAGATTTTTTGAGTTCTAAGATCCTGAGAGCGTTATTCCTCCAAGCTCCTTCAGACGATATATTTCGGACCGAACGATCTTCTCTACTTTATACTGGCCTTTCCAATTCGGAGCAAGCTTCCTCTGGCTTTGAGGCTGAGAGATGGTGGCTCATCGAAGCACTAAGTTCCACGAAGATATTGTTGATAATGTCAAGAGGCGGCCGATCTCTTTATTGTTCCTCCTCATTGGTGGTTCTGGTTGTGACAACGCCCTTGACCAATCTTCTCTTGCTTCAGGCCGACGTCTGAGGAATTGACCTAGTCGATCTCTTCTGATGAGCTCCTCGATTTTGTCCTAAAGCTAGATGCATTCTTCAGTATTGTAGTCGTGTTCACGATGGTAGAGATAATACTTGCTTCGATTGCGCTTGTTTGGGAGAGATCATAATTCTTCTGATCTTGATAGCTTTCGGAGGAAGAATTTCTTCGCGCCCTTCTGTCGGGGCTTCTTTGATGACAAGCTCGAGGAGGAGTTTGGGCTCGCTTACACTCGAAAGGAGTCCGTGAGCATGACCGATCTTCATTCGGCCCTCCATCAGCGGTGGGTCTATTAGACTCGTCCGTCAGCCGCTCTCCTGCGGCTTCTTCATCTTTTAACTTGAAAGCTTCTTCTGCACGGGCATATCCCTCGGCCCGAGCTAGCAGGTCGATAAAATTTTTGGATACTTCTTCTCCAAGGAGAACAGCAAATCATTTTTCTGAAGACTATCCTTAAGTGCGGCTATTGCAACAGACTAGTCCAAATTTCGGACCTCCAATGCAGCAGCATTAAACCATGTGACATAAGTTCGGATGGATTCCTCCTCCTTCTGCTTGATATTCATCAGAGAATTCGAATCTCGACGAGGATGTCGGTTGCTAATGAAATGAGTCACAAACTGATGGCTCATCTAGTCAAAAGAGAAAATCATACTTGGCTTCAATACCGAGTACCAATTTCTTACTGCTTTCTTTAAGATAGATGAGAAAGCTCGACATAATATGACATCTGGTGCGCCATAGAGCGGCATCATGGTCCGAAATGCTTCCAAGTGATGGACTTGATCAGAGGTTCCATCATAGCTTTCAAGTTGGGGAAGTTTGAAGTTCGGCAGAACGGACTCTTGCATAATTCGGAGAGAGAAAGGAGGATCGGTGCAGACATCGTCATGGGGAGCCAGGGCGATGTGGCGGAGTTCTTCAATCCATCGGTCCATCTTTCATAGTTTTCGATCGAGGACATCATCTCGATCGCAAATCTTGGATAGCTTTCGATTGTAGATGGGGAAGATCTCTTCCGAAAGAGAATTATGATCTGAACACGGATCTTCTTTTTTCTATTTTTTCTTTCTAGGAGCGACAGGTATGTTAGTCCAAGTGCTCTTCCTTAGGATCGATTTCTGACATCCTGATGGTGGATTTTCTGATGAAATCACCGTTGAGGGCTGCCGCATGGCCTGCACCATCTCGGTAAAATCCTAAACCCGCTGCATCATAGGTTAAACTGTTCCAAATCTACCATGACCGTTGGTGGAGGAGGAGATTGAAGCATCGATGCTGAAGCCAGAACGGGCCAATCTGGCTCGGATCTAGCAACAAAAGCGACAGATCTTCTGGTAGTTGTCTTCTTTGGAGGCATTTTTTAGAATTGAGGGAGAGGATGGAAATGAACCTTAAAGAAGAAGGTTGGTAGGATCGACTGAGCACTCCTTTAAGAATAAGTGCACCTCAAGGACAGAGGCCCTTCCTCTAGCATCAATCATGTTGGTGCAGAATTTGATTGACGCTGGATTGAGTTGGAGTCGAGGAAGACGAGATCGCCATCAGTGACCTGCAAAATAAAGTTCCATCTAGAGTCGGTGGTGGTGGCTCCGGCAGGACCCTCCGACGATCAGATCAGCTCTTCTGACCAAAAGAAATGGAGTGCTCAGGAAAGAATTCAACAAAATTTTGGGAAGGAGAAGAGAGCTTAGAGAAAACGTATTTAGAGGATTTCTTTTTATAGACGGAGCCTATAGCAGATTGATAGTGACAGCCATAGCCGTCTAGTAGTAGACCGCTCGTGGCCTGATGGAGTATATCCCGGAGGGAGGCACCGCCTGTCGCACCACTTGGTGCCGTCTGTAGCAGACTGATAGTGACAGCTGCAGCCATCTGGTAGTGGACCGCTTGGGGCCACATGGAGGGATAAAAAACTTTGACGTATGTCAATTCCAGAGTTCGGACTCCTAAAGGGAATACGGCTAGAGGAGATCATCCGGAAGGAATGCTACTTGAAATCTGAAAGTAATCTGCTGGAGGAATCCAAATGGAGTTTGATTGATGGAGAAGTCCAGAAGGAGTTTGATTGGTGGAGAAGTTCAACTGAAGGAGTTTGACTGCAGAAGTTCAGTTGAAGAAGAAGTTCGGAAGGAGTTCGACTTCTGAAGAAATTCAGCTGAAGAAGAAATTCGGAAGGAGTTCGGCTCCTAGAGGAATCCGACTGAAGGAGAAGTCCGGAGGGAGTTGAGCTCCTGGAGAAATCTGACTGAAGGAGAGATCTAGAAGGAGTTCGGCTCTCGAAGGAATCCATCTGAAGAAAATGTCCGGAAGGGGTTCGGCTCCTGAAGAAATTCGATTGAAGGAGAGATCCAGAATAAGTTCGGCTCTTGGAGGAGTCCGACTGAAGGAAAAGTCCGGAAGGGGTTCGGCTCCTAAAAAAATCTGACTGAAGGAGAGATTTGGAATAAGTTCGGCTCTTGAAGGAGTCTGACTGAAGAAGAAGTTCAGAAAGGGTTCGACTCCTGGAGGAATCTGACTGAAGAAGAGATCCGAAAGGAGTTCGACTTCTGTAGGCATCCGACTGAAGGAGAAGTTCTGAAGGGGTTTGATTTCTAAAGGAATCCGACTAAAGAAGAAATCCGAAAGGAGTTCGGCTCCGATAGGTATTCAACTAAAGGAGAGATCCGGAATAAGTTCGGCTCCTAGAGGAGTCTGACTGAAAGAGAAGCTCGGAAGGGGTTCGGCTTCTGAAGGAATCCGACTGAAGGAGAGATCCGAGAGGAGTTCGGCTCCTGTAGGCATCCGACTGAAGAAGAAATCCTGAAGGGGTTCGAATTCTGGAGGAGTTCGGGAGGAGTTCGACCGTTCGAGGAGTTCAACTGCAGAAGAAGTTCGGCTAGAGCTCGGCTGCTGAAGGAGTTCGGCTGGGATTCGATCGTTGGAGGAGAATTCTCGATCGAAGCTCTTCCATGATTATCAGTTGTATTAGACTAAGTATCAGACTGAATTTCGATGGAAATGAGATTTATTTCTAATAATTTTTATTTGATGATATTAAATATTCATTTTATTGTTTGTTTGGGTAGATTCTTATTTGTAATATCCTTGTGTGTGCATATATGTTTATATTTTAAAAGTTATAATTTGTAAACTTAAGAATGATAAATTACTTGGATCGGGCAAAAAGGTTTTTGGATGAAAATTGAAGTAATAATTTTGTATTTAATTACCGATTATTATATTTTAGCTATGAAAAAAATGGCTAGATGCTTGATTTAAACAACAAATTGGATCTGTTAGCTCTAAAATTCACAGACCAATCCTATCAGAAATCACAATTGAAATAAAAAATCAAATCACATCAAGGTCAAGCATATGTCGTTCCCACATCATCCGTTTGCATCCTCCGATATGATGATGGAAACTAGACTAAGATTATTGCACTTATATATATATATATATATACTTTAACATGTATATACATGATTTTCTTGTTGATCTACAAGGTTAACTGAGTAAAAGATGACATCATCTATCATCAATTATATAGCAAAAAATCATGAATGCCGACATTTACATTGTTATTTAAAAGTAATCTGTTGATCCTCACAACTTAAGCTGATAGAAAAAAAGGTCAATGATAGCTTCTCATCCTCGTCCAAATCATTCACATGGAAAGACAATGATGATCCCAATACTCAAAATGATTAACTAAACAACGTCCATCAAACGCCCCCTTCTTATAGGAGAGATAATAATAACATGAGCAAGCATGATGATTAAATAAACAATATGTATCAAGCATGATTCCAATTTTGAAATAACTAGCATGAAGGATATTTGAAATCTTGACCTTTAGTAGACTTGACTCTAATACCATGTTGAATTAATATACCCAAAAGCATCAATAGTTAAAATTAGGGTTAACAACGTATATAGACATGTTTTCTGATATAAAACTATATCATTGGTACAAAAGGCCAATAAAACTAGATAGGTGATAATTAGCACGATGGAACGAGTAGATCAAACCACATCTAGCTTTTTCATAAAGTCATCCCTCCCCTCTTCGAAATACTTCAAGGTATATACGAATTCCTATAGAAGAAGCTGACCGGCTGGACTAGTGACCGGGGCCTTTGGGGCTTGGCCCGGCGGCCAACTTCACCATCCAGCCCGCCATCGTAGACTTCGCCTTCTGGTAAATGCTTGGGCACGCCAGATAGCTCATGCCATCGAAGAATTCAGGCACTTGGCTCCTCCTCCCATCCTCAGGCATATGCCTCGTGGCGACGACCCCATTGGTGCTCATGAAGATAATAAAAATGATGAGCAAGAGAGTCGCTGCCCTCGCTATAAAGAAGCTCATTTGTTACTTGGTATCGAGCTTACGGACCTGGAAGGAACTTGGACTGGTGGTGGTGGTGGTGGTGGTGGATGCTAGATTTATAAGGTAGGTGTTGTCCAAGGTCTCCTGGCGTGTTTTAATTTGAGCTGCGTGCATGTGTTGGGATGGTTCCGTGTTGACCAAGGGTTGATGGAAGTTGTCGTGCCGGTGGAACACGAGGTGGCTCGTCTTTTGATGCGTGGGAGTTAACACGGTAATTAAGGACTAGTTTATTATATAAGCTCTGGTGAAATAATATTCTGATGGCGAGCATGTGAGTGATGGGCCTACTTTGTCCAAGTGAAATGCTATTTCTTCTTGGACGTAGCTTAATTGGTACTGCTTGTCATGACCAAAGAATGTCCAATTTCTGCTAACAAAAATACCGTGCGAACGGTCTGAAGATTTCATTAGTACTCAAGAGTAAATGCATGTTGCTCGGATGGAAGCATCGGTGCGGATCTTAAGGTCTTAGTTCACTAATCTCAAAATCATACCATGAAAAGAATGGAAGAATCTCATAACTATTTTTTGTCGCATCCAACTAGATTCAATTTTCTATTGGATATGATTGAATTTATAAATTCAAGCAACTACTAACACTAGTCATGACTGCAATTAGTTTGTGGATCAAATTGGATGGCACCTTATGAACTACATATTTGTCTCGTAATTCTTGCTTGGATCTCCATCGTGGGTTTTTGTATAGGAAATAGGGGGTATTTACAGGATGGCATGTTAAAATTTATTTTGATGATAGATTAATGTCAAGGGCATTTACGGGAAAAGCTTGCTTTATTTTTAATTTTATAATAATATATTTTAATTTTTTTGGAAATCTTATAGCTTAGATTTCACGATCCCAACTCCCAACCCTCAAATGATACAATTAAAAATATCAAATGCACATAGAGACACTTATACTATAGGCCGATATATTTAAGCTATTCATAGCGAACGGGTTTAGATTGTGGTTGATTTTTTTCGTGGCAACAACCGTTGAATCATGCCTCATATAAATCTGAAAGCACTCCAAATACTCTCTTTCATTTGTTTGCATGGATCTTATACATGATGGCTATTGCATGTCCAATGGTGCATCTCATGACACAAAAAATGTGAATCATTCTTTCACAACCTGAACCCTCGGCAAGGAGGGACATAATGAGACATTAAAATAGAAAATGGTGGGAAAGAAAAAAAAAACAGATAATTTTCATAAAAGTAAACCTTCCGGCAAAATTGCCTTGGTGCAACCCAAAATCGCAGCATGAAGGACATCACGGTCATTTCGATCGCCTTAGAGTTTATTCCAAGCTCACAAGTTGCAATGCCTTTTTGAGAAAAAGGTGGCACTTTAAATGACCGCGGCCCTTGTAGGTCTTGGGAGCCCGGGTCAATTGCTGGCGTTTGGTGTGAGACTGGGCTTAATTTGGGGAGTCTAAAGTCTCAGATTCCGGGATTAGCTTTGCGACGTGGATAAGCAAGCTTAAAGGTCACAAACCAACACCTTTCATGCCGTAATAAAAGGTTACCAATCGCTTATACATGTTCGCAATTGAACCAAAAACAAACTTCACTGGCTTCTTTGAACTTTACATTATTTTAGTAACCCATGGATCGAAAATGGTACCGTGAGATCAACGTTAACGCATACTTAGAAATTTAAGCATGGGCTAAAGATTAAAAAAATGCATCACCGAAAGGATAAGAAGGTTGGTGTGATCAATGGGAACAGAAGGTTAGCATCACCCATGGCATGTCTCAAGGGTGGACCAAGCATTTAGCTGCGAAAAATAGATCACTTGTGCTCCGAGGTGCTAGTCCAGAAATGCAATGCTTCAAGAAATTGGATGGAAATAAGTTCCATATAAAGAGAATGCATATATGGTTGCAGCGAGATAATCAGATCATTTTCGGCTAGCATTGACCGTATGATTTTTGACCTGACCACCGCCGTCATAGCAAATGCTTGCTTTGGGATTAGGTTGTTGGTCTGCTCATTTGGATCCAGCGTAAATTTGTTGAATGCTTCCACTTAAGGATACAAATACACCGTTATTATCAAGTCGCCCGAATAATTCGAACAGTTCCTACTCAACTATATATATATATATATAAACTATTTGTTGTTTTTTAATTATGCCTAAAATACAGCCCACGCTAGGCCACATGAGTGGGAAGAAAAAGAGATATCTTGCCCAACAAGCAGCAGCTTCCAATGGCTCTGTGAAACACCAACTCACGGCGCTTGGAACAAACAATGCATTAACCATGTATAGAATATGTAAAATACCACCGAATATGGAATGTCAAACATAGAATAACATACATAAAACATCATTTAATTATGGGAATAGAAAACCAAGTTATACACAATTTTGGTAACCCACACATATTGAGATCTTTCACTTCTCAGCTTCGGTGGAGCAACAACGGGTTCCTTGATGATGAGTTTGATTAATTAGAGAGAAATAGCGCTGGGCTTCCCAGTCACTAGTACTCCTTGGCCTGTCTTCTTAACTCATTAAGCTCCCTCTCAATTTCCATGTCTTTGAAAGGCAACGCCGTGCTTGAGCTGCTAACAGCTCTACCAGAAGGGAGCTCCCCTTTCTGTGAAAAGAAGAAGGAGAAGAAGAAGAATTAAAGTACCTATTAAGGAAGAAAGCAGCCTTGCATGATTCATGGCTTTAGAACACCAAAACTGAACAACTTGCACGGGAACGATGCCACATGCGTCATAAAATGTCAAACATGGAAAAAAGTTCTGACGTATACCGCAGAGTTTAGTTGTTCTGTGATTCATTATGAATAATTTAATATCCTCCTGATGCATCAAAAAGGGTGGGAACCCACTGAATCAGGTAAACAGATGGTAGTATACCACTCACTTGGTTATGAAGAAAAGCACTAAGATTAAAAAGGGAATACAAAAGTACACCAGAAATAATGAAAATAAATAAATGCAATGTTTTATTTCGACGGAACAAAACTAGCACAGGATTTAGTTGGTGTTTATTAATTCATCGACTGCTCACTGCTCAGGGTAACAGGCATGCTCACAATAAGAAGGCAAAAATTCTCAATGCCAGATGCAAGCTGGGAAGGACGATGATATGATAAAAATAAAATATTTATTTGTGACCGGCTAACAAGCTGGAGGTTATTAGATGGTCTCGTATACAAAGGCAAAAACAAATGCTGAAATATAGGAATTCCTTATTTTTCTATATCCGCTTTTTTTTTATTATTGTGGATGCATGGGAGCATTACAAGATCCACATGACTAATTGTGGAACTCACTCATGTCAGAATTTAGATTATGAAATTAAGATCCCACTTGATACCACTTTTACTTTTCTTATTTACAGAAATAGAAAAATAGAAATTTTATTTCTATTTTATTACTAAAATTTTAAACTATAAATATAAATTGATTTTTAAAAAACATAAATTTGATGATGATGGTTGAGGCGTAGGCGGCAGCGACAGCACTAGCAATTTGGTGGCGGCAGCAACAATGGTGGTGAGGACACCAATAATATAGTGGTGACAGCAAATGATGATAGTGGGGGTGTGGCAGCGGCCTTGGTGATAGCAGCAATGTGGCAAAGATATTGGGGGTGGTGGTGGTAGCATTTGCAGCACTATTGACGAGAGCACCAGTGATGGTAATGGAGATAATAGTGGCAACGAAAGCAAAGATGTTAGTAGAAAAGTTGTGGATTGTAGCAACAACGATGGTGATGGTGGAGATGGGAGATGGCAGTAGCAACAATGGCTGCGGTGATGGCTACAATGGTAGTAGTAAAATATAATTTTCTTGTTTTTAGAAATAATGAAAGTATTTTTTTTTTACTTTCATTTTCTAGAAATAATGAAAATAATTTCTAAAATTTAAAAATAAAAATAATAGTGCCAAACATGTTTTTGCCTTGATTTTTGTGATTTTGTTTTTACAAGCAAATAAGAAATACAAGCAATCCAAAGAAGCCTCAAGTGTGTAAAAGTTACAGCGAATCATTCAATATCTATACTATATATAAATAATGACAGTTTTGAAATCAAGCAATCTTCCAGGTGATTCCATCTATCAATTTTAAACCCAAAATAGCCCTTCTAGTTATCTTTAAAATACATTAAATACCCCATTAGCTTGGGCATAATTAACTGCCACATGCACTATTTCCATTTTCCTGATCAAATTGAGCCTATTTCATAAAACTTCCAAACTAATTGGACTCGATTTATTTCCCTAATTCATTCAACTCTTGAATCAATTGGATTCTTTAATTCTGTCACCTAAGCTGATTGGACTCAATCACTTGCTCTTTCTTGTCTCTTACGTTAAACATGTATTTCACGAGCACAATTACTGGCATACTATAAATAATACAACCAATTGCTCACAATTTGCAAGGGATATTTAAAAAGAAAAATCTAGCGACAAGACTAAAACTGTAACAGAAACGGTGCAACCTTGCAATCTAGTAGGTTTTTGAGACCAAGAACAGTATGTTTTACTTACGAAAGATCTTTGAAAAATTCTTCAGCATAACATGATCCAAGATAAGTAAAATTTACCGGTAAGCTCCCTGATAGTTCCCTTTTTAAGCTTGCAAGATCATCATCCACTGACGAGTTCTCAAGCAATGCAAACTACAAACAAGAAAAGGGTGCGTTAGGGATATAAATAACTTTGAGCTGGCTTAACTAAGACTTATACCTGGGGGAAAACCTACCTTTCCTTCCAGATCATCAGTAGTTAATTGGCCAACAGCCTCTGCTTGGGACTCCATAGCCATAACTGTTAAAAGTAAAGGTCAGATAATTTCCTCCAAGGACACCAGTCAAACTCCAACTTCCATACGCTGATCATGCATGGGGAAGCTCCAGGCCCTGCCTGGACACGGCTACTTTAAAGACATGCCTTGAGATCCTAGATTATCTCTCAGTACCCCTTCCCCTTTCAACAACTTAAGGAAATTTGGCAGTGTCAATTTTAGCAATCCAGCCAACATAACACCTCAAATGCGAAGGGATCTGGAGGAACACTCGAGCCAGTATAAATATCAAACCTTCTAGTATATAGGATTATATTCCGTAACATGGTTGTGGCCTTTACCTTTACTCGAGGAGCATGAAATCAGTGGCTGTACAAATTCTCAACTTATGATGGAAAAATATTTCAGTCTCAACCAAAATATAGGCTGCTTTTCCCAAGCATATTTAAAAATCGGAAAAAGCAAGAAAGGTGCTGTTGATGAGGTCAAATAACCATGCAAAGAAAGGACATACAGTACTTTCAGCTTTTAAAAAGCCTAAACTCTTACCTTGATTGTATGAAACTCAGAAATCTGAATTTGACAGGTAAGGTGGGTTTCATCCTCAGATATCAGATTTGCATGATTTTTGTCAACTTAATGACCCATGGTAAACATAGTTTACCTTCCACTCAAGTTCAAACTTCCACTATAATTGCAAGCCTGCAAGGCTCTTGCTTGCTGTATCAACTAATTGATTAAACTCAGTTGGAGCTGAAGTTTTGACTTTAAAAATCATTTCCCACAGATGAAGAGTGTTAAATAATTTACCATAAGGATTCTACCAAAAGATCAAAGAGCTTACCTTTTTCCTCCATCTTTTCAAATGCTGAAAGAGCATTACTTGTATTGACATCTCCTAACATTTCACTCACTTTTGTTGCAGTCCTAAGGCAAAAGATGAATTTTTAATCATCATATCAAATTAGAAATAAATTAAATACTACCAACATGAACAGAATAGAGAACAGACTTTGCTGACTGTGCACGAGCCTTCAAAGTATCTTTCTTTGACCTGGCCTCCTGTATCTTGCTCTCTAAAAGCTACACAAAGCAGTAGCAGAGTAATTATAATCAGATAATCATCAATATAATGCATAACCCAAAACCAGATATTAGAAATACAAAACTGAAAATGTTTATCAAGACAATTGAATTTTCATGAAGCAAATTTCTCATAGTCCTCATCAAAAAATTTATATGACACATCACAGGTGACAACTTATACAATTCAAGCGATTAAAATTCTATAATAACAAAAAGACTAATAACTACATCCCTAGACAAGCTTCTTGGGCTTATAGGTGAACACTTAGCATAATCTTGGCATACGGTACACGTGCATGTAATGATCTTGAAATTGCTACATCTTATTGCCGTCTGTGTTGATCTTCCAAGAAGAAGAAGAAGAAGAAGAAACAATCTGCACTGGACTTCATTATCATGGATAATGGTGGGATATCTGGAAGCAAAATTCAAATTCTAAAGTTATCCAAAGACCAGGCACCCCTTTACATATTCCACCAAATTGATATCAACTTACATATCTTTGCTGCTACTCAGCCAACCCACGTATTCCATTAAAATGGTATCAAAAAGTTTACATTTCATTGCAGCTATTCAGACAATATCTCTAGGAATGGGGAAGAGTAGCTCCCGAGGTGCTGCCAGAGGGTATTTTCCATCAAGTGCTGGTTTGGACATTTTCCACTTGAAGGTTAATCAAATCTTCTTCAAGAAAATATGATCTTCAAGCCTCTTGGAAATCTCACTGCATGAACAAAGAATATAGTCTTAAGAATGAAAAAGCACAGTCCCAAAAAAACAGATGCTTGAAAGAGGTTTGAATGGATCCCACATTTTTCTTCTTTGCCCATATCCTTTTGGATATGTTAATAAACCATCCACTTGACACGTTAGCCTTCCTTTTCTTGTCCCAATTATAAGTATTTCTGAGCAATTTTAGGAAATGAAAGATGGCTTACCTATAATAAAGGGGCGTATGACCTTGATTCCCCAACAAACAATTATATACAGGAAGAAGGAATGGAGAAAATAAAGGAATGTATTCCTTCCCCACCCAAAAACTAAGATAAGAAACAGGCCATGGCCATAAGAAAACAAGGCATTAAAGAATGAATCCCATGTTTAGATAAAGTGGAAGAGACAGTAAAAGATTAGTATGATCTTTCCCTTCCAAATTGCATTTAATACAGCACAGCGGGTTTGCTTCTTGGCTGGGATCTTCTTGTGAAGATGAGGATCCTTTTGGGGAGGAAAGCAGGTAGGGTCTTACAGGAAGCAACCTAAATTCAACTTGATTTGGATATAAGCCATAACTAAAATATGAATTTCTGAGCTGTATGTAGGTCCTAAAATCAGACCTAGTCCTCCAACTCAGCTGCATACGAGTACTAAAATTTAACCCATATCAACTAGACTTTATTCAAAATAGTTCATAATGTAAGGTCTGTCCAACAAAACTCTATTCAATTGCAATTCATCCATCCTGTTTATTTTGACCAAAATGCCCCAAGTAAAAAAAGCCAGATCTTGGTCAAAATCCTAGAACAAAAGCTAATTCAGGTGCATGTCTCAGAGGTATGCAACCAGAAATTTTGTGCACCTAAGAAGAGGATATTAACCAGCAGATAAACTAGAAGACAATGTAATCAGAAAGGGTAGAGACAGTTCAATTAGTTAAGTTTAATTGATGCACACCACCAATCTAAACCCATCAAAAAGTTTCCTAAAAATTCCCCCACACAGATTTAGCTGTAGGAAGCAATAACTATAACTTTAGCCGAATCATCTCATACATGTAGACCTTAAATACTCATCAACATCATATATAGGACTATTTGCCCTTGTTTTACTCTTCCCCTCATGGAAACATTCAAGATTAGCTGATTCCATTAAATAAACTATGGCATTGAAGTTTCTAAATAGACCACTCAACCATAACTCGTAAAAATGATGCAAAAATGAGATTAAAAGAGGCAATCATTTTCTAGTCTTCCATTAGATTGCACATTACCACATGTCAACAGGAGTATGATGCAACTCGTTCAAGGGCATCCTAATCACATGGAGGGGGGGGCAGAGATTCTCTGATGTTGCCCATGATCCCCAGTGGTATAGATTTGCAAATACAGTAAGGCAGAGCATGTCTGAATGTTCCAATGAGATATATCCTTCAGACTAGCAGCAGATAATGCATAGGAAAACTGTGGCATACAGAAAAGGATAACAAGGAACTTAAAAAGCTTTGCATGAAATACATAATTATTGCTAGATGAGAAGGTTGCAAAAAATACTCTAGGTCATTCTTGTTAAAGACTGAGTTTAATCCGTCCAAGATTCCAAATATTAAATTCAACAATATCAGTTAAATGCAAGGATGAATAAGTTTCAGGGCAGTGGGGTGGGAGGCTGGTGCAGAGGTGGCGACACAGGTTTACAAGTAACAGAATTATGGAACAGATACCGAACTCACCCGAGTATTGGATACAAGATTGTCAACCACACTCTTCTGTTGATCAAGCTGAGCTTTTAAAGAGCTTGCATTATCCTGAAAAATAATGCATGGTTAGAACAATCAGGCTCAAACAACTGCCATGCATGAATATCAGAAAACTATTTATAGAATAACTAAGTTTGTGCATTATCATATTAGTCCATTAAAATAAAGCATAAGCACATGCATATACATATTCTTTCGTATACAAACCTTCCTCGTCATACTTGAAGATCAAGGTCTCCAAAATAAGTGCCAATCAGATGGATGTTAGTTTAAAAAGAGTTGGGTACACCTTACCCTCTACTCATAACTTTTTTCCACAAAAATATATGTCAGATTCTCTTTTTATAGTTAAACCAATTGAAGCTTGCAGTCAACCTTTATACATGCACAGGGGAGTCAAACACATGCAAACATGGAAACATATTCATACACCTGCTTATACATATGCTGGCATGTAAGAAAATGATGTATTCCACCGGTCAAAGATGGAGAAGATATAAGCGACTGCTCTTGGCCCTTGTGTTAGCAATCTAATACAATCAACCAAAAATGCAAATCAACAATCTACCATACTGAGGAAATCCTGCAACCATACGGCAGATTCTGCCATGGATAACGAAAAAGAGAGAGCAGGCAAAACAGAGAATTTTTTAGGAATGCAACAAGTAAGATACTTTACAAAAATTACATGATTAAAAGAGAAGCATCAAAATGCTGCCATATATCAGTGTTTCAAACATGAGCGCTACATTCCCGTTGTTTGAAATCTCATTATGGGTTCGTCATTAAGCCACTTAGGGGTATCAATGAGGAGGGCCAGGCCCAGCTGAGTTTGACCTATTCTTGAAATTTTAGGCCCGAGCCTGACCAAAGTCCAGGGATTTTTTTCTTTGGAAGTTTGGGGCAGCTCAAACGGACCTAGTTCTTTCCTATGGAAAGTTTAAGCCTGAGACTGGTCTTAAATAATTCACGCTTCAAGGTTCTTGATTGAATATGCCTAAGTCTTGAACCTGGACACAAAATTTTTCAGGGCAGACCTTTGGGCTACTAAGCTCAGCATGGCCATTGACAACTATAGAGCCATTGTTGGCATATAGCAATACATCTCCCAAAAATGGATAACTTGCACTTCATTCAAAAACTTAAAACTTGACATATCTTAAGATTCAACACAAGAATTCTCACAGGCCTCTATTATTTCATCCTGAACCACTTGCCTTTGCAGCAGTGGCTGTAGAAGCACCATGCCTAGCCAGTTTAAAAGAAAATAATCAACAATTCAAATATAAATATTTAGAAGTGATCAAAATGATTAACAAAATTAATATATTATATTAATAGTCAACTTACTAGCATATATTTTCCACAGGGATCTAGATATACTTGAGGAAAAATGTGAAATTTGGGGAGACAACTACCTGACCTAGGACTGGAACGATGCAGACCAATTTCAATCAGAACAGCAAGGTAGTTGGTTAAACACTTCTGTTTCTCTCTTTTTATTAGCATTTAGTGGTGATGAAACAATATAAAAGCCAAACCCACAATCAGACCATAAAATTTCCATAATTGGCAAGAAAGCATGATTTTCACTTTTATAGATCCAAAAATATTCTTCATTGTGATGAAAAAAATTTGAAGCTTGTATCTGCTCCCTAAATATCATGATAGTCTAGAAAACATAACATATGACCAATTTTGTGACACCTTGTAAGTTTTGTTCTTAACAATGTTAGTAAATGAAAATTGGTTCATGTCATAATTATAATTGACCAGAATTTCTAGGAGATACCTACAGCATAAGATTTACGCCTCTTGAGGGCCTCACGGGCAAGATCCTCATCTCCTTTCGCAAGAGCAAGCTGTGCCCGGCGATACCTGCAACCAGAACAGGATTTAGGGTTTTTGGCATGCGATATATTTGGTTACTTATATAGTAGTAGAACTCCACTTCAAAGGTAAGATTACCAATCATCAGATTGTTGCTGTGCAGCTTTGTATTTGTTTTCCAGCCTTTTCTGAGATGCTATAACCTTGAACATTTGGGGGGAGTAGAAGAGATTTGTTTAACAAGATATAAGGTAATGAAAATGTATAAAATATATGTACCTATACGCACATTAACAAACTCAAGTGCATACTAACATACAAAAATGTATTTACAAAGAAAAGAAAGAAATATCGAGTCTAGATGTCAAATATTTAATAATTTTAGTCAATCTAAATAGATCTTACATCATCCATCCTAAGTTTCTAATTTGTAAATCATACAGCTCTAGTTTGAACATGGCAATTATTCATAAGAGTTTTGGATTATTATCAATATTTTGGTGTAAGAAAAGGTTTGTTTGGCAGAGGTTTTCAAATACATGTAAATATGTGCACAAACATGTAAGCTTGCAATGACCCTTATAAAAATTTGATCAGGAAAGATAAACCATCCAGCTTTTGCCCATCAATTTACTCGGGCCTAAGTAATCGAAGTTGTTTTCAGACTAACTCACCCTATGTTTTGGGTAATAAAGACAAGGAATGACAATGACTTTCAAACAAGATTTTAAATCCCATGGGATAGAGGTGTTCCTATATATCTATGGAACGGGACACCCCGCTATCCCATTCGGTCTCAACAACCATCTCGGTCATGCATCCTGATAGATATCCTCCGCCTCTCTCCCCTTCTTTTTTCCTTTCTTTCTTTCTTTTTTTTCCTTCCTTCTTTTCTTTCTTTTTCTTCTACCTTCCTTTCTCCCCTTTTTTTTCGTTCTTTTTGTCATCCCTTTCTTTTTTTTTCCTTTTTCTTCTTCTTTCTCTCTCCTTTCTTCCTTTTTTCCTTCCTTTCTTTCATTTTTCTTCTTCTTCTTTTCTTTTACTTTTTTCTTTTTTCATCTTCCCTTCTTTCTTTCCTCTTTCTTCTTCTTTCCCTGGATGGATGGGTTTCAAAATCCTGACCCTCTTCCAATCCAGTTTTCTTGCAGGAACGGGATGGGACAGGACGGCTAGGATGCCCCCCATCCTGCCGGAATATAAAACCTTGCTTTCAAATATCCGTGTCAAATTATACTTGAATACTTAGGAAGTGTGATTGCCACTTTTAAAGACTGGAAGAGAGCTGAACTCTTCCAATAATGAATTGAGGTCAACTCTTCCAACAATAAGTTTGATCCTCTAATTTGATACCATGAGTGAGTAGCTGTTACGTTTTGAGATTTGTTAAAGATGTAGATATTGAAGCAACTTTGAAAAATAATATTGTGCTAATATACTTAATTGGTAAGTTGGAATGAGATACATGTATATTGAAAGATCTTGACAAACAATATCCATTTAACATCTTCTTTTTAATAATGAAATAGATAAAGGTATAAATATATAATTTAGTTAAATTTATATGTCATCTTATGTATCCCTATCTCTCTTTTTCCCTTTAACCAAGTCTAAACACTTGGATATGTCCAAATCCAAATCTCATATCCGTACCAATCAAGCACTTGTTAAACAATATTTTAATGATTGTAAAGTTCAAATGCATTTAACACACCATAATTGATCAATATGCCATGATGCCTTCCAACATGAACCAACGTAAAACATAGGTAGGTATATCTTCTTCAACACCTTAGCCAGCTTGATTGAAGCAACATATCTCGTCATACCTCAATATTTTCACCAAAATAACCTCATGCTTTTGGTACAGCAGCAAAGTATGTGAGAGCATCCCTTACATAATGAATGAAATTTTAGAGCAATGCTCGTTTTGCATTTTGTCACCATTTTCTCAAACCATTTATTCAGCATTTGGTGAATTTTTAAAGGACAAGAATACCAGAATGGTTTAAAATATAAAACCTAAGAAGTAATGGAGCAACCCAGTCTCACAATGTTATGCCAAATATCTACTTATACTGACCTTTTACAAGAAGTATATAGCAAGATATACAGACTGACCATGGAACATAGGAAGGATCATCCCGTAGGACAATATTTGACAGCCAAGATTCAAGGATGATAGGTGGCCAAACTGTTTATGTCATGATGATGAGCTACAGTAGCACCTAGATAGCTGTTGGTGAGAATTAGAAAGCAAGCATTGGGAGGATCAACAGTGCAACTGCAAATGTGAAAAGGTGTGAAATTTCAGTCTGTTGTTTAGCAAAAACGAGAGGGAGCAGAGCTATATAAAGCATGGTGCATGTAGAAATGAATGCAACATAATAGAAGTGGCTAAAGGCATATACCAACCTCCAGGAAGCAGAGTAAAATTCGATAGACTGTGTTTATCAGAGTTGACCTGATTGTTAAAGCAGATTAATGGCACCATGAACCAGTTAATGTAGTCAAATAGATAATGAAGTACTACTGTCATCACCAAGTCGGCCACATATGAGTTATAGAGTAGCAATGCAAAACCAAAGGCAAACCATGTCAGGAGACCACAAACACCAAATGCAGCAAAATAAATGGTAGTTGGTTGTCATGGAGAGTACTCCACAAGAAAGAAGCAGGATGGAAGCAATGATTGAGTGAAATTTTATTTGCATGAAGCAAAGATGGTAATTGAAAATTCATGCACTGTGATGAGGAAAGAATTTCCAGGTAGATTATTTGCAACATATGGCGTAAGAACAGATGGAAAATCTGATGACTCAGATACCCACTCGATGCTCGAGACAAGTGAAATTGCAATGACCCTATCATGTATGAGGAAATGACACATGAAACAATGAAAAGACAATCCAACAATCAAGTAACGAACCAAGAGAGACTACAACATTCAGACAATCTGCAGGTTAGCAGATGCAAAATTTATTGTGACAAACAAACAACTAATTACAAACAAGAATTTCCAAGTAAAGGTTAAGACTGAGAGTACAAGACATGATAAATTATAGGCTGACTGATATATGAACCAGAAAGTTCATCAAAAATGATATATAAACCAGAAGAGATGGTTGATTCAAGAAACAGGGAAAAGCTTAAGTCTAAGGAAGGCCTATCAGATGTGAAATTATAATAATGAGGCATGTGAATTTATGTGTCAAATTAACTGGGGCTGCAACGAGCCAAGCCCAGCAGATCTTTGGGCTGTTTGGGCTTGAGCCAGTTGTATGAAATGGGTGTTCTATCTTGGCTCAAGCACAAGCCTACCTAAGCCTCGAGCTAAGGTCAATAATGAATGTCCAATCTTCGCTAAATAGCCCCTTGAACAAGATTCTTAATCCAAATCAACCTTCTGCATAATTTGCACGTCAGAGGTTGTTCAGACATGGCTTGTACATAAGCTGAGCCTTAACATGCAACTTGAGTTTGCTGATTTATGGTAAATGAGCTTTCTAAGAGTCAGAGCCATTTTATTTACAGCCCTAAACCCAACAATCGCAGGGATTAGCCAGGCCCAGGAATGAAGCAAATTCAAAAACCAGGAAAGGAGCAACCTGCTAAGTCTGATGAGGCAGGATAAAGATAAGCAAAGGCAAACGAGCCATCTCAAATTTGTGGAGGGCAAAAAAACCCCATGATGATCCTAAAGCACATCTTATGAATTAGAGAGGTAGTTGAAGCCCATAAGCAACCATATCCATATGAATACAAAAGTGAAAGAGGCCAGGTATCAAAGACTCAGTCAGAAAGACGACCTCAAGTTCCTCGACTAGACTAAAATGAGGGCATGGAAGGTTAAGATCAGGCCAATAAGATCATTAGCTGCTGGTGATCTTACAAACATCTAGGATCAGGGCACGCCCTCACAACCATCTAACCCTAGAGCACATCCTTACTTGTACCTATGAAGTCAAGTGCAGATAATTGCCCATCCCCAAAAAAAGAGAAATTTCTTTCCACCTGCAGGAATGATTTTCTCTCAACTGCAGCCAATAAAATGTCAACATGGATTATCAACCAAATAGAGGGGAGCCCTCCCCAGTGGATGGATAGCATCCAACCAAGACTTTTTCCTGGTAACCCCACAGATGCTACAGGAGCACCCTATGCTAGGGCATGGTAGGAAAGTCTATGGAAATTGCCTAAAGGTTAGAATAAAAATCCAGCAATCAAAAACACTGAAGACCAATCGACACGATTGCCAAACAAAGAAATGCAAAGCTCAACAAAAGGCCACTAATTGGATGGAGAGGATGTTAAATTCTAATGAGGAGTCCCTTTGAAGATTTGAAGCAGAGTGCAAGTTCTATCAAGTGCAGCAACTTGTATCAAACCGGGTTGGTTTAGTTATGAACCAATTTGCTAGCGAGAAAATAGCAATAAAAGTCTTGTTGAAAGAAAAGGAGGCCAAAATGACCATTGGTCACTCTACATTAGCTCTTTGGCTGTTTAATGGCAGAGAAATTGAGGAAGGATTTGATGATGGTCTCACGTGGTAGATCTTTGAAGCTTGTGAAAATTATGATCTCATGCTCTAGTCTAGTTACTATAGTGTCATGACACTTGAAGAGCACAAGTTGGAATGACTAATAATATGAATAGGGGATTGAACCAATTTGTACAATCAAAAAGGATTTAAACACCTGGCTGCTTAAAAGACCACAATGAGGGTGCATTTGGTAAAATAATGTACCAACTACCAAGTCCTCAATATAAATATAATATAACGGTTAATACAGTTCACATTGGAATTATATTGCACATGAATGTCTCGCATGTGTGTACAAAACTTCGGGCCATCATACTTTCTTTAACAGGACATAATACATATGAGCATCACGCTAGGCACGCATGTACCTTTTATGCATGTATAAAACTAGAGTCCAAAGGCAACTGTATTTCATTTACAAGATGTAAAAGACACATATCTCAAGACCTTTTTATCCTTCTATGCTGAAGTCATGTGTTAGCTACTTTGATAATGCAATACTAGTAAGGGTGGACTCTCAGTTTCTTCGGTATTAAATGAACAAGAAGAACAACAACAACTTTTCCATCCTCAGCTAGTTAGCCTTGGCTTGGCTCCCCTTGCAAGGAAGTCAAGTTCTTTCCTTGCGATTTCATGAATTAGTTCAGATATGGTCAAAAATCTTTCCAAAGAGACTAGAGGCATGATAATGCAGCTGTGTAGGTGAAAAAATATTAACTTGATCTGTGACTTGGAAACAGGAAGAAATATATCATCTCAGGGAAAGGTATAAGCTTGTCTGGACTGCCTAATTGCCTATGAGAGCAAAATAGTCATCTCTACTGCCAGAAATAAAATGATGTACCTGTGCTGTGGCCTGGCGCATCTTTGTCAAGTCATCATTCATTTCAAGCACAGCTTGTTCCAACATCTTCTCTGGATCCTCCAAGGAACTCAAGACTGAATTTGCATATGACTATATTTTTGCAATAGAAACAGGTACACTGAATTATTCCTACCAGCGACGAGCAAAGAAAAAAAAGCAACATGCAATATCACATGGTGATGTAACAGGGACTTCTTAATCTTACCTTGATTACCCTAGCTAGCCGATCAAATAAATTCATCTGCGCACCGAGGGCACCACCACGATGTTTATGACATTTTAGTCTTTTGATATTGGATGTTTGTACTCCCTTGGCTTTCAATGCTCCGACTGTGAAGCATAAACATGAGGCAATAATTTAGATACCAGTAGCAAGCTGTAAATTGCAAAACATGAATGAGTATGTAGCATTAACTTGAACTAACATATACATAAGGCAGACCAGGGTATGTAACCCATTTGCTGAACCTAACCAGCTTGCTTCCATGCATAGAACAACCTATTCAGTATTCATTAATAGATAAAAACGTGTCTTAGTGAGTCAAATGTACCATAAATCAATTAGAACCAAGCTCATAAGGGATGCACAACTGAGCTGGAAAATGAAAAATGCAATTTTATGCGTCATAAAAATTGAGACATTGGAATGTCCGCGATTATTGATCTACCATTGATAAATGTAGCAAATTCACAAAAAGAAATTTTAATGGAACATGGCAGGTCCCATTTTAAATTTCAAACCAAGGAATCCAAGTAGTAATATCTAGTCATCTTATTATCTTCAAGCCACTCTCATAAACCTTAGGCCTCAAACTAAAACAAGTTTAGGTGTGTGGAGTCATTTGCAACCATTTCCAACTGGCACTAGAAATCCCTGTCACACGGAAATTCACATGCAAGCGCCTGTGCGCACAAGCAGGCACGCATGAGAGAGAGAGAGAGAGAGAGAGAGAGAGGGAGAGAGAGAGAAAGACTTCACTTTGATGTACAATATATCACAGCAGTAGCACTACAGGCTCTAGAATATCAATGATATTCATCAATTGGTGACTGACTGTTAATGCTAATGCAGCTCCTCTGAAAAAGTCCCTAGAAACTGTGCAGAACGGACATACATGACTGGAGATCCAAAAGGTAAACAATAAGGTCAACACTATGCTTTTGAGCAAATTTTCCAACACTATATTCACCATTCTTTGTTTGAGCAAATTCATGACCCAAGTCCCCTGCTATTCTCCAAAGACTCACCAAATAATTCAACACTAACCAAATGCAGAAAACTAAATTAAAACGAAAAAAGATAAGTAGATGCTGCAGAGTCGATTGATATTTGCCACAGCCCAACAAGAGAACAGAAACTCAAAAAGAACACAAGGCAGGAGAAATTACCTCCACCATTAAAAAATGAGGTCCCGAGCCGTCGTCTAGAGACGAGAACCCTCGGCAAAGAAGCAGCCATAGAAGAAGACGAAGGTGAAGCTACGCTCAACCCACTCATGGAAGCCTTCAAAAACAAATTTATAACACAAAATTGGAGAAGAAATCCCCAAAAGATGAGACCTTACCTCTCTATCCCCCTTTCCCTTCTCGATGGTGACCCATTAACCCTTCTTATCTGTGTCCCTATCCCGCCAATGAGATCCTGGAGACCATCCACTCCAAATCCACAATTCCAACGGCTCTGATCACATTTTCCAATCATCAGACGGTCAATAATCGCCTCACACGCAATGCCTCCTATTTAAACCCCGTCTCTCCCAGATCCAAACCCAGAGGAAAATAAAAATGGCGACTTTTTCTCTCCTCCGCTTCTCCCCTCTTCCCCCACTCCAAACCCTACCAAAATCTCGGCCCCTCCTCCCATCTCCCATCGTCCAAATCCCCCTCCGCCTCAAATCGACGGCCGCGATCCGCTCCATCCCGAGATCGAACACCATATTGGCGTCGTACCGACCGGCAGTCCCGGCGTCGAACCGACTCCTCGCCGGCCTGGCCTACTCCCTCCCTTTCCTCAACTCCCTCCACTACGCCCGCTTCCTCTTCGCGCGCTTCCCCGCGGCTGCCGCCGCGGCAGCCCCGCTGGTTCCCCTCGTCTCCGCCTACCGCGCCATCCCCTACGCCAGCTTCGTCGCCTTCTTCGCCCTCTATCTCGGCGTCGTCCGCAACCCGGCCTTCGACCGCTTTGTCCGGTTCAACTCCATGCAGGCCGTCGTCCTCGACGTCCTCCTCGCGCTGCCGGTGCTCGTCCAGCGGGTCGTCGGCGTGCCGTCGAGGGGCATCGGCTTCCGCCTCCTGGTGCTCGGCTACGACGCCATCTTCATCTTCTCCGCTGCCTGCTTCTTTTATAGTCTCGCGAATTGCATCCTGGGGAGGACGCCGTATCTCCCCCTGGTCGCCGCGGCGGCCGACCGGCAGCTTTGAGAACTCCATTATAACCATTTCTTTATCTCTCTGGGTAATCCTAGAATGAATCGATGACGTAGTAACACAAGGTTTTCTTCGGTCGGCAATTTTTGGAAGTGATTTCAGTTTAAACCATGTGGATGTTTCCTTTTTGTTCAGGGATTAAGGGCTTTGGGATCTTGTTTGTGGGAGAAAGGTTTTGGTTTGAATGGAACTACATTTTGTTGGTGATTGGGTTCTCAATATTGCGGCTTTGGGTATTAGAGTAGGCTCAAAATATTATAGAAGTAGGCTTGTCATAGTTCCGTTATAGCAATAGAGATGTAACAAAATGGGAACTAATAATGGTCGAAATAAACTTGTTCTTTAACAACCTGGATAGCTCCCCATTAGAGAAGGTAGAAATAATTCTAGCTTTAGCTTTCTCAAGAGATGATCAAAATGAGTTTGACTAGAATCCATATCTTTGATATCCTTTTTGATATAGTAAATGAAGAAAAAACTAAATTAAATTGTTATCTGCTTAAAGTGTGTAGACCATCAAACTGGTTTATTTTTCATCTAGTCCATGATTTAGCTCCTAATAATCTTGCAATGGATGATAGAAATTCAAAATGAAGATATCTATTTATATGAACTAATATTTAAGTAGCCTAGATGATCCACTGCTACCAATATTTATTATTAATATGTCTTATATATTTTCATATATGAAACCCACGAAATATTCATCTCTTTGTCATGTTCCATTGTCCTGACATTTCAAAGGTATTTATGCTTTTCTTACTGATTGCACCTATTTTAGTCATACTTTATTTTCTCGCTTCTTTCGTGAAAAACTAGTCCAAGACCCATGTTACGTGCGATGGATAATTACAACCAATAATTATTAATTTTTTAATTATATTTTTTTATTTTTTAATATTTTTTTATTTTTTATTATATATATATTTATTATTTTATAAAATAATATTTTATTATTTTTTCTTTCTTCTTATCCTCATATTTTCTTCATACCCATCGATGCCATCCCATCATGGCTCCCCTTCTTTTTTTGGCAAATGCCGATCTCGATCATATCTCCGTCCCCTCTTCTTCTTCTCATACATTTTCTGTGCCTGTCGGTGCTATCCAACCACTATTTTTCTTCTCTCTCAACAAATGCCAATCTCGATCATCTCTCCCGACGCCTCTGCCAGTATCGCTACCCCGACACCACCATTACCCCTCTTTTCTCCTCGCTTGCCTCTGTCCCAGCCCCCTTCCTGCCACTACCAATATCTTCCATCCCGGCCATCCCCCCTTCACCCGACCCCCTTCACGTGCTCTTGCATTTTGAATTCCGCTCGTGCCACTTCATGGCCTGGTAGGAGGGCCAATCTCCAACAGCAGAAGCTGTGGCGCAGGCTTTGTAGTTGCAGATCTTCTTGTAATCGTGAAGAAGGTTGTCCCACTTATTGTTGCATTGATTTTGATTCCTGTTGGGGATAAATCCCGCTTCCGCCGAAGTTTAATCTGGTGCTTAGCCTAATGCAGCCGGTAATCATGGAAGAACTTCAATCGAAAATTCTCTCTCTAGCAACCAAACCCCATTCGATCTCCTCCAGCGGCCGAACTCATCAAGTGGTTGAACTCCTCCAGCTGGACTCCGAACCCAATCGAACTCCTCAACAGTCGAGTCCCAGCCAAACTTCCACAGTGGCCGAACTCCTTCCGAATTCCTTCTTCAGTCAGACTTCTACGGGAATCGAACTACTTCCGGATTCCTTTTTTAATCGAGCTTCTACGGGAGCCAAACTCCTTCCGAATTTCTCCAACAGTCGAATTTCTACAAGAGTCGAACTCCTTTCGGACTGTTCCTTTAGACGAATTTCTACAGGCAATTCCACTACTGAACGGTTACAATTATCATTTATCAGGATAATTATAATTATCATTTATCAGAATGATTACAATTGGTATTTATCAGGATGGTTACGACTGTCATTTATCAGGATAGTTATAACAAGCTCCGTCTATAAAAAGGGATCCTTCAGATACATTTTTTTGAGCTCTCTTTTTCTTTTCGAAACTCTACCAAACTCCTCTCTGAGCACTCCATTTCTATTGGTCAAAAGAGCTAACTTGACCGTCGGAGGGTCCTACCGGAGCCACCACCATCGACTCCGGATGAAACTTTATTTTGCAGGTCACCGACGGATACCTCGTCTTTCTTGACTCCAGCTCGATCTGGCGTCAACCAAATTCTGCACCAACAAAATTAGCACTGAAGGAAGGGACCTCTATTCCTGAGGTTTCCTTGATTTTAAAGGAGTGCTTAACAGCGATCTCTCTTCTTTCTCTCTATAGTTCTTTCCAGAAAAAATGCCTTTTAGAAAAGCTTCGACCCGACGATCAATGGCCTCTACAGTCAGATTCCATCCAAATACATATGTTCTAGCTCCAGTAATTCGAGCTCCATCTGCAACTATGGTGGCTGCTGCCGAAGTGAGCCACAAATTGATGGCTCATTTAGTTAAAAGAGAAGATCGTACTCGACTTCAATGCCGAGTACCAGTTTCGTACTACTCCCTTTAAGGTAGACGAAAAAGCTCGGCATAAGATGGCGTTTGGTGCACCATGGAGCAGCATCATGATTCAAAAGACCTCCAAATGATCAATCGGATCAGAGATTTCATCATAGCTTTCAAATTGGGGAAGCTTGAAGTTCGGCAGAACAGGCTCTTGCATGATTCTTTGAGAAAAAGGAGGGTCAGTGCAAATATTATTACCGTGTGAGGAGGGAGTATGATAGAGCTCTTTAATTCGTCAGCTCATTTTCTGGAGCCTTTGATTCAAGAGATCTTCACGATCGTTGATCTTTAGAGTTTTCTTATGGGACGGAGGCAAAGCTCCCCCTGGGTCGAGCCATGGTCCAAGCAAGAGCTCTCCACCCTCTGCTTCCACTTTTCGAAGGTCACCGATCAGCTAGCTCAAGTCGGCCATCCTCCGATCAGATCATGGGATTCTGGAGAAGTTTGCTCCAACCGAATTAGCATCGGAGCCTGATGATGTATGGCCTGCACCGCTTTTATGAGATCGCAAACCTACTGGACCAGCAGGTTGAACCGCCCTGCATCCACCATGGATGTAGGTGGTGCTTGAGTTACCGGAGCTGAAGTAGGAGCGAATAAATCTGGATGAAATTTGGCTATAGAGGCCATTGATCGTCGGATCGAAGCTTTCCTGGGAGGCATTTTTTTTTGAAAAGAACTCTAGAGAGGAAGAAGAGAGATCGCTGCTGAGCACTCATTTAAGAACAAGAAAACTTCAGGAGCAGAGGTGCCCTTCCTCTAGTGCAAATCCTATTGGTGCAGATCAGGTTGACGCCGGATTGAGTTGGAGTAAGAAAAGAAGAGGTCGCCGTCGGTGACCTGCAAAATAAAGTTCCATCCAAAGTTGATGGTAGTGGCTCCAGCAGGACCCTCCAACGATCAAATTAGCTTTTCTGACCAACAGAAATGGAGTACTCAAGTAAGAATTCAGCAAAATTTTGGAAAGAAGAAGAGAGCTTAGAGAAAACTTATCTAGAGGATCTCTTTTATAAACGGAATCTGGAGCAGATTAATAGTGACAATCGTAACTGTCCGATCATGGATCGCTTGGAACCATGTGAAATTTATTACGGAGAAAGGTATTGCTCGTAATAGACTGATAATGATAGTCGTAACCGTCCGATAGTGGGATCATCTATAGCAGATTGATAAATGACAGTCGTAACCATCCGGTAGTGGGATCGCCTGTAGCAGACTGATAAATGACAGTCATAACCGTCCGGTAGTGAGGTCGCATGTTCGTTGAGATTTAACAGTCGAAGTTCGAAGAAAATAAGCGTTGGTTGGTGAAGAACTTTGACATATATCAATTTCAGAGGAGTTCGAACTCCTAAAGGAAATACGGCTAGAAGGGATCATCTAGGAGGAATACTACTTAAAATCTGGAAGTAATCCGCTGGAGGAATCCAGATGGAGTTCGATTGATGGAGAAGTCCATAAGAAGTTCGGCTCCTGAAGGAATCCGACTGAAGAAAAAGTCCAGAAGAAGTTTGACTTCTGTAGGAATTTGACTGAAGGAGAAGTTCAGAAGGAGTTTGGCTCTTGGAGGAATCCAACTGAAGGAAAAGTTTGGAAAGAGTTCGGTTGCTGGAGAATTTTCGATCGAAGCTCTTCTTTGATTATTAGTTACATTAAGCTAGTACCAGACTGGACTTCGATGGGAGCAGGATTTATTCCCAACAATATATATATATATATAGATGAACTGGACTCTGATCGATCAGACTTCAGTCCATATTCGATCGGATCTCCGACCGTTTGATCTGCACGCATGTGTTTGAAAAAACGTGTAGACTCAAAAAAGGCGCGCATGTGTGAAAAAAATTTAGAAAAAAATAGGCATGTTGTCTAAAAAAAATTTAGAAAAAAAAATCTAAAAAAAACTAAAAAAATTAAAAAAAATCTAAAAAAATAAAAAAAAATTAAAGACGCCGCCAACAATTTAACGTAGGCACATTCCTTTTTCTTTTTCTTTTTTTTTCTAGTGGGTTTTTTAAATTAAAAAAACTAAAAAAAAAATACTTAGTGCCTACATTTTAAATGTAGGTGCCTTCATTTTTTTTTAATTTTTAATTTTTTTAATTTAAAAAAAAACCTACACTAAAAAAAAGAAAGAAAGAAAGGCGCCTATAATTTATATTTTTTTTTCTAAACTTTTTTTAAGATTTTTTTTAAATTTTTTTTATTTTTTTTTTCAAATAGTAGTCATATTATTTTTTTTCTAAATTTTTTAAACGTATACACATCTATTTTTTTTTCAACTGATGCATCTATTTTTTTTAGCCAACACATCTTTTCAAACGTGTATGTGCAGATGCATGCTCATCCGATGGTCGAAGATTCAACCGAATATGAACTGAAATCCGATCGATCGAAACTCAATTCACCCATATATATATATATATATTTATATTTATATTTATATTTATTTATTTATTTATTTATTCAAGAGAGTGCAATTGTCAATAAATATTTAGTCAAGGTATTAAAAAGTTATTTATCATTCATGATTATAGCACATAAAATTATTATATCCAGCACCCAAAAAGCCAACCTAAATTTTTCACCGTATTTTGTTTTCATGTTTTGAAGCGCTAGCAGATGAGAGACAGAATTATCGTTGATACCACAATATAAATTATAATACATAAGATTGACTTCAAAATAACAAAAGCTTGACTTAGTCTTTCGCCACTAAAATTTACAAGATCTACAACCCTAGCCCTGGGCTTAGGACAAGCCGAGAAAAACAGCGGCGACGACTCCGGCAGCGTAAACTCCCATCACCCTCCCGACGACCTCCGCCCCCGCGTGCGTCACCATCCCGACGCCGGCGATCCCCGCGACTCCGATAGGGACCCGCCGGAGGACCGCCGCGCCGGCGCCGGCGAGGATGGCGTCCTTGAAGAGCTCCGCCGCGAAGGCCCGGAACTCCGCCGGACCCAGGGCCTCCGCTTCCGGGTCGACCCGCCGGAGCGCCGCGTCGACCTGGGCCTGCGCCGGGGGCGAGGGGACCCATCGCCGGACGAGGGGAAGGGAGACGGAGAGGGCGGCGTGGAGGTGGGCGGCGGCACTGGCGAGCTGGTAGGGGCGGACGCCGGGGAAGGCGTGCTGGGCGTCGGCAAGGCAGCGGTCGTAGATGGACCCACAAGCGGCGTCGAACTCCGGCGAGGATCGGAGGGATCTCTCCACTCGCTTCGATACATTGAGCCCCATCGAGATCGAGAGAGAAGATGGCGATGGTGGGGGGTCGGTCTACTGGGGAGTTAAATAGTCGGAAGTAAATATCGAGGCCCGGGCGATGAGAACGAGGAACCAACCATTGGTCCGGCGTCATCTACTCACCCGTTTGGTCTAGCTCTGATTTCCATAACGACGTTATTCAGTGGATGAAAAAACCCCGGAAGCCGTTCATAACCGTTATAACCTCCGTTCCTTGCTTTTAATGTGTGATTTAAAGTAAATATTGGAACAATGATTTTTATAATGATGTCACTAGGGTATTATAATAGCAAATAGCAGATATTAATGAACAAATATTGGAGTTATATTCAGTACTATTTTTTTTTAATAAAAAATAAAAAATTTTAAAAATAAAGATAGTAACTATTATTTTTTATCAAAAAAAATAGCGACTATAATTTACATTACAAATAGATCAACTCTGCTGAAATCAACTCTGGACTTCTTCACTAGAAAAAGATTGAATCTTTTTCTACTCAAAGCCTTTTTATTCTACTTTTCAATTTTTCATTTTTAATATCTATTTTCAAAATTTTAGTTGATTTAAACATTGAAGAATCCTAAATCGAATGGTATTTCATCGATTTTTGGACTTTCTCTTGCAAGTTGCCTTGTAATCATTGATCCTACCCAATTGGCCCTTCAACACGAGTTCTTCTTGACCATGTGAAGTCTTGTAGCAATAAATTGGCATCATGAATCTAAAAGAATTATTATCATGATCATTATTATTTATTATCATGTACGATGTAGCAAGAGTAGAGAGGACAAAGTCACAAAACTACTGCAAGAGTTATTTTTATTGTTGTTGTTGCTGCCGCTTAAAAAAAGAAAAAATCACCTTGTCTGGATAATAAGGGCAAGATATGGTCTAGGTAGCATGAACATGTCCAATGCGTTAAAAAGATTTGGTTGTCAGGGAACCTTCCAACTTGGATCCAGGTCCTTTGTGAGCTCAAATTTAGCATTCATACTCTTATTTGCTTAGGAATTAGATTGGGACCTAAGTTGGTTTGGAAAAAGTTCAAGAGACCTAACTGCAGTTGCGTACGTCAAGATACACTCATCAAGTTTGGGGTGAGTATAAATTTAGTTTTTTTTTTTAAATTTTTTTTTAGTGGAAGTATAAATTTAGTTGTTAAGTCTCAATTACAGGTTAGCTGTATTATCTCGTTGCCCTCAAGATGATCCATTAATGATATATCTTTACATCATAATTTGTAAAATTTTCATTCAAGTATTGAAGATATAAGAGGAAAACTGCATACCCTGCATTGAATAAACAATCTGGTGTTGGAGGTGTCAATTACTCAGGTTAGACAAATTAATCTCAAGGCAATAAAGTGAACTTATATCAAGTCTATTTTAAATGGCTTTTTGGTCAATCAATATTTCAAAAGATAATAATAAAACTTGACTAAGGAAAGATAATCTAGGATCAACATTTAAATAAAATGAAAGCAAAGGTAGATACCCAGAGCGGGGAATGCATCAAGAAAAATTTTGAATGCAATATATATGCCATACTTTCCTCTTTAATATTCTTTTCTTGTCCTTCTTTAGTTCAAAGGTGGGTTTTAAAGAGCTGAGGAGGGGAGGGGGCAAACAAAACTTTGTTCCATCTGTAATAACCTAATTATGGAAACCTCTTGCTCAACCTATTTATTTATTTCCGGCAAGTATGAAGTGGGTTGGCGGTTAAGTTAGCTTTAATTCATCCATTTTGGTCGAGTACACTGCTACTAGATTGGGCCAATTTGGATATGGTTGAATGCGGTTTTACCAGATTTGGTCCAAGGGTCCACATTGCGTCCAGGTTGGATCACGTTGCAGTCAGTCAAACCAAAGTCAAAATTGACCCATGTAACGAACATTGGAGCAGGAAAACAATAGAAATAATAACACCAACGTGGCCCCAAAACCCTAGACCGCAAACCCAGATCCATCGCCAGAAAGAATGATTGATCTTTTTTCACGGCATCAACCGTTGGATCGAGCCTTGCACAGCTCTGAAAGAACTATGAAATCTTCTGCGTCCGTCTGCACAGATCTCGAAGCTACTATATTGAGTAATCCAACGGTTGACATGGTCAACAAGTCAGTATTTCGCGCGAAAGGTGCAACCCGTGGCCCCTCCCCAAATTACGGAGCCATCCGAGCCTCCCACTTATATATAAACCCGCTCATCTCAACGAGCAAAACCCTTCGTCTCCTAACGGCTCCATCCTACACCTCTCCCCAAAAATGGCGGCCGCCCACCTCGTTTCCCGCCCTCTCTCCTCCTCCAAACCCCTCCGAAACCCGAATCCCACCTCCCCACTCATCTCCTTCAAACCCTCTCTTTCCTTCCCAACCCCCTACCGATCCAGATCCCTAGCTGCCCTGAGGGCAACCTCCTCCACCGCCCCCTTCTCCGCCACCCCCGCCGGCACGCCGGCGGCCGAGACCTCGTTCCGCCACTGCTTCTCCAAGTCCGCTGATGGCCACCTCTACTGTGAGGGCCTACGTGTCGAGGACGTCATGGAGGCGGCCGAGAGGAGCCCCTTCTACCTCTACAGCAAGGCCCAGATCACCCGCAACTTCGAGGCCTACCGGGAGGCCCTCGAGGGGCTGCACTCGATCGTTGGATACGCCATTAAGGCCAATAATAACCTCAAGATCCTGGAGCACCTCAGGGGGCTCGGGTGCGGCGCCGTGCTTGTTAGTGGGAACGAGCTCAGGCTTGCCCTCCACGCCGGCTTCGACCCTTCCAGGTGACACCCTAGTCTATCTTCCACTATACCGTGTGATCTTAGTTTAATTCTTGAAGAAAACACATTAACTTTTATGTTTGAGTTTCCCACTTGTGACATTTCATGCTTTATGTTAGATATCGGTAAACAGTGATTTTTTCGATCCCAAGAACCATAAAGATGTTATATTTATGGTTTTTATGGTCGTTTCCGTCTACACTTGTTAAAATTGTAAGTCCAATTAGTTTTAATTGTATGTTTCTTGTATAATATTACTTTTTTATGACTGAAAAAAAAAAAAAAAAAAAAAAAAAAAAAAAACTGCTTATAACGCCATTACTCGTTAAAATGATTATTATTCTCTCATGAAGGATGCGAATTTGTTTAATTCATTTCCTCCTTTATATTCTCACCCTTGAAGCTTGGACACCGTGGACTTTGGGACTTTGGTTTCTTTATCTCAGTGGAGATGATCAATGGTACTGAGCAGCCCTGTGAGTCATGAATCTGATTGTTGTTACATTGTTTATTTTGGAATTAGATAACTGAAGCTTATTCTTCAAATTGCCCTGAGACTGACACCTCAAATGTCCAGGCTGAACCGCTTCCTTCCATTTCCCTATTAAAGTATTGCTTGTCTTCGCAAGTCTTTTTCTGCCATGCATACATTATGTAATGATATGCGGCCCTGTTGGCAAATTCTAAGTGTATCTATTTGTTCTGTTACCCCAAATAACGTTATAGATGTTTGGGCTTTCATAGCTTTATAACTGTGTATGTGGCATTCGTTGCCCACTGATAGTTGAATCTGTTTCATTGTCTACAATGTGGGGATCTGATCTGTGCATGGCAATATTTAATGTTCCCAGTTGGTATTTTGAAGACCAGGTGTATATTCAATGGAAATGGGAAGCTCTTGGAGGACCTTGTATTAGCTGCTGAAAAGGGAGTATTCGTTAATGTTGACAGTGAATTTGACTTGGAAAACATTGTGACTGCAACAAGAGTTGTGGGAAAGCAAGTTTCAATTTTACTTAGAATAAATCCAGATGTTGATCCACAGGTACGATGTTGCCAGTCATTCTCATCTAATTATAATGTATTATGTGTATTTTGTTGTGTGATATTCATGTCTTCATCATTAGCAGAGTGATGGACAAAGAAAAATATATAATTGTAACAATAGTTGTCCAGCATTCTCTCATTTAGTGGATTGGTTTTGTGAAGCCATTAATCTTCCATGTTATTTGTTCATTACAGGATAGAATGCTTATAGAACCTCGTCAACTTTCTATTCAAATCTGTCATCCAAGTTTATTTAGATCCTCAATATTGAACTTTTCACATATTTTGATGTTCCATCGTTTAGATCTTCTATCTTTCTTCTCCATAGCTATAATTTTGCAGTCTGCTCTCAATTATTTTAATCTATATTTTGTACTTAGTCCTCAGTCTACCCATTTCAACATAATTTTCTAAACATCGACTCCAAATTCATAAAGTTAATGTGCCTACATCATTTTATTTTATTAACTGTTTTAAACTAATTTGACAGAATTATGTAGGGAAATGACCTTAACCCACATGTCTTCTAAGTTCTAACTCCACTCCAGGGTTTCATAGCTATGCTGCTTATATATTGTGTGTTTAATGAAGTGAGGGAGCATGCTCTCAAAAGACGTGCATTACAGGTCTCCTATGTAGTAGACATGCAACAGTCATGAAGACATAAGAAGCTTATCTTTGGTTCACTTGCCACACTTAAATCTATTAGAACTTAAACCTCCCCCCTTTTCTTCTATTATGGATGATGGATTTGAGGCAAACAAAGGGTCTATCTGAGATGTTTTGGATGCCATTGATTAAGCCTAAACCCTCAAAGTCGCTTAACTTGCATGAAATTCAGCTAGCCTTCATTTTCTGCTTTTGAAATCATGATTAATTGAGCTTTCCTGCATATACTCAGGTTTTTGCTTCTGATCTTGTCCATGGAAGTATGTGCTTGGCACATAAGATGAGCTGGGACCTCCCACATGCTGCTTCTTGCTCATCGACTGCTTAAAACTGACTTTTAGCTTAGGCTAATCCACGAGGCATACTTTTTTGCAGCATTTATTTTATCAAATGCCATTTAATTGCCCATTATTTTACCCTATTATATGCTTTCCTACAATCATGTGATAGTGGTTGCTTATTGATGAACAAAATGGCCTCTGTTGGAAATTTGAACATGCAGAAAATAATGCGAAGGAAATTTGTTGAACTGATTAAATCATAATAAATCTTTAATGGATTAAGTCAGATTCTGATACTTCCGAACAAAAGCCAATTCAACAGTTGGATGACTGTAACCAATATGAGGACTTGATTTATTTAAATGTAATGATTATTGACTCGAATTGTTTTTGTTTAACTTTAACTTATGTTGGAGAATGCATTTGTTTGGAATTCATGCCAAAGTCTATGACTGCTGAAAAACTTAAACATTGTCTATTTTTACTATTTGTTGTAGGTTCATCCTTATGTTGCCACTGGAAACAAGACTTCTAAATTTGGTATTCGAAATGAGAAATTACAGTGGTTTCTAGATGCTATCAAGTCATATCCAAATGAAATCAAGCTTGTTGGAGCCCACTGTCATTTGGGATCAACCATCACAAAGGTGGCTATTTTACTTGCTGACTTTTTTGGTTTGTTTCCTTTTTTTGCACTTTGATTAACTTATAGCTGGATTGAAAGGCCCTTAAGTAGTTATGAAAGTAGGTGCTAAAAGGGCCTCTGGATGAAAAAGTTGACTTGACAAACAAGGCTACATTTTCTGCCGATGTAGCAATTAATATTCGCTATAAATTTTACATAGTAAAAAAAAAATGCGATGATGTATTATGTAGATTTTTCACAAACATCTTACAAATATACAACTGATTTGATATGTGAAGTATTGATATCAGTGATATAGGTGAGAATTGGATCGACCTTATTTTTATGCTTTTACTGATTATCTCGATCTATCTGTATTCTGGCATTTGTTAGTTGATAAAGTTAGTAGTGGACATACCAATCAAGGTCCCCAAATTTTTTACTTGCCTGAGTATGGATATGTTTTGACACAAAGGAACTGGGCTTATGGCATTAGACTCGGAAAAATTGAATAACAATCACTTGCAATACATGTAATACCTATGCTACCTAAGTCATGGATCAATTTAGCGCTTGCAATGCATGTAATGCCTATGCTACCTAAGTCATGGATTAATTTAGTATATGTTTTTTAGAGGGACAATTTTTTGTGTTTGCTGGCTGCTATATACTGCTTTTGTATTTGAGAAACTTTGATGCAGCAATGTAATGGAAAAAATGAATAAAAGAAATAAAAGTAACTTTCTGAAATCTATTTCGCTTAAATCGATTGATGAATTCAACTTATAACAAATTCCATTGTTTGTATATTGTTAAGGTACTTTCCTTGCTAGCCAAAAATAGGATTTTGGTGAAATGAGTTCTGAAGGAATATTTCTAACTTTTAGAGTAGTTGATATCAATGCAAAGTTCAGCTCCATATGGAACCTACTTAAAAAGACCCTAACATATGGGATTCTGCTGACATTGACCAAATTGAAACTTTTTAATCATATTCCTGGTCAGAATAATATATGTTCTGTCTAGGATTATGTTAACTTATAATTAAGTTGGTACTTGTCAATGCTATTCCCAGTCAGCTACTAAGAGTATGCTAAAAGAATTGCAGGATGAAGGAGATTGAGGCACTCTTCAGTGAAATTTTGCCTTTTTAGTGTGTCACAGTGACTGGGCCTTTATCTTCTTAATACTTATGAGTTATGATATTGCTGCTAGTTTGGGAGACAGTACATTTTCATTCACCTCTCTTCATCGTGTAAGATGTATTTTCCCTTCCATTTATATCTATGTTTTTGAATGCACCCCCCTGCCCAAAACCCAAGTTTTTGGAATCTTTCGCATAGAAAAGATTACTGAACATTACTGTGGACTCTAGTGTAAACAGATTTCAATCTTCCGACAATGTGAGATGTCACTTAGTGATCCTGGAGGTGTCCAGGAGGACTAGAAGTCGGACACAACCTCCATGCATTTATTAGCGACATGTTTACCTCTCATGCCTTCATTTTCTAGTGGCTTGATTGTAGTCTATATTTTAATTTCACCAAAAGGTTAGGTGCTGCATTGTTATTGTAATATTACCATTCTGTGTGAATGACTTCTGATACGATGCCAATCTGATAAATTCCCTGCTAGGAGGTGCTTTTCAGTGGCCAAACATATAAATCATCAATATAGTTTTATGTTGAGAACGGTATTATACATATGACTGCTCTGATTGACTGATTTATTTATTTATTTTTGATCCTGTAACAAATTATCAAGCATACCAATTGGAGACTGTAGATTGCAGATTGTCATGTAAACTATTTCACTAAATACCAGAGTAGGCATATCAATTACGTCTTCGTACAATTTATCTCTTAGTTTATTGCCTTTCGTATTTAGTTGTTTATATGGATACATCTCGTACGTTTCATGCATCTGTTTTGGTAATTTAACTTCGTATGTGTGTGAACTTTATCCTCTTTTGGATATATAATCAACTTAAACTGAATATGATCTAAAACTAGCTTTTCTTAATAGTGATCAAATGTATCTTGTGCAAAAGTGACACATTGCAATCAGCAGGAGCTTAGGCCATTTCGAGCTAGCAAGTTATAGTCTCATAAACAAATAATGAACATGTGGGAAGACTAATTGGTATGTACAATGTGAATCCTGATCATGTAATTTAGAATGTGCTACACTTGTTTTTGTAGGTGGACATATTCAGAGATGCTGCAGTTCTGATGGTGAATTACATTGATCAAATTCGAGCACAAGGTTTTGAACTGGAGTACCTGAACATTGGAGGTGGTTTGGGAATAGATTACCATCATACAGGCGCTGTCCTTCCAACTCCCATGGATCTCATCAATACTGTAAGCCTAACATATACGCTAAGTTCCTTTAACATGCTCTACTGGTGTTAGCATATTTTTGATATACATCATGGTTAGCGAGTTCTTCAGTACACAGGTGGTTTTAATAATTTGATCATGCATTTTCTGGAGATGACCACCAGGCTTGAGCAAATTCTTCAGGAAGCAGGTGGTTTTAGTAATTTGATTCTCATTTTCTGGAGATCATGACTACCCAACCAGTCTTGGCATCAATAATGCTCGTTTTTAGACTAGCACATCCATGTATTCATGCTGTCACACAGTCACTCTAAACTTTCTTCAATCATTTCTTTCTACTTTACTAACTCAGGGTTTACATGTAGGTACGTGAATTGGTCCTTTCTCGAGATCTGACCCTCATCATTGAACCTGGAAGATCACTTATTGCCAATACTTGTTGCTTGGTCAATCGAGTGACTGGTGTTAAAACAAATGGTACAAAAAATTTTATAGTAATTGACGGCAGCATGGCAGAGCTCATCCGGCCTAGTCTCTATGGAGCATATCAGGTACATTGTTCAGGTTATCTACCTACAATGACTGGTGGCATGCTTATTATATGCCTATTGGTGATGAAATGAGCCAGAACAGGGTATTTATAGTCTAATAACTCCCAACAATCTGCTTGCTTTTGAAAAATACTTACAAGATGTTCAATTTGAAAAAAAATATGTTACCCTCCTGCTAAATAGTTTTGTAGTGGGAAAACTAATGGATGTTATGGAGTCTTTAAGCTCTTTGCTTTCGGATATAGGGTTTAAATATTTAATCTGAACCGTTGATTCTCTCCTTTTTTTTTCACCTGACATAATGGTGGAGTACATATAAAAGAGAAATATGGAATATACACAGTGCTCGTTTCTCGTATGATACACTAAATATATTTGCAATAAATGCTCACCTGTCATGGAGAAACTCTTAGATGTTGGTATATACTGTTAAAAGAGGAAACATCTCTTCCGTAGCTCCATATACATAAAAAATTGGAATCATCATGACGTAGTATAACAATACATTCCTTTTCGACGTTATCTGCTACCCTATACAAGTATGAAACAACCGGCTTGATCTAGACTGTGAGCCAAACCTACTCCATAAATGGAGCACCTTGAAACCTTTGGTAGGTTCATCAGGTTTACCGTTTAAGGCCAAGTCATAGACCTCATCAAACATCTTTTCTGAGAAGAACCTCATCAAACATTTTCATGTATTTCCAAATGCCAAAGGACCTCCACGCTAAAACTTTTATTTATTAAAAAGGCACTACTTGTTGAATGGGAAAAATGACATTTACTCCCTATAACCTAGTTCCATTGTACAGAACCCATTCCATACTTATTAAGCGGGAAATTTGAGTTGCATCTTTATATCATAAAATGAATGATTTACATGGATTTTGTTCTTGTGGCTATACGATATATAAATCATGTTCACTTTTTCCCATTGGGTGCACTTACATATGCACCAGCAAGGTCCACAATCTCGCCGTATCAAGGACCATATTTGTTAGGTATTGGTATGTGACTATATTGAGTCGAACAGTGTCAACACCTAGTACGCAAATGTGTATGGGTTTCCAAGGTTATTTAAAGGTATTTTAATGCTATTTTATTTCATATTGGTCTCAAGAGACTGTAGGATTGCTTTATGAATGTACTTATAATAAGTAGATAGATCTATAATGATTAAACATAGACAATGTATATTTTTGAGGTTTAAAATACAAATATCAAATTGATTTGAATGAACAAAAGATATACCAATATTTGGTTCCTCATGGAGTGTCTATACCACTTGTCGACATCAAGATCTTGTTCATTGTCAGTGACTCAGTGTCTTGCACATGATTCCAACCTAGATATTTTGCTCATCCCTGCTACCACCTACGGATAATCTGAGTTTCCTAGATAATCATCATGATATTGATTCTATGACTGATGTTGCCCTCTATCATCCAAGGAAAGATCGTGACAAAATCTGATCCATAATTTGGCTGAGGCTGTGGAGGGTAGTAGCATCTCAAATACAATGTCTCAGACAAAGGACATGCATATGGGTCATATCTTGGCTATGCAAAATAGAATTTGATGCACGATAAGGATCCAGATACATCCTTCCATGTGCAATATCATCAGCTACAGCAATATCATGTCTTGAACCATCTCGAGGGGCTCATCTTCTATACACTATTATATCCTTATAGGTCCTACGAAATGTGCCATGGTCCATCCCCTACATGGCATAAGTGAAACATGACAATCAACTTAGACCTAATGGCTTTGAGTCATATGCATATATGCTTTAAATATTTTTAATCTATTTTTAATTAATAATTAATATTTAATTATAAATATATTAAAAAATAATTTTAGTTCGGCTAATGGAGGCCCTATTAGACGTGCTACATGTAATTTTGTAGTCCATAGTTATGCTTTAATCATCACTTGTTTTTGAAATTTATTTGTATTTAGGTTCAAGTTTGGGTAGCCATAATCATACCCAAATTTAATTAAATTGCTGTCAAATAAGAATCAAGTGGCATGCATACCTCAAAACATGCTTCCATTTTCTAAAATTTTTGGATATTATCTTGTTACTTATTATTTTCTAAATCAAAAATATATTTTTAGAAAAATTACATGATCAATGAAAAATTCTGATTTCTTCTTCAAGAAATAAATCATCCTTGGATCTACAACATATGATAAAATCATGTAAAGTTATAAAATTTTGATATAATTGTCCTTGAATTTACCAATTTTTGGCTTATTTTGGGCAAAAGAACGGAAAAAAGATAATAATGATGAGGAGAGAAAAGATTATACCTGATTTGGTTTGCATTTAAGCTGAAATTCGGCTAGTACTCCTCCCTCCTGATTTTTCCACACAAAACCCATCATTAGAAGCTGAATTTTCTTAAGAAAAGAGAGAAGGCTATCTCATGGTCCTCTCTTAAGTCATGTGGTGGCCGGCCCAAACTTTCCCATGCCATTCCATACCTGAATTTTTACACCGCAGGTGGTGTAGTATTACCCTTTCACAATTCCACTCAGTTCTGAGTGGTTCAAGCCAGTTCGGGCCGCTTGCCAACCTAAAAGGGCTTATCGGCCTGGTTCCACACTAGTTTAGGTCGGTTTGACGGACAATGCATTCCAGTTTACCATTCATTACAAACCACTACATACCATGTCCATAACTAATTATTGTCTCCTCAATTTTGTAACTTTTTATGCCAGCAGGATTTTGTTTTGGCACCATATGATCTAATGCCTGCAGAAAACAAAATGAGCATTCAGCATTACCATCGCCAATTTTCTTTCACGGTTACTAACACATCTTATGCATGATGGGGTGTAGCACATGGAGCTCGTATCTCCTCCCCCTCCAGATGCAGAGGTCTCAACCTTTGATGTGGTAGGACCTGTCTGTGAGTCCGCTGATTTCTTAGGAAAGGATAGAGAGCTTCCAACACCAGCCAAGGTGATACTCTTCTGATACTGTCTATTCCTTGTACTAGTTTAGTCTTTTCTGGATTTACTAAATGGAGTTTAACACACTGTCAGGGAGCTGGCCTGGTTGTTCATGATGCTGGTGCTTATTGCATGAGCATGGCTTCGACATATAATCTTAAAATGCGACCCCCTGAATATTGGGTATGCAATTAACCCCCTCGTACTTTCTCTTTTTCATTGGTGGATGCACATTCCATCAATTATTGGCAACATTTAAGACTATTATCTTGCTTATTTTATAGGTGGACGATGGATCCTTGGTGAAGATCAGGCATGGGGAGACTTTTGAGGACTTACTGAAGTTTTTTGATGGTCTCTAATTTTTGAGCCACGGCCATTTTGTTTAACTGAAATGTAATGTTGCTCTCATACTTTTTATCTGCATATGCATGCAATGCATTGGAGTTGTATGTGATATGCATCATTTGACAAGGAGTTTGTATTGATGTATGCTTGGTATCTGGGACTGATGATTGCAAACAGCAGAGAAGGTGAGCAAGATCGGTGGATGTACGCTTCACATTATCTTATTTTTAGTCTGCGAGTTCGTGCATGAAGAACTTTCATCATGTTTGTTGGGTTGTGCTGTTGAGATTCTGCATGAAAGGGTGACATTTCTGATTTCGAACCGCATCATGGGGCATGATGGGTCATTAATTGGTGTTTTTCTTGTTTTTTTTCGTCAAAGCACATATTTCTTTGTCATGCTGCATCTTACACCCTGTTGCATGGCTTTTGAACATGGATGCTCATTTAATTTGATGGAATGCTGTCCGGTTCTTTTCCTCAACAAAAACAGGCACCCATTTGATGTCTCGATCAAACCCTAAAGGATGTGTCCCGTGCTTCATATGTAAGCCTTTATTTAGCCCACCGTTCATGATGAAACAAAATTTCAAGCAGTTTGCAAGGACGCAAGGCGTTCCATGCTAACAACCTTTTTTTGAGCATGATTTCTTAGAGCTACAACAGTGTCCGCGTAGCATCCCCTAGTTTCCCAGGGTATTTAGAGCTATAATAGATTTGTAGCAATTTAAAATTTTTGGACTAGAATCAGATCGGATATGGATTAGATATAAGCATATTCATATCTATATTTATTTTGTCTGATGAATATAAATATGGATATGGGCATCATTCGGATGCAAAAATTTATATCCACATGAATATGATATGAATTTTAGAAGTATTGATATAATGATAGATATAATTTAAATAATTAAATTTTATGACTATAGGATTAAAAATATTATTAAATAGATGATAAATTAAGTTAATAATATATTTATATGGTTGTATATTTTTTTAAAAAAATTAATAAATAATATATACAATTATATAGGGTTATATATATATTTGGATATTTGGATATGATATCTATCTGTATTTTTTTTTTTTGATAAAAATATATATAAAAATGGATTTGAACGGATAATATTTATACCATTTTCATCATGATTTCATCCAAAATGACAAGTTAGGTATTATTTGGATTCATTGATTTTATATAAATATTTAAAAATTTCTGATACGAGAGTAAATACACGTCATTAACCTAAATCCAAAGCAATTGTCTATGGATGAGGCGGTAAAAGATAGGAGTGCAATCGAGTTGAATAATTGGAAACTTGAACTCAACTCAACTTGAAATATTTGAGATCAAAACTTGATTCGAGCTCGATTGAACTTTAATATCACAAGCTTGAACTCGATTCGATGAAAAATAGATAAAGTTGGAGATCGATTTGAATAGAATATGAATCAAATCATACTTAAGCTCGAATTCAAACTTGAAATCGAATATTATTTTATTAATAATATATATTAATATATATATTATAAATAAAAATAATATATATATATATATATATATATATATATATATATATATATATATATATATATATATATATATATATATATATATATAGATCGATTATCCTATTATTCTAATTTGATTTAAAAAATAACTCAAGTTTAATCCAAATATTCAAATTCGACTGGAATGCCGTAATGATCAAGCCGAGTTGAACTTAAATCCAAGTCGGGCTCGCGACCAGCTCCATGTATGTCTTTCCTTGCGGTTTACTCCGCTTCGCTCTGATGGGTTCCCTCCAACTTCGCTTCCCCTCTCCGGCTCCCCGAATTCTTTCTCCTAAAAAGCCGAAGGCGCCGCTTTCTGGGATAATCCGATGCGGGCTGAGAGGCGGGCCGAGGAGGCCGCTGTGGCGGGGGCGGGTGCTGTCCACGGAGGCCATCCACGCCGTCCATGCCCTCAAGCTCGCCAAATCCTCGCCAAAACCTAGGCGCTCCTCCTCGCCTAATACCAAATCTCATAGTAGAATGGAGGTGGTCTTCCGCGATAAGCTCGGCCGGCTCCTGAAGGCGGACCAGATCGCCGTGCTCACCGAGCTCCGCCGCCAGAACGAATGGGAGATGACCCTCCAGGTTTGCCTCTCCTTCTTCTTTCTGAGCTTTAAATCGATGCGTCTGTCTTTAAGCAGAATTCTGTGGTTACTAATTTGGCTGGAGAAGAAAAGAATTGGATATTAGCAGTTCAATGGTACGTGTTAGAAGCTACCTGCTACAATTTGATGATTAATTTGAGTCTATCAGTCGAATATAAATATGACTGAGTACACCATTCTTCTTCTTTTTTTTTTTTTAAATGTAATGCTTCAATAAAAAGTTCGATTGGTTAAGGTCTTGTTGAGTTGGTGTTGATTTTGAAGGTGGATCCATTGTCGTGTGGTTCATCATTTATTTCTTCCTAGATTGGTAATGCCATGATTTTTGATATCCAGTTACTGCTTTTTCATGCCCTGTACATGAAATTATCATGTTTGATTAAATGTTTATGAGAAATTGGTCATTCGCACTGATTGTTTGTCTTGATATGGAAAATGCAATTCTTCTAGTTTTCTAACATGATTTGGATCAAATAAAAAGTGGAAGTTTGATATCTTAAGTTGATTCCGTAATCCCTGTCAAACTTGAGTATCCAAGTCCTATGAGACTAAGCTCTTTGTGCGTGCATATGTGGCTTGTACGCACGCATGTATGCTTGCAAATGTTTTATCCTGCCATTGGAGGATTACCTCAAGCTCATGGCCCACATGTGGAACCAAGTTTGTATTTGGTACTCCCACTTCCACCCCCCAAACCTATAGCTTCGTTCAGCATGGAAGTAATGGTATTACTTAATAACTTAACACCTTTATGAGGGTTCTAGCCTCTAGCTTCTTGATATAAAGATGCGGCTACATGTGGATGTATGCACATAGTGTTGTCCTCTGAATGGATGTCCTATCATAATTGCACATGTCAACACCACCACTATTTAACAACTATAAATGAGTTTCCCAACTTTTCACTGAAAATAGAAGTTTATAAAACATTCAGAAATGATGTTTCAAACAGCAATCAGAAGCAACATTTAATTTTATATGGTAGGAACAATTAGGAAACAAAGGGCACCTAAAATTGCAGACAAACAGATAGATTGTTACAGAGGATGTTAAATTGCTTACCAACTTGCCATTGTTCATGAAGAGAATCCATAGTATTACTGTTTATCTTCAACTGTAGAGGGGACAAATTTTGTAGAAGTACTAAGGATCATTTCATGAATTAAGAATTAATAATCCTTGTCCTCAAATGCTATGTGAGAATGTTTTAAGTGCGCTGTCCTTTTGATAGATTTAAATCCATTTTTAATTGCCTGATTTTTCTATGTTATTATTTGTCCTATTTGCTTTCTTTTTTCCATCTATCTGATAAAGAATCAGGATTTTAGGTTTTTGCATTTGTTCAAAAGGAGGTGTGGTATAAACCAGATCTATCTCTCTACAGTGATATGATTTTCATGGTGGCAAAGAACAAACTGATTGAAATTGCTGAACAGCTTTTTTCTGAATTAAAGGAGGAGGGCTTGCAACCTGATACCAGGGCCTATACTGAAATGATAGGAGCCTTTCTGCAAGTTGGTATGGTGGAGAAGGCAATGGATATGTACAAGTTGATGAAGGAGTCTGGCTGCAATCCAGATAAGTTGACCTTAACCATTTTAATCAGGAATCTTGAAAAAGCCGGGGAGAAAGATCTTGCCTCTGCTGTAAGGAAGGAATGTGCAGAGTATGTGGACTTCCCAGATAAATTTCTTGAAGAAGTAGACAAGAAATTTGTGAGTATCCTGCTTGGTGAACTGCAAATCTTGTTATTGTGTATCTTTTGCCTTTTTTTTTGTTGTTGTTGTTTTAGCTTTATGTTGTTGCCTTTGTTAAGACTATTTGAAGAGTCATTTCACAACAATATGGTTGCCAAAGGAAGTAAAAGGAAGAAGAGATTTTACACATAAAAACATAGCAACACATAATTGCATGGGAATATTTTGCATCTTGATGTGTAAAATTGGAAAACAGAAATCTTTATGACCATCAGTAAGGAAAAACTTATTAGATATGGGAGAAAACTCTATGTGGAAGTATGTGAGTATTGTTCTACATTCTGAAAATGAAAATGAGCATTTATATCTATTGTAAGAACATTTTGAGTAGAGGTAGCTATGACAGACAAGTTATTGAAGATATCTCTTAAAAATAAAACAAAAAAGAGGAAAAAGAAATCTCAACCTGAAAACCAACTTTCTCTCTTTTGGAATTTTCTTTTAGTCCTTTAAACTGCAGAACATATTTCATCTCACCTCAAAAAACAAAAAAATCTTTTCATCTCTATACATTGGCTGTCCGTGATTGCTTCTTTATTAACAGCTTAAGTACAGATATGTTTCTCTTGCAAATGAAAAGAGAATGATGTTTTTGCCTCAAATTGCAATGATTTTATCATTTCTCATTTTTAGTAGCTTTTGACTTAGCTTATTTATTGCACAATTATTTAGATATATTCATCAAGTTTGGGCAGGATGGCTGTTGATCTTAACTTCAAACAGTCAACCTTGTTTGCTAATTTTAGCATGAACTAGTTTGGTCAATGAATTTGAGAATAGAGGATGTTGCACAGGTAAGATTCCAAGTTACTAGTAGGACTTTTTGAATTTGAAATTTCCTAGTTTTTTTTCTAAAAATTGATATTGTTGATGTAAAATATTTTTCAAAAATCAATTGAACAAAATTTGGCTTATTACTGCTTCAGCTAAGGAGTTAATAGTAATGGCAATTGATTGTTGGCATCTCACCTCTTTGTTAGGGAGATAGTAGACAAGCAATATTAAAAGTAATCATCTCAAGATCTTTTCATATAAAGCATTCCTAATATTTCATTTTTGGAAAAATATTTATGATCCATTGCAAGTCAAAACCGTTCAAAATTTACAACCTCCTCCCCTCAAAAAGAAAGAAAGAAAAGAAAAAAACAACAATCAATGAAAGAATATGACAAAAGGTAGCCTAAAATTTTAAAATTCAAGTTCCCATGTAACCGAAGAGAAACTGCAAGTATAATAAGACATTTATAATGACTACTTATAATGCGCATGCTTGATGTGTATGCTGAAAATTTTAGTTATATGATATATTTAAAAAATAAAAAAGATCACCTCTGGTCATTCCTTATAATTTTTTTTAAATTTTATTATTAGTCTAGTTTAGTTTAAATTATACTATGCCCAACATCACTAATAGTTTGAACCTGGAGGATGTGAGACTCTTAGGAAACCTACAATCATGGATTAATATACCTACAAGAGTTTCTCCCTTAGCTTCTTTCTGATATTTTAGCAATCTTAGAATCCCTTTTTTATATAATAGTTTAGTTGCAATTTTTTAGAAAAACTTAAGGTTAGAATGGAAACTGAAAAGTTGGGAAATATAGTCGCTTTTATATAAGGTTGGGATTTCAACTTTTTTTTTAACCCAACATATGCCAATATGACTCTTGGACACTATTCTTGTGCAGAAAATAAATGCCTAAACAACAGAGATGCTAATGACACTTGAACTCATGCTAAAAGTGGAAAACAAAGGGTTGACTAAGTTCATATATTGGGAGAAAATTTCTATGCCAAAGGATTTCTTTGTGATGCAGTCCTTATATTCTTCTGAGGCATTCTAACATTACTGCAATTTTGCAATTTTTATGGCAACAAAATGTCCAGTACAACATCCAAATAAAGTGGTTGGATGCCAGCAAGCAATTTAAAATATGTATGCTATAGAATTACACAGCAGTGTGCCATGCTACTGTGCTTGATGCTGAATGAAATGATTCAATTATGATACTAAAATGCTATCTCAGATGAAAAAATTGGAGGATAGAACTAGATTGATAGCCAGTCACATAAATGTTGATGTTATGGTAATTCAGATTTGCAAGACAATTGCTTGTCATGCCATGCAGAAAGGCAAATTGATTTCTCTTTCCTTTGCCTGGTCCACCAAGATCCCATCATAAAATAACTTTTTTTAGATCCATATCCATGAACTAAGATGACATCTAGAATTTTGAGTTAGATGCTTTTGATATCAAATTGTCAGTTTCAATGTTTTAAAAGAAAATAATAAAAAAAAGAAATACCTATAATTTCCCTCGAATCAAGCCCATCAGAAACAGACAGCTGACATTTGAGTGTATTATACTATTTATGTAATTTCCTAATCAGTATCGCGATTGTTTGGTGTTTAGTGTTACGCTGCAATCTAGAGCTATGTATGTGAATATGTGACAAGATTCGCTTAAAATTATGTTACTTATAGATTGAAGTCACAGACTAGAACTACTAAACAGTCAAATAACGCTTTTAAATGCCAACTGTGAAGCTAAAGGATTTGAAAATTTCTTCTTGCCTATATGTGTAATGCTGTGATTGTAATGGCTGTTCTACGCCATCATAATGGCTTATAACAGAGATATGGCCCTCTTATTATTAACTTATTTCAAGAATATTTAGCATAAGATAAGGAGCTAGGGCTCAAGAAGGTACTGTTGAACATGGGTGAAGTGCTTGAATTAGTTCTGGTTTGTTAAATAAAAGTAGATTGTAGATTATATTGTTAACAGTATACTCTATGGTTGGATTTTTCACTTTTGTAGTGCATTAGCATTTTTCTATTTTCCCTTCTGCAGCCAAAAAGGAGATCACTCGAACTTGTTTGAATTACATGAGATCATTGCCCATGAAAGGTGGATAGTCCTCTTGCAAAGACATAAACCTGCTTCACCATTTGAGGGGCACATCAGAAGTTATGTCAATGGTATGGGTATGGCTGTCTTGAGGTGCCTGCTAAGCTCAAAGCATGAGATTGATATATCTGGAGCTTGGGCCACATCTGCAAGTTCTTGTGAGTTTCTCAATTCCATCAAGGGAGTATAACTCTGCAATCATCAGCAACAAATATGTTCGTCTTTGTAGCATGGAGTTAAAAACAATAGCATGTGCATTTCTCGTTCAAAAATCCACGACTTTATTCAAGACAATTGCTTCACTGATTCACTTGGAACTTTCTTCTTAAATCACTAAATCAATTTCAGACGCTTGTTGCCCATGTTATGAGTAAATTAAGTCCAATCCTTTCTTAGGGAATGGATAATATTTCTGTAGTCGTCTTAATACAAGTTCAGGATCAGACTGGTTGTTCTTATCCATGGTTTGCAAACTCGAGAAAAGTGCCATATTCAGGACCATTGCCCATGGACGGGGAAGTTGATCCCTGGAAGACTTGGAGACAGGAATTGACATTTCCTTCGAGAATTTTGTTGTTTCTTGTTACATAATCCTATCATATTGGAAGTAATCATACCTTTTCCCATGTCTCTTGTTTACTTTGATGCAGATGTTTGAAGTGCGACCACTATGATAGCACCAAACAATGTATAAACAGGATGATTACCAATAAATAGTAGGTGCCTTGGAGTTCTATCATGCATTCCAGATCTTTGGATAAGCAAATCGGCTCCTGAGAGTAAAATTTCTCCACATGTAAGGGAGTGCACAAATAAATTATTTGCTTATGTCTGCGCAAAAAATGAAATTGTTTTATTTTCACACTTATCTATGGCTTCTGATGGACCAAAATTTTCACCATTGATTATCCTTGATGATGGTGTTATGTTGGTTTGTTATGGGAGGGGGAGGGGGTTTGGTTAGTAAAGGAGAAGCTTCAAAATAGGGATAAATAGGATATATGGTTCTCTAGGGTCCCCAAATTCTACCATACCCACATCTTATTCCCACTTGATAATTAAAAATACCAAAAAAAAGAAAAAAATCCTTTCATTAGCCAAAAAGAAAAAGAGAGAGGAAAATTAGTGATAAATGACCAGCATAAGTATCATGGGAATAAACACAGTTATAGCCACTTCATTTTTAAATTATCCTTGCCCATCGAACTGGTTATACCCAATGGAAGATGCCAAGAAGTTATCCCCAGTTGCTTATCCTACTTCGGAAAACCAGGCCTTCTGTTTTAGCATTTGGAGGTTGATGGAGTCGAGATTTGACATGAACTAAACATTAAATCTCAACTACTTGTCTCTGGGTTTAAGTCAAAACTATATGCCTTTTATTGGCCCTGTGGATCGGTCAGCAAATCCGCATTGAACCAACTCCCCCTTCCAGTCCCAAGCGACGATGAGCTGTGCATTATAACCGAGATATTAGGCATCGCAGATCAATAGCTCACCATTTTAAGCGTACATGCTACATGGCATGGTTTAATACATCTAAAAACTATATATACAGTTTAGTTTTATTTCCATAAAGCAGGGTAAAATGCATTCCAAAGTAATCTAAAGCAAATATCCCACACAGACATCTGATCATTTTTTTTTTCGTTTTTTAGTGTGAAACAAATGCCAAGCTAAAATCTCATTAGCCTCTCATAAAGGGGGCAGACTATCTGCCAAAATTTTAAGCGACTGCGACCCTACCTCAATTATAGGTTACAATATCAAATCCATCAGCCACACCCTATATGAGCACCAAAAGACAAATCATTAGCAGCAGCCGTTTCTAAATAAGCAAGCACATTTTCTTAGCCATCTCCAACTGTTACTTCCTGATCACTGATGAAATGAATACCAAGCCAGGGTCTTCACTAGGTTGGGAGAGAGCAATGAAACTGCCTGCTAAATTTCCACCTGACCGATCTCCAAAAGAGAGGCTTACAAGTCTTGTTATGCACCTAAATAAAGTTTAGATTCAGGTTAAACAGTAGGCTCAATTCTTTTTCTAGTCCTTGATAAGCTCAAAACCTATGTACCTGCTACAATGAGCTAGCAAGCAGATAACAAATATGGTTTAACAAACAAAGGAAAAGTTGCTGGCTCACAAACCCCCTGAAATTGATTAAAGGTACTTCCAAATAATGTTGGATATTCATATGCTGTTACATTTACAGATTCTGTCACATAGCAAATACATGTATAAGATTACAAATGAAAACTCAATCTTCCTCCGCCGTTGGAAAATAATATAAAAGCAAATAATTTAACTGCAGAGAAAAGAATGGATAAAAGAAAAATAAACTAGGAAACCAAAATTAGCTTGCCTAGCTTGCAAGGTGACTAGGAGAATTGTTGAACATCACATGCCACATGTATGCTCTTGATAGAACCATTTCCAGCTCATGGTGGGTCCAATTCTGCGTCGGAAGATGTTGGAGGAACATGACCATCTCTTGGAAATCAAGCTTTAGGAGGTCATCTGACCACTGTAATAGGATGATAGCACATTGAAAAATTTCTTGGTGGATACAGGAAACATATAATTGTTAGCACAAGCAACCGAGCACAGATGCAGTTTTGGCAAAAAGCTGTAGATGCAATCAAATGTAGGGGATGTGAGATAGTACTTGCATGTGCAATACTCATTCATAGGTTAAACTACATCAGAAGCAAATGAAGCGTTTGGATTAGTTATGCATGATAAACCAGAATATTCTATGCGAGAACAGACACTGCATTTTACAAGATCCAAGGCTTCAATGGTGCCTGATTGGGGATTTTAAGATAGAAGTACAATTATTTCTCCTTTGGAGTATGCCTATCAATCTTTTTAAGAATTTATGAAATCATTGATAGGTATCAGCTATATATGAGATCACAGTCTAACCATAAGATAAGGAAGAAAGGAGAACGCTTCATTGTTAACACCCACATAAATTGGTAGAGATAGGTAAATATCACTAACTCTGCAAAGAAAGCAGGTTGTTGCTGGCATTAACATCACCTGTCAGGAAATCTCTGATCATTGTAGTCTCACTTTTGCAAGTTCTTTTCACATTTTCTGATTATGGGTTTGAGATATTAAGAACAATCCTAGACAAATTTACAACCTTAGACCTCTTATCTTGGTCGCATACTCAAATTTTTTTCTCCAACCATACAGTATAGAAGTTTCCAGATCTTAAATAATTTAAAATTTTCTTCTATAATGGTGTTATAGAAGTTTGTTTTGATTGCACGGTCAAAACTGCCAAAAAGCAAATAGCAAACAACATCTGAAAAAAATAGACTTAGAAAATCCGTAATTAGATTTCCAAAAACCTATAATCCACCTCCAACGCCAGATCTGAGCATTCAGTCCTCACTGAGAAATCTTATCCAATATCTTCTAGAATGGGCATTTTAAAATGAGTGTTCTATTTTCAGTGTTCAAAGACAGAATGCTAGTGAATTAAAGGATTTGATGTTCAGAATCATTCACTTGCCGGTGGCTTAGGATTTTAAGCCAATATCCCATGTTAATCTCCTTAAATATCAAGAAAGAAGGTCCTGGACTCGTCCATAGGGGTGGCAACAGGTCGGGTATTGGTCGGGTCGACCAACACCCTTACTTGCCCCATCAAAAAAAAACTTAAACCTATACCTGTCCGGCACCTGTCTCGGGTCGGATTAGGTTAGCTAAAATGGAGCTTGAGATAAGATCGGGTCAGGTCGGGTATACCCAAAACCCTTCCGATCAAAAATTCTCTCCCTTCCGATCAAAAATCCTCTCCCTTCCGACAATCCCTACTAGAATCTGAAAACCCTCCCAGATCTCCAAAAAAGAGAAAAAAAGGAAGTGAATAAATAAATAAATAAATAAATAATGAACGATGGCTAGGGTTTTCTTACCTATAAGAGTCTCGATCGGGTAGGAGGCTTGGAGTGGCCGAATAAGGAAGACTGAAGAGATGATGGCGGTTTTGTCAGAGCTGTGCTGCCGTGGACACCACCCTCCTCTCCTACTTTGCTAGTCCGCTGCCCAGCCGTCACCTCATCAAAGCCCCCAGATCCCCACCACCTCATCGGAGCCCCAAATCCCCATTGGATTTTTTCACTGCTGCTATCTACGTCTCTGCGCTTGTCGCCCACCTCCGCTCCACCTACTTTGCTCGTCGACGTTGCCATGCTCACCACCTCTACCTCCTGATCGAATAGGGAAGATGATGGCTAGGATTCTCTCTCGAGTTTTGTCTCCGCTGCCATTTACATCTCCACACTTGCTACCCACCTTTCCTCCACCTACTCCAATCACCGGCGTCGCCACGCTCACCACCTCTACCTCTACCCGCTGAAGAGGGAAGACAATAGCTAGGGTTCTCCTCTCATCGGGTGGGACTTAGGAGGCTTGGAGTGGTTGAATAGGTAAGTTTAGATGAAGGCTAAGGCTTTGTGTTGGGAATTTATATTAATAAAAGTTATTGGTTGGATTTGGGGTGGAGCATGCTATTATCCACATCCGATCTGGACTTATTTTTATTTTTATTTTTTTTAACCCATACCCACCCTAGATTTTAATCGGGTCGGGTCAGATACCCAGTGGGTCTGAAAAAATTGCAACCCCTACTCGTCCATCAGCTGGTTAATTGGCTTAAAACAATATTATGGCTGGATTTTTTCACCTCCATGGAAAGTATATATGAATCAAATCTAAATCTGCTTGGACTGCAACTAAGTTAACATGATAGATTGGCCTCCCATCGGATCCTAGGATAGTATGTGCTGTGATGTCTTAAGAGGCCAATACAGGCTGACACAAGCTGCTAGTTGCCCCATAACTCTCATGCCTTATGCCACCTCTTCGAAGGAAGAAAGTTATCCCTTGAAAGTAAAAGAAGATGAAGCAAGAAAGAGGTATGATGTGGAAATACATGTTTTTATCATGGCACATGGCATTCCAAACAGATTCTCAAGAGCAATGTTCTAAGACTTGTTGGGGTAATATGGGTTTACCCACCCAAAACCACCATCCACTATATGCCTAAAAACCCTTTTGAATTGCTGACCTGAGAAGTTTGGCTGTTCAAAACAGAAGGTCACCGCATGACAAAGTCAGTATGATCCCAAAGTTTGCTCTTTTCAAAAACTAAACACTAGGCTCTCTTGTTCCTCGACTTTCTAGCCTCTGATGGCTCAAGCATCACTATCAGATGCTTGGTGGTGGGGTGAGGAGCAGGAGGTCCATACTAGGATGAGGATGGATGGGGAGGTTGTGGGGAAGAGGTTTTGCTTTACTTGTCTATGACATTGAGATGATGGTTAGCCACTGAATGGAAGGGCTAGAACTCCTCAGAGTTTTGTTCGGGGGGTGGTGTTGCGCTGGGGGTGGTTGCCATATATTGTTGGCTAGAAGGCAGTCCTGTTGGGTTTTGGAAGATGACAATAAATTTACTGAAAGATGGAGAGAACCTATTCCTCTTCCCTTTCTTCTCATCCTTAACCAGACTACACACTTTTTTTTTTCTCATCCTTGATTAGATCCAGACACTTGTACAAAGAGAGATGGGGGGGGAGGGAGGGAAGAGGTGTGGTAGCTTTAAGCCTTCAAATTTTCAAGAGTGGAAATGGTAAGATCGAAATGCACAGGAACAATTGGCCAGTTGGCTCATGATTGATCACAGGTTGAACTAGGAACCCATGAGTCGGCTACTCTAGTGGTTTGATCTAGGTCACCAGGTTCAAAGCACTGCTCTAGAGAAACATATAGCGAAATTAGTGGATCTCTAATTAAAGACAGTGACAGGGTCTTTTTCTCCCTTGAATTCAATGTGTTGTAGTTTCTAGGCTAAAAGCCTAAAAACCAGATGCAATCGGATTCCAAAATTTTATATCGTAGGAGGCAGGTTGCATTGCCGAAGTTCCAAAAGATATTTGTGGAGGCTTTATTGGATCACCTAATTTTAATGATCTAAATGTGCATTTTCATAATCAGCAATAAGTTTCAACCATGGGTTGCTACAAGGTGTTAGAAAAAGACAGCTACTTCATGGTTTAGCTTGATATTTCTGTAAACGCTGAACTTTTATCTAGAATTTACTGATCACGATGTATGCAACTTTTTATGGAACATATTACACCCAAGACTTGTGACATGTGAGCTTAATTAACAAGAAGGCATCTGATGCTTCGATATATAATTGAGATTAACTGAATGCTCCCATATACTTTATACTCTTCTATTTCAACTAAATTAATGGACAAGGTATTGCCAAAATATGTTATTGATAGTTATAATTTGGTAATAATGTGAATATGATGGTAAGTTGGTCATGATGTACAAGGAATGAGCTCCATATATTGCACATTACCAAATGGCCTAAGGTCATTAACAATAATTTATGGCATCATGTCACTAAAAATCTAAACTGGTACCGGACCATGTTTAGTGTCCAGGTTGAAAAAGCTACATCTTTGTCATGTTGGAGTAGGGCAACCCTCAAACTATAATTGAGATGATATCACTGGAGAGTTGGATGGGCAACCTGCAAACCCACTGCACCACCAACCTGAGATAAGCTGGTCATGGTTTAGCATAAAAAGGTTTTTGTTGTAAATGTGTCAACTCAACTAATTAGTTCAGGTTAAGAATCTTGATCTGTCTAACCCAATTTGACTCATTTTATAACCACATCAAGTCAGTCGATTACACGCAGATGCATTCAAGATCCACTGTAAATGCTTTTCTTTGATGGATTAATACATGTGTCAAATCATGTTATCATAGATCAATTCTGACTCAACTTATTTATTGAATGGGTTACATGCGTTGATTGTGTACCTGTTTCCTAATTAGGCTGGATTCATTTTTTTTTTAATAAATTTTTGACCCATTTAATAAATCACTTGGAATCGAGTTGATGTGCTTGTCCTAATCCCTATGCCTCAACATGACCCGAACATGATTAGACCCAACCAACTGCCACCCCTAAACCCAATCAGACTTGGATCAGTTGCCACCCTTAACTATCTCTTTCCTTGAATTTTGTTTGCTTCTGACAAACATGGCCATTGGACTCTAATATCTAATACAACGCGTATATCAGTTCCCTAGAATGCAAGTCAGTTAAATTGCACCAGGATGCTAGAAATTTTTAAAGAATCTATCACTGTCCTTGATCACTGTTTTTCTATTTGTTAATTCCAAAAGCCCCAAGGAAAAATGTTATTCACGGAGTTGTAGCATCAGTAGTTTAATCAACTTGTCTAAAAGAGATCCTCAACATTTACATTTTCCATCATTACCTTCTGCAGTTTGATGCCACAATATCAATCCCTGTATCATTAGGGTATAATACAAGGGTATTTCTATTGCTGCTTCTTGGACATAGAAACTGGAACAAGTAATGAGTTGAAGATTTGCTAGAAACAAATGAGTTTTATGCTTCATTTATTAGAAATTAGAATTTTGGATAGTCATCGATCTAGAAACAGGGAACAGATGCATAAAGCAGGAAAAAAGCACTGCAATTTTTTGAGGTAACTGGTTTCTGGGTGGCTATTTTGAAAGTGAAAATTCAGGCATGAAAGTTTGTTGCAGTGCCGTTGTTAATGAAGAGAACCAAGCATAGCAATAATCCTAAGGGATCCGCATCAAATGTATGCTTTCAATTCTACATGGCCATGTTCAGTGAAACAATGTGTGTACAGTCTGTAGACTTAAGTTCAACCTTCATCATATAATCACCCTAAAATGGGAATGTCAACTTTGCAACCATCAAATATTGAAATCATCTATGTTTTGAAACGATATTACCATGGAGGCTAGAAATATAAGGATTATGATAACAATTTCCATGGTCAAACATATTATTAGATCAATAGGCAAATATGCATTCCATTCCAAGTACAAGAACTCAGAACCGGAAATCTATTATTGATAACTATAAACATTAGCAACAAGCCTTATCCCATCTATTGAGTCTACTGTCAATGTTGATCAAATTGCAAATTAAAGATACTGCATTTTTTTTAACCAAAAAAAGATATAGAAAAATAACAATTACAAGTTGTTGGAGTTCTAAATTTCCAGGTATATGATTAATAAGTTTACTTCAGGCAGTCAGTTTTCGAGACTTGGAACAGAAATCAAGTGAAGAGCAGTAAACTCACTGTTAACAGAAGGCTGGCAGATATATACACGAGAAAATCTGGCAGTGCATCTCCTTCCGCAAGATAAGTATCCCACAAACGTGTAACCAGATGAAATGGGATCTACAAATTTTTGAATTATGATGGTTTAGATTAATTTTTCTAATTAAAATCCCAAACATACATTTGTTAGCAATCAGCAAAAAGCTTACCTCACGTATAAGGAGACAGTTAAACCAGCGAAAAGCAAACTGAAGAAACTCCAGCCCTTCCTCCTCCATGTGTCTTGAAACTCGTTCTATACAGGCCCAAAATTAAGTTAGAGGTCAATAATTGGCATTATGTTTATACTGGGAACTTAGAAATTGTTGCTAACACTAGATACAAAAATACCAGGTGACTGACTTAGTTAAGCAGTTGATATAGGCAAAATAAACTTTTGATAGTATAAAGTGTTTCTCAGGTAAACAGAAGTTTCAGGCAGCCTGTAAATTTAAATTAATAGAATATATCTAGTATTTGTATCTTTGTTTGAATGGTGTGCACATTTTTTGGAATTCCTACAAATTGAGGTATTTGTGTTGAACAACTTGCAGCAAAGGTGGAAACATGGAAGCAAGCCAAATAACTATATACAAGTAATGATTCCAAAATTATGAAAAAGCATAGGACAAAATTTTTTGGCAAAGAAAAGACAAAGAAGCAGATATCCAATGAAAATGGAAGTACCATCTATCCGGTGAACTAGCTCTTTCAGTTTGAAAATAAGGCGCTGAATTCCTGGTTGAGCAAACGTGTAATGGTCTTGCATACCATCAAGCAATTTGGAGAGACACCAATAGCAGTCAGCTTCCACATTAGAGATTTTCTGAGGTGAGAGATCCGAAACAGACCAACTCTCCATGCCACCATCTAGATGTTCTGACAAGAACACCATAAGAAATGGTGTAACAAGATCATTGATTCCTTGAACATATCCACTTGCTGGATGACGAATGGCCCTGGAAACATTTTTTAAGGCAACATTCATGAAGAAAATAAAACTAAACTTAGGGCGAAAGCTCAAAAAAAATGTATTTTGAAGCAAGAGGAGTGAGTCAAATGGCAAAGCAAGACCATCATTCCCTACAAAATCACCTAGCTTTGCCGTAAAAATTCCTGCAAAAGATCAGAGACATCATGATCTTCCAAAAACATTTGAAGCTATAGATTTGTAAAAATTCGGAGAACTGCACTCCCCAATCCATTGCATTGAGGCACACTAATCTATCAACTACATTAGGTTCTTGAGACCTAACATCAGGTTAGAGCAAATTCATGATTTTTGATCTGTGAAAAATGAAAACTGTCCATCCTAAAGCAATGGCCATGTATCATTGTTGAAAACTATTTGCTTGAGTTCAAAAATAAATGTTTCTTTACTTTCAGTAAGAAAATAAGAAAGATACAACCTCTAAGGTAACAAGGTTTAAGAGAAGAAGAAGAGTTGCAGTTCAGACTATGAGTACTTGAACTGGAATTAAGAAATAGACTATTAGCTATTTGTGGATCTTCACCCTTTTCACAAAAAGCAACCCAATGTCAATGGTACAAGTGGTTCTTATGATCAATAACATGCATCAATACAGAAGCACAGCTTTATTTAGAAATGGAAGTCAATCCAATCTGTATTCAGGAAAAATAGTAGAAAAATATGCCATTCTGACCTTATAAAACAGAGTTTTAAGGACTCAAAAAGGCAAAGAGTAGAGCAATACAATTGGAAACATTAAGCACTAATTCACTTTCAGGGCAAGTTATTTGCATGCTGCTCGAAGCAGCAAGCATAGCTGCTGTAAACCAGAACCTCAACTCTTAGTGCAAATAATGACTTGAAGATGAGCTCTACGAACATCCTCCATTAAAATTTTACTGAGATTAAATGTTTAAATGAAACAAATTGCAATGGTAGTTGCCAATAAACAAGAACAATTTTTCTGGGTTTATTTTATTTTATTTCGCTGAAGTAGGTACAGATGGTTCCTATTATGCACTTTCACTAGAAACTAATTCAATATAATTCATATTTATGTGCCACCATGTATACCCAAAGTGAGGGTCAAATTCTACATCTAAGGTCACCTTTTGATTCAAGCAGCAATTGAATGAAAGAAATCTAACCATGTATAAAGAATGCGCTCCAAGGATTTCTGAACTTGCTCTTGCTGGAAAAAGGTGACATCAGGTACAGTCCTTGGGCAATCAACAGCAATCTGAGCAGCAAGAGCAAAAAGTTAATGCAGAGGTAAGAACTGAGTCTCAGCAAAATGAATGCAAAGTTTTGGTGATCATGTATTATGCTAGTATTAACCTGGCGAAGCATATTGATCTCATCATCTGAACGTTCAGTTTCGGGAATATCACAATACTGTGAAACACAATCAACATATTCAAGTCGTTTTCTTGTCAAAAGCCTCTCGCGTCTATCTGGATTAGGTGATGCATATCCCTGTTGTCAGCTGATATTTAAATCACAACTTCTTAATACCACATGCATAAGCAGTTTGGTACCCCTATGTAAATGCACAGGCAAGGAATGTTTTCTACAGGAAAAAATGTATGGAGAAATACTTCTTAGGACAACATGAATAGTTACATATGAACCAGAACAGAGATAGTCATAGCTTGCACACTATAAAAAAGAATAAGTTAATGATTGTTTGGATTAAGTTTAATGTTAATGAAGTGAACAGAAACAAGGTATTCTTCCAATTAATGAAAGACCAAACCAAGGTTTGAAGTAGTGGAACTGGTAGCCATACAGCCATCTTGCTGGTACAGTATGTCGGACTGGTATGGTATGGTACCAGAATGACATGAAGTATGCCACTCGGTGCCAGCATAGAAAAAATGAGGGGTGATGTACTGGCAAAAATGACAGGTGATGTACCATGTGTCAATAGTCAATACAGGAGGGTACCAGTACCTTACTAAAATGGACTGGTACTTAAATCCTTTGGTTCAATTTTGATATTTTCTAGCATATGAATCTTGAGGACATCAAACTATAATGAGAGTGATAATTGGCCTGTTATTAACAGTTACCATGTGGGACAGAACTTAGCAGGAAGAGGCTCTATAATGAAATGCCTGTATACATTAGTTTAAGAGAATCTATCTCATAAAATTTAAGTGAACAAATTTCATTGCTATTACTTGAGAATTAGGAACATCAAGGTGGCCGGTGGCCTAATTCTTCTTGGAAGTTAAGCGAGCACAAAACTTTATTGCATGTAGAGATCATCACTATACTCAAAACAGGCAGTGCTTTAATTGTATGTTCTTTTTGGAAGACAAGTTTATTACGGGTCTTTATTGGAGGAAGGGCGGGAAGTGGATCTCAGTGAGGCATGAAAAGATGTTTTATTCATGGGTTACCCAATCTCTTTTCTCTACCACTGCTAAACATAAAGACAAGTCCAATAGTGCCTAATATTTCAAGTGCAAGCAAGCATATACAATATGGTTTTGTCTTCTGTCGTGTAGGCCAATACATGTTCCTTTTAAGACTATTGGTATTTCGTGGTATATAAATTCATGGATTGATAAGAAAAAGAAAACCTAAAATTTCACTGACTTATGTCGGAGATAGATTCACATTTTATGCATCTTACTGAGTTTGATTAAATTCATTTCATAGTTATAGTTTCTTTCTATAAATGGCTATCAACCTAATGTGAAGCCTTGACCTCTTCGATCTAAGCTCAGAAAGACAAAATAGTGATTCTCAAATTTATAGATTAAAAAACAGACAAAATCCATTGAAATAATATTAGAGATTTATCATATCTTAATGAATGATCATAAATTCTAAAAAAAAAAAAGAATGCCAATAGTATTAACGGATCATGTTGTCATCAATTATTAAGTACAAGATATTCATGGACTTGTTCATGAATTTATGCAATTTGGACATAGACTGGTGCTATATAAATGCAATTGAGAAAAGGGTAAAATCATGGTCCACTTGATAATTAAACAAACAGCAGAAATCAACAACTTGACATGTAATCTGAACTTCACTTAATAACCAGGTAAGCAACCAAGATCAATGGAGAAGAGGGATCTAGGAAAAGCTGATGTAATGGAAAAAAAAGCGGGATTCATGTGATTCTAGAAGCCTACATATATTTTTGGAGGTCTGTGGATAACTTTCCAATGGAGCTAGAAAAATTTTGAAATCCTAGAAAGTCCTGCGCAGATGCGAGTCATGGTGGTCTTGCAGTATGCCACTTCACAGAAAGCATGTACATTGCTCTAAAGTACAGATCTAAAGTGAAAGGTTGGCCAACTGTCTTACTACCCCTTTGGATGTCTGAGAAGGAGAAAATCTGGGATACATTTTAGTTGTGTAACTAACATTTAACGCTCTCAGGAGTCAAAAAGGCATGGCCCTCTTTAGGAAACTTAGATTGAGCATATGTTAGGATGTAAATAGATTTGGAATCACATTTATTTCAGATATTTCCCCTTTTCTTCTTAAGAACAAAGAAGAGACCATGCTACATAACTCATGGGATCATCTCATACAGCCATACCTAAAGTAAGTGGAGTCAGGAGTCCAATCTAAAACCTATGCCCTTCCATGATATATTTGGCTCCTAAAATTACATCAACTCCATTGTTTTTATTGTTAATCTGATGGCTATCCTTAAATGGCATAATTTTTTTCTCAGCAAAGAAAAGAAATGAAACCAATTTCTTGCAGTCTCATAGATATGAGAGTATGAGATAGGGTTATTGGTCAGTGGGGATGACAAAGAAGGCTTGATGCTCTTTTTTCCCATTTCTTACTTTTTATTGTGTTCTTATAGTTGACATAAGTTGCATGGTTTTCAGGTTTTGAACTGTTTTTAAGCCTTTTCTCTCTCTTCTTTTTTCCCACTTCTTATACCAAGCTTTCCCATTAGTTTTATTTAAACTGTGATAGATTAGACCTTTTATAGAAGGTATTTAGCAAAGAAGAAGAAAAGTAGAACAAGAAGAAGAAAGAAAAAAAGATGGGTTAAGGTTTTGTAAACTTTCTAACTTAAGCTTTGTGCCCATGAAAACAACTATTGACAAGGTATGTAGCATTCTTGTCTTTCAATTTTTTTCCAAATTCATAATTGTCCTCCTTATATGTTTATATAGAAATATCTTTTCCTTTAGTTTGCTAATATTTATGATGCTATGGTCCTGAAAAAGAAAGAATTACCTTGGTTCTTTGCTTTGAATTCTCTTGCTAGTCTAATTTACTTTGGTTAGAACTACACTTTAAATTTTTAACTTTTTTTCTTTAAAAAAAAAAGTACTTTATCAAGGGGTGCCAACTAGTGCAGTTAGTAAAGTCATTGGAGAGTTAGGTAATAGGTACCAATGACTTGGCTTTGAGTGTCACCCTCACCCTATTTTTCACCTAGGCTTCTACTTTCCTAGTTCTTCAAAAAAAAACAAAGTTACCAACTATATCCTGATAGTTGACCCACAATAACACATAAATGGGTACACATTACATTTATTTTCCAGATCATAACCACCATATGTGGCTACACATGCCAATGTTGCTTCTCCTAAGTCTTCATGCCTACATAAGCAACCAGGTCCAAGGAAGCATGGATACTTCTAAGCACATGTCGATATCATGTTCATATTGGATACACAGTGAATATCAATATTACATGGATGCTTCTAGATGATGTATCTGATACTTACTTTAAGGATCCTATTATTCAAATTCAAAAAGCAATTTGAATAACAGCCATATTTTAAAAAATGCTTATAGCTGACCCATTTGGGGCTGGAGAACCCTCATGGGCCTCATCATCCCTTTATTTCATTTTATTACTTCATCGAGATGAATCTAGAAAGGATTTCTTTCCTAGATTTTTGCTTTTTGAGAAAAAAGATATCAATAGGATCCAGCAGAAAAGCATTAATTTGGCCCCCTTTTCTTAATTTTGGAAGCATAAGCGAATGGTACATTTCAGAAATATTTGATGGTGATAAAAATTTATTAAAGGATAGTGTGATAGTATGTAATTGCATGATTTTCTACTGTTATTGATGATAATCCAGCACATAACAAAAAGGAAAGTCCAACTCTCCCTGTATGGTTTATTCATACCAACAACGAACTGTAAAATCATGATGTTGCCTAAATCTACACCTATATATTAAAGAGGAGTCCAACTCTCTCCCAGCACACCACATGTCGAGCATTTGATGCACCATGTGGCCCATCTTCTTTTTCCCTTCTTGGTGAGTACAGCCTATCCTTGGTTGGCAGCACGAAGAGGGATGCACGCCCTCTCTCGCAAGCCAATATGGAGAGAGGTGCACCCCCCCTCCTCCCATCCTGTAAGTAGCTTTTTTTTCCACCCTTTCCAGCATGCCATGTGTTGAGTACCACTACGGCCTATCCTTGGTTAGCAGTGCGGAGAGGAAGGCATGCCCTCTCCCACACATCAACACGAAGAGGGACACATGCCCTCTCCTGCACATGACCTCATCCTTTTTTTTTTTTGTTTTTTCCTTGGTGACTGCATCTTGTTCTTTGTTAGCAGTACGAATAGGGGTGCACATCCTCTCCCACATACGGACCCCCATATGCCCCTCATTGCTTCAAGCTAAATAGTGAGCTAGAGGAAGATGAAAGAGGTTGGATGGGTGGCAGAGGGGGAGAGAGAGAGAAGAAGGATGCTAGGCCAAGGTTTCCACCAAAGGTCAAGCAGCAATGGCCCTTCACCTCCCCCCTCTCCCTTGCTCTCTCTTGGCTCCCCCTCTCATCTTCTCTTTCTCTTGCTCTCACTATCCCATACACCCCTTGCTATGCCTCACTAGCCAAGGAGCGGGGCGCACATCATGACCCCTCTCCCTTCCTTGTGATAGCCACCTTTGTCCTGTATACGAGAGGTCAACAACAACGCAGCCACCCATCTAAACGAGCATGGCTTGGATAAGGGAGGGCTATTTCTTCCCCTTTATCCATCCAATCCACCATCCATTGTAAGCAGACAACCGTGTTGCATGAATCCTAGATGAGCTTTTAGGTCCATCCACTCTAACCTATACCCATCAGGTAATGTAATACATACATGCATCCCGTCACCTCTTCCATCTATTTTTGAATTAGATTGTCTTCTCTATTCTTGTAACAACCAAAGACCTCACCTAAAAAGGCTAGTCGAAAGGTATTATTTAAATTTTCTTGGCCCTATATAAGTATCCAAAATCTTCCCAGTGAATAACTAATGTGAGACTAAATATATGCCTGCACAGGTCCTCACATTCTCCTCTCATTTAAACCTGATGTTCTCGTCAGGCTAAAGGTCTAAATTCAGGCATTCATTCATAAATACCACGATCGGCTCATGATCAAGCTCCAATGAATTTGTGCTGCAGTATCCCCTGGTCCACATAAGTTATAGGTCGGGTTGGTTCTAATACCAGTTGTAACAACCCAGTACCTTACACAAAAAAGCTAGCCGAAAGGTATTATTTGGATTTCTTGGTCCTGTATAAGTACCCAAGATCTTTTCAGTGAATAACCGATGTGGGACTAAATACACGCCTGCACAAGTCCTTACAGTCCTCTCCATCGATCAAAAATGAGGATGAAGAGGAGCGTGTCAATGCTCAAGGATGTAGATATGAAGGGGAAGTGAGTGTTTGTGAGGGTGGACTGAACATGCCCCTCAATGATAGACTTTAGATCATCGACGACACTTGGATCAGGGCCGCTTTCCCCATCATCAAGTACCTCATGGATAACAGCACCCATGCCATCCTCTCTAGCCACCTAGAGAGCTCTCTCTTGCTTTTTCTTTTTCTTTTAATTTTTTTCTCCCATTATGTCTATTTTACTTTAATATTCATTGTTCATTGTTTGTTCTTTTGGTTTGTGGTCACTTGCTGATCTAGCAGCTATGGATAGAGAGAACTACTTTTAGTTGTATTTATTACAATTTTGCCCTCCTCTGCTCCTGTCTCCTTTCTTGGATTCCCTCTATGGTAGACTAAATCCTACCACATAGTGTGGGTTACTTGCTAGTTCAACATCGTAGTTCAGCCTCATGGGCAAGCAGAAATCCTGGATGCCTGGGATCGGTGACATGGTGTCAGTAGGAAAATAAACATATCAACAGTAAACTATTTATCCAAATAGTTATGACATAAGGTACTGATTTGAGTTACAAAAATTGCTTGGTCTAGAGGCAGTACACTTGTAATTTCTAGTTAGAGCAACATCAACTGAATTTACTATTGCTCTCTGGGAAAAAAAAAAATCAAAAAGTAACCCATGAAGGCACCATCTTCTGACATGGATGACCATGTTATTAATACCAAAAAAAAAAAAAAAAAAAAATCCAATACCGAAACATGAGCAAGTTCTGTAGTCTGTTCTGCAGAACTGCAAATTTACACTATCATGCATTTGACTCAAGCAGAACATTTATGTACCACATCTAAATACTTAAACAGATTTCTAGCCTAAGTCTATTATCAAATAGTCACATACCAATAGAAGCCTCCATATGCTAGGACGCATATCTGGTGGTACACCATTCCAAGCCAATTCACGCAATTTTTCTGCAAGACAAAGATCGTTAAAATATTTAAAGTTCACCAAATTCTAGAATTAATGCAAGATACTACAATTGATGCATACATAATTAAATTAAATAGAAAAAGAACTCAAGCCCTACAAAAGGAAACTTTTTGAAAGCTTCAACAATGCATAGAGCAAGGTTTTTAAGTACAAGTTTGCACCAGCCATATGTTGGCATTGGCAAACATGCATGCAGAGATATCTTGCATATTGTAGAGCAATGACCCATGCCAGCCCATACAGACCCTGCAAGTTTGGCATGCCTTGGCATGTGTTATATTGCTTAGTACCAAGTGAAAAGGTCCCCCCCCCTCCCACCCGCTCTTTTGTTCATTCTGCATGACCCATTACAGTGACTCTGAAAACCTTCATACTGGGAAAGTATCAGCACCTCCTCTTCATGTCTATCCTTTTTTTATTTTATGTTTTCTTTGTTTAGGTGAGAGAGGGAAAGAAAAACAATGCGTGCTCCCAGTAATGCTATGAAAATTTAAATAGGTAATCAACAGAACAATCAATTCGTGTCTCCCACTACCTTTTGGTTTCCAACATCTAAGTGTCATAGCAAATCATAAATGTGCCTTCTAGCTAACTCTTTCCATTTTCAAAATTGGAATTTATCCAATTCCGCTAGCTTTGAATGCATCTTTGTTGAGGATAGGGGATAAGGTTGTTGCATTTGTTCAAGCACTATGACCAAGCAGATAATATAACAAAAGTTACTGTAAAACTGACTAAACAAATTTGCAATCATATCTGGAACCAAGCAAAAATAAACAGGTTAGTGGACCTAATATGACAGATGATCCAGACAGTGCTTTTGTGAACTTTGTAATTCTTGCAGAATCTACAGCTCTAGCTCCAGAAGCGGATCTTAGGGCATCTGACAATTTTCTCTCACTGTTTGTCATAGATATTTTCAACTTTTGAAATTCTGCACTTCTGGTCATGTTCCCAGAACTCTGAAGCTCTTCCTGTAGTGTTAAACACTTGAAAATGTTAAAGAAGAATGTTCAAGTAATGTGGATTAATTAAATTCTAGTTTTGAAGATAAAATCAGCATGTCACCTCAGAAGAATTATTTGCCCTTTTACTTGGGCCTATATCATTTTCAGAGTAACTTCTCCCAAAGTTTTGATGGTGTACAGGTGAGGTCAACTCGCTCGAGGGCTCAGATTTGCGGCTTATCAAAACTTTACCAGGAAAGCTGCTGCCTAATAGTAGCCTGCATAAGAAAGAAAAAGAAATGGGAAAATTTTTAAATATTTTGACAAACTACATGCCTGGCTAGCATTGCCCCAACCATACTAGGTTAAAGATCACAAGTAGTTGATAAAATATAGTTTGCAAGATCATAGCAGAAGGTTTCAAATGCAAAAAGCCTTCGTACAATTTAGCTGGCGCAAAAGGAATTGTATTTACAAGTTAAAAGTTACAAGAATTTCCAATTTTCTTAAGAAACAAGTATTTGTTATCCAAATGTTCTCTTATAGAGCTAAATGGATGTGTGCCTGAGAATTTTAACCATGTATACAGTATTTATCCCACAATAGTTTTCACTTGTGTGAATCAGAAAACTAGAATTGAGTGGAAGACAGACATATGAACAAGATCAATGCTGATATGGATTGAACTGCTGAAGTCGGGAGAGAAACTAATGGAACCAGATAGGCAACTCTTTAAAAGGAGAGGGAAGAAAAGAAGTGAATTTTTTCAATTTTCTTTTTTCTCCGTGTAAAAACATTACTGTGACTTGATCTAATCAAGTTAAGAAGTTGAAGATTAATTAACAACTGAATTCTTCGCTTTGCCGATTGTTGGATCTTTAAGCAAAAGCGGAGTACAAAATTTTATATGCCTAAACATCCGATCGCTGCGGGAATCAACCATAATCTCCAAATACATTTCATAAACACTTGTCATTACAGCATAGACAGGGATGCATTAATAGCCAAAATGTTCAAGAATTCTCAAGATTTACAACCACACAGTGTCAGATTCCGAGACCTGAAAACCGCATGAAAGCTTTCCGAGGAAGAAGAATTCTTTCAAGATTTCCAAACAACAGATCCATTCTAAAAACACCATTTCAAAATAATTTCACATCAAAAGTAATCGAAAGCTTATTTTAGCACCAAGCCAGATCAATTTTCTACACATTCCATCAAAATTAAGGATCAAATATGCAAAGAACAAACAATATTTAATCTTTCTGCAATCCCGAGCTTTAAAAACGTAAAAATATATCAGAAAACTAAAAAATCACAAGATCAACAGACTTCCCGCGAAGAATCGGTTGGTTTCCGCATCATCCGAGATAAGCTAAAAGAGAACAAGTCTAATGCGAAGCCAGTGAAGAAAGTGGATCAAGACCGTACTCCTGGACGCTTCTGAGGGTCTGATTGAACATCGACTCGAGATTGGAACTCGCATTGCTGCTTCCCTTCTCCTTCTTCTTCTTCTCCTCTCTTGCGTTCTTCATGGCGTCGTCTTCTTCTCGGCTGTAATCATAATCAGCATGGTAGCGTTGGCTTCTCTTTTTGCTGCTTCGCTCCTTCTTTCCAACGCTCGAAAGGGAACTAAAAGGTGTGTGATGTGTGAAACCACCACAAAGCTTAAGATTTGTATTGAAAAAATCTCAGCCGTTGGTCTGGTGAACTTCGTTGATTGCGTCCGTTTGATCAGGTTTCTGAGATTGGTGGGCTGGGTGGTTAGATTGGTTACCAGCAACCAGAACAGGAAAGGCAGGGTACCATCTGCATCCCCAGAGAATAATGGTATTGAGGTACAAATGCATTTTTAGGGCACTCAAAGGTCATGTCTTACTGCTATTATTTTGTCATAATGTTATTATTCATCCATTATTTTAACATGTGGCTTTGATTAAAAAAAAAAAATAAGGGTATTAAACACCATCCATTATTTATATTTAACCGTAAACTATAAATACAGCATAAGTTGCAAGGTATGATTAAAATCATCCTATAAAAAATTATCTTTTTTTATACTAATATAAAATTTTATCATGCCAACTAATTAAATAGTTTATTTTATATTTTTAAAGCATCCAATATAGTTACTTTTTTGCATGAAAATATTTGTCAACAATATTTTAATACTCTTTGTAGAAAAAGAAGAAAGAAAGAAAGAAAAACTCAAGAGATATAACTCAATAGCTTTGAAAATTAAAAAATTATAATAATTGATTGATTTAATAATATCTTTTTTTATGCTATTTCTATAACTTAAACTAAATATTTTATCATAATTGATTGTAAGCATTTTAAATGCAAAATGTGCTATGGAGTTTACTTCCATTTATATTATATATATTTGATAAATATAAATAAGCATTAAAATTATTATTTGATGTATAATGTATTTTATTTCTTCTTGTGTTAATATGTTGTTGCCTATTCTTAATAAGCATTTGATGATTAGCAAAGCTGTTTGCATGCTAAAATGTGCTTTGACGATGGCATTATTTTTAAAAAAAATTCTACATTTGAATGATATTTTACCTGCCACTTTCTTTTTTTTTAATCTTTTTTTATAAATATGCATTTATTTGAAATGTAGAGATACTGGTGGGTCCTATGTAAAAAACCACTCTCATATGAAGTGAAATATGTGTTCTCTTACCGGAAGCAAAGAGATAATTTTTTTAATTGATGTGTTATTTATAAGATTTCTAAATTTGATCCTTCCATGATCTAATTCTAATGGGAGTAATGCAAAAAGATACTTGTTTGGCCTATATAAAAAACTGTTAAATGGCACATGGCATAAGAGCCTGAGCGTGTCTTGGGATATCAAAAATTTTTATAAATAAATATTGACGAAAATTGGCTCCATGTTTAGGAGGATGTCAACAATTTTTATTAGCTATAAATTATGTACCTTTAGGCATTTTGATTGGATAAAAAAATTTAATCACATCATAGATTTTATTTTTTTTTAAAAAAATAATTGGATTGTTTTTTCACTTTAAACCAGCCATTTGATGTGGCCATAAGTTGCACAACTAATAATAATTTTCACATACTTTTATTATATTTTCTTTTATAGAATAGAGTACTTAGATAATACGAGTATAGATATAATTAATAAAATTAGAAAATAGAATATTTCGAAAAAGATGGGGCAGCACGGGAGCAACTATCTAATTCGTGGCATTATTCATCTTTCAATAGATGTGGTGCAATTTTTCAATAATCTTTTGATATAGAAACTGAGCGAACAAACCTCATCATTTGTCTCCGCAACCAGCCTACCATCGTCATAAAATCTCCCTCAACAACATTATGGAGGATTTGCACTCAACTCCCGGTGCGCCATGCCCCAACACCCAGTATGCTTTCTAATCGTACGTTCCTGCTTCAAGAAGTTAGCTGGTTATTAATCAAGATAAACAATGCATTTCTAGTCCCCTTGAACAAATTAACAGCCACCGTCATGGACTGGTTGGTAATGTTTAAAATTTGTTTTATTTGTCTGGTTAAAGTGGTTTTGAGATCAACGAAAGACTGAGCTATAGTTAATGGCGCCACATGGGTCTGACGTGACTGGTTTATTCAAATACACAATTTAACCACTTTTAGAGTTTCTGCTTAAGCCCGGGTTTACTTTCCAACCATATCTCTTTTCATTTTATATAGCCAACTCCGATCTTCTTCTGCGACACAAACCATTGGATCATATATTATACAAATCACAAAGCATTTCAACCTCCCTTTTCTATCCACCTATACAGAAGTGGCCGTGATGATAAGAAGTTAAATCATTTTTTCACACAAAAGTTACAACCCAAACTCATTGCATAATTAGATCACCATCTAACTTTTCATGTGTAAAGCAGTAAGTATACACATTATTTTATTTGAAGAAAAAAATTATGTCCGAAAAAAATAATATCTATTGAGATGTGAATGGTATAATGGATTGAGTTATTTTCTTCATGGTACATGATTTGTATGAACCATCCATCTTCATCAAAAAAAAATATTTATCAAATTATAAATAATAATTAAAAAATATAAGTGATTCGCAACCATCATCCATCCTCTCATGTTCTTTTAATTTACGGATGCATGGTTTGAAATTGGAACGAGGATCTGATTTGTAACTAGAATCAACATTGAAATGAGATTTGAATATTAGGAAAGGGCAAAGATTATATTTTGAGAGGTTAGGGTATTTCGATTGCCCTCTAAAATCAAAATAAAAAATGGGAGCAAGAACGAGTAATTTTTATTCTAATTATTTGGTTGAAAAAAATTTCATTCTTAAAGAATATAATATCCTTATCATCTAAAATCCAAACTCTACCTTTCTTTTTAGTATTTAAAACGTATTTTGATTTCGATTTTGGCTCTGATCATACAATGAGCCAAATATTCTGGAGGATATACACGACCATTTCAATTTCCACTGCAACCCAGTCCGACTTTGATTCCGAGTCCAACTTTGGTCGGTGGCGAACCAAGCATGCCTTTCAACCCAAACACTCCCCTGGTCAAATCTAGTCCCCAGCATTAAAGTGATGTTATTTTATTCCTATGAACGATCGCACTTTTACCCATCTTTAATGTATTTTTATCCACGCTACGTGGCAATCTTATACCAAACCGCGTGAATAACTTTGTGGGACTAAACGTAGACATGACAGATGTGCAATCCTCTCTGATAGAAGAATGGTAACCGGTCTAGGCCATCCTTTTTTTTAGCATTATTCTAGGAACAACTCACCAGACCCCACGCCCCAAAATCTAATTTCTTTTGCCACCCCCTTGACCCGAATCACAGAATCCCACGACACCAAAATAATTAGACTGTGATGCTACGAATCCGAAACAAAATTCTACACGACCATAAATTTGGTATCAGAGTTGGGTCCCGAAGTGTTCTCTTACGTTAATTAACACGGTACCCAAATTCCGAGCCCATCAAGATGACCGAATCAAAAGCTCTGCCGTCCATCTGGTGGACCCGAGCTCAGGCTTGGGCTCGATCCATATTTTCTCACCAATGTAAAAGCAATCAAATTCATTCTCCACATGGAACCAAATCGTAAAGGCATCTCAGCGACCTCTCTGACCGTCCGATTAGTGGAGTCCACTGGCTGTTCCGTGGTAGTAATTTGGGGTCACTTGAAGGGTAATTTGGGAAGTCTGTTCGGTCAATCATTCAGATAGCCGAAATAAAGTCCCGTTTGGCATCCGCTGTAATAAAAGAAAGCTAAAAGCGCGAGAGAGGAGAGAGAGAAAGAGGGAGAGGGGGGAGGAGAGTGAGGAGTATAAAAAGGAGAAAGAATTCTGGCTGGAAAGGGGAAAGTAGTGAGGAAAGGGGAAGAGGAAAGGGGTTTTAGCGGAGGCGATTCGGAATCCACATTTGGAGCTCGATTCGTGGTGGAAAAATCTCAAACAAGAGGTATTTTTTATGGTTCGCTTTGCTGCAGATTTGTCTGATTTGTTGATTTCGTCTCCTGTTCTTAACCTAAGAACTTATTGATGAAATGTGGGAGAAAGAGTAGATGTAGAGGACGCTTGGTTGTTTTTATTGTACCATTTTTGTTCTGAAGTCTGGATTCCTGCACTGCATTATAAAATTTCAGCTGTTTTTGGGTTTGAAGAGGGATTTTGCAGCTGTTATACATTTGATCATCTGATGATTGTGGATTCTGAGTTACTGTTGGATTGAAGTATGGAACGTTAGATATTTAGTGGATAGCAGTTTTTGTTGTGCTATTTTTCTGTTTCTTTTTTAGTTGTCACTTTTATGTGTTTGATGTCTGTTGAAAAGTTTTGGTTTCTCTTTTTTTAATTTCACTGTATATACTATGATTAATTGATAAGGCAGTATCTGTTAGAAAAAATAATGAAGACAGATTTTGAAAGTATATGAGCATATTAGAAATTGCATCCCTAGATCTGAGCAGAGAGGCTTGATCTTTTGCAACACAAGTTTGATGATGATATCATGACTAGGGTGATCTAAGTGAAATGGGATTATAAGCAGTGTAGGGTGATCTATGAGAAGAACATTGTTTTCTTTTCATGAATGCACACAGTCGTTGCTCATTCAATGTGATTCGTTGTGGAGATTGTTTCCGCTGTCAATGAAAAAATGGGGCTGATCTTTAATATTAATGCAGAGATAGTATAGAATCCGTAGATTATGAGATGTGGTTTCACTTGTGTCTTTTTCCTTTGTAGTCAGCGAACCTGTAACCCAAGGTAGATGAAATCATCCTCATACTAGTGGTAAAGCTAAGTTTATAATGTCTTTCACTATTTTTTTATTGCTCTTTCTGAGTGGAGGTCTAGCACACATAAGATCCTTCAGAAGACTTGCTTGGTTGACCGAACCGGGCAGAATTATTTGCTTGTAGCAATGTTTGAAAGTGTGAGGTATAGAGGTAGTCAGGGGGTGCGGTCAAAATTACCTAGACCCCAGAAATTACAGAATAGGTACAAGATACTTAAAATAAAATTTGCAACAATTCACAATTGAATCTTCAAAATGTTGCACCTTCTTTTCATGTCTATTTGACCAAATGCAGCCATGAGAAAGCAATTTTTCAAAGTAGTGAAGAATTCCAAGAGAGAAAGTGGGATAGAGAGAAAAAGAGAGCATTTTTTTAGTGGGATAGAGAGAAGAAGAGAGCTTCTGTGTGTGTGTTGGGTGGGGGTGGGGGGAGGGGCTAAACAAGCTTTCATTATCTAATCCTTTACATGGGAAAATGGGGTTGATTGTGGATCATAACTCTTAGTTCACTGGTTCTTTGGAAGATCCAAGCAAATATTTATGATTGGCTCTTGACCAAAGATAGACACTTAAAAATTCAGTCTAAATGCAAGAGGGGCTTGCAAAAGAATCTTGAAGCCAACTGGTTGGTAAAATGCCTTCCTTAGTAGCTGTAGTTTAAGATCATGCATTAGGGAGCAATCCTCCAATACTTTTCTAAACTTGCAAAATCCTAGAGCAAGAAGTATGACAAGGTTTAGTCTTTTATAAAATGAATGGCCTTTATCTATAAGGCACATTTTATAAAACAGTAAAATTGAACTATAATCTTCTAATAAGTTTTGAAGCTCCAACATAGGCCCTTTTCTTCACCGTATTGAGCTCTTGGCTTCATCATACATGACGTGACCATCTTTGTTATCGTACCATGTATTATCATCAAATCTAGTCACTATATCATTAAGTGAACTTGTTCTTGGCTTTGCTTCACCTAGTTTTACCAGAAATACTCAACATCTTCTACTTTTCTGCCTGGGTTTTATGCACGCACGCACACACACCCTCTTATTGCCCAAATATTTGATGTGTGCAGCATGATTGTGTTTTCTGCAATTCTAAAAATTTCTGTATGGATTCATCTATCTTTAATGATCGTATACATTATGCATCTTGGTACTTCTTCTTGAGTCATTTATCCTATCAAGCTGAGACATTAGAAACAATTAACTATCAATCTGTGGTATATCATAAATCAATTTAATTGGAGTCTCTAATGATACATCAAACTGCCTACACTAAACAACGTGATTAGCTAGATCACCCTATTAAATGTAAACAATAAAGTTATCGGTACCACAAGTAAATAGATTAAAGTATATTATGTTAAGAAGTACCTTCTTCCTAAAATATCTATAATTGACGTAACCTTTTACATTCTCCATCCTGAAGTTTGTAGCTGCAGGCTGTCTACAAGGCATTTCACCATATGCTGGAACTGTGGTGTGTGGGTGAATAAATAACTGGGTGCCTTGTGGCACTTCTTCATGCAGGCACCTATGTCATCAAAAGGTTGAGGAGATATGGAGCCTCTTAATGCTGATTCTCACCTTCGCAGTAAGTGGCATAAAGAAAATCTCAGATCTTTTTCTGAAATTTTTCAAAAACTACATCTTAAAAAATTCTCTCTTCATGACTGTCAACAAAACACTGCCTTTTGCTATCCTTTTTCCCTTGTCATTATTTATGCTTTTGTTATATTTTCCTCATTTGTCTCACCAGTTTATCTATTTAAAGAGAATGTCTGAATTAAATGATTTTAATTTCTATATTTGCTAGGATATAATAACTTTTTTAAACATATGATAAATTATTCTGTAGATATTTACCAACTATTGAATGAATAACTCTCGAAGTGTTCTGGTTGGATGTATTTTTGACCAAAAATAAAATTGAAGCTGCATTAGAAAATGCCAGTTAACTCTTCCATAAGAATCTGACATGAGAATCTTCTAATAATCTGACATAGAGACATGTTTGTGTCTTATATATGTATACGCATATGTGTGTGCGCGTGTATGTAATTTATTCAAATATGTTTTTTTCTTTGAGAAGCAGGCAGGATTTAGATCTTGCCTGCAACATTTGGAGCCCATTTGGTTAAATCTGGCAGAGTAGGACATAATTGGGAGTGCGTAGTAAAGAGAGGGAGCGAGTGGGAGAGCACTGGGTTATCATTGGCTTGCCTCCTGCAGGTTCAAAAAAAGTTTTTTTTTTTTTTTTGGACTTGGGTTATACCACTAAGCTAAAGCTCAGTTCACATATTCAGATATGTATCCATGTGTGCATATAATGAATAACGAGCTAGGTGGATGTTGCTTAAGTTCATAATGCAATGAGCTAGATGTATGCTACTTAAGTTCATAATGTCTGATCATATGGCTTCAAATCGTTATGTTAGACTTGGTAACTTTCATAAAGACGTGACAAATGTAGACATGTAATAATGGTAGAGCATCATGATTGGATAATATGAAGTGTCAAGCACTGTCATGAAATGTCCCTAGCGTCCAAGTGTCTGACATATCAAAATACCCAAAATTTGAAGTGTCCTGGTAACACTACATAAAATCATCTACACGTTAAGTATTCATGAATATTGCAATATGATTTCTCATTGGCAACACGCATATATTGATCAAGCAATTTATATTTGCAAAAATCCATTAATACAAGAAGGAAAAGGGTGGGATTTTGTAATGTTTATACTGGGTGCACATGCCTGTAACATAGTTGAGCATGGGAATTATAAAATTTGCTTGTTAGTGCATTAAGTAATGAATGAGCTCGTTGAAGTTCAACTTTGCATATTTAACATGCAAATAATAGACTTTGATCATGATTATCGGATATTGCTATTGTGGATTCTAATTCCACCTTTTCAATGCACATCCCTAAGTCTTATGGGAAACTGAAAATGTCCTTTTCCAACCATGATAGCCCAGTGGTTTGGTTCTTCCTTTTTGTAGCCATCATCTCATTAAAAACATGCTCAAATTGGTAGTAGCCTGTAAAGTTATGTATATACATAGCATCACAAAAATGGATGTTAGAGCATATTGCCATAATCATGACTAATGACCTGAAGATATCTTATACTGCCTTGTATGCTTGGTAACATACTAAACGATATGTTATTTTCAAAGGTATTCTTATGTGCATAGGACATATTGGGGAAATGGCAATGCTCCTATTGATACAACTAGAAAGGTTTCCTTGTTTTACAGGGGAATTAACCTGTTTTTCTTTGGACAATCATCATCAGCACATAATTCCATTAGCTATTATCTGAGATCCTGGACAACAAACTTAAATCGGTAAACATGCATTATTCCGCATAGATACTACAAAATAGCTACCTAAATATGTCTATCAAGTTGCATGCTAAATGACCTTATATGAAAGCGAATACATTTAACATATTGCATGCAGAATACATACATATACATACATACATACATACATATACATACATATATGTATGTATATATATACATATACATCTATGTATGAATTTATAGATATACATACATACATATATATATATATATATATATACATATATATATATATATATATATATATATATATATATATATATATAACATAGAGGTATAGACGTATACATATACATATACATATATGTATACATCTGTATAGACATATATGTATACATCTGTATATACATACACACACACATATATATATATGTGTTGGTGCAGAATTTGGTTGACGCTGGATTGAGCTGGAATCGAGGAAGATAAGGTCGCCGTCGGTGACCTGCAAAACAAAGTCCCGTCCGGAGTCGGTGTTGGTGGCTCCAGTAGGACCCTCCGATGGTCAAGTTAGCTCTGACCAACAGAAATGTAGTGCTCAGTGTGGAGTTTGGTAGAGTTTCGAGAAGAAAAAGAAAGCTTAGAGAAAACGTATCCGGAGGATTCCTTTTTATAGGCGAAGCTTGTTCTAACTGCCTTGATTAATGACTGTCGTAACCGTCTTGATAAATGCCGATCATGATTGACTTGATAAATACCAATCGTGTTGTCTTGATAAATGACAATCATAATTGTCGTGTAACCGTTCAGTAGTGGGATCGTCTGTAGAAATCCATCTAAAGGAATAGTCTGTAAGGGGTTTGGCTTCCATAAAAGTCTGACTGGATGAGGAGTCCGGAAGGAGTTTGGCTCCCGTAGAAGTCCGACTGCTGGAGGAGTCTGGAAGGAGTTCGGCTTCCATAGAAATTCGGTTGCTGTAGGAGTCCGGAAAGAGTTCGGCTTCCATAAAAGCTCGGCTGCTGTAGGAGTTCGGAGGGGTTCGGCTTCCGTAGAAGCTCAGTTGCTGGAGGAGTTTGGAAGAAGTTCGGTCGGCTGAAGAGGTTCGGCTGGGGCTCGGCCGCTGAGAAGTTCGGCTAGGTTTGTCCGTCGGGTAGTTCGGCCACTGAATGAATCTGACTGCTAAGGAGAGAATTTTCGATTGAAGCTCTTTCATGATTACCAGCTGCATTAGGCTAAGCTTCAGATTGAACTTCGGCGGGAGCGGGATTTATCCTCAATAATAGTTCCCCCACTTTCGAGTTCGAAATTCGAAGGAAGTACAAAAAGGATGACTACCGAAGTCCTCTTCAAAGCTATGCACCTTGTCTCCAGTCGAGGTTGAAAGTGTAGTTGAAGGTCGGGGGAGATCTTGTCTCCTGTTGTTGTCGAGCACAATGGGGCCATCTTCGAGGCCTTTCCTTTCATCCCGTCTAAAATGACCGAAGTGGACGAGGTCTTCGATTTTGCTCACGTTAGGATGAGGTTCTTCTGTTCCTAACGGACTGTGGGGGCCTTCGACTTTGCTCGCGTTAGGACGAGATTCTCCTCCTGTTTCTAACGAACTGTGGGGGCACATAAGGGCAATTGTTCGGGGCTCTTCCCCCATCTCGTCTAAAATAAACGAGGTCTTCGATTTTGCTCACGTTAGGATGATGTTCTCCTTCTGTTCCTAACGGACTGTGGGGGCACATAAGGACCGTTGATAGGGCCTCTTTCTCCATTTCGTCCTAAATGAACGAGGCCTTCGAAGCTCGAGAGAGATCTTATTTCTAGCCGAGGCTGGCTCGGTCGCTCGGGAGAGATCTTATCTCTAGTCGAGGTTGGCCCGGGCTAGCAGATCGGCAAAGTTCCTAGGATACTTCTTTTTCAGGAAAAACAGTAAATTGTTCTTCTGAAGGCCGTCCTTGAGCGCGGCCATTGCAACAGACCGGTCCAGGTCTCGGACCTCCAATACCGCGGCGTTAAACCGGGTGATATAAGCGCGGATGGATTCTCCTGCTTCTGCTTGACATTCATTAGGAATCCGAATCTTGACAAGGACGTCGGCTGCTGACGAAGTGAGCCACAAACTGATGGCTCATTTGGTCAAAAAAAATGATCGTACCTGGCTTCAATGTCGAGTACCAGTTTCTTGCTATCCCCCTTAAGGTAGATGGAAAAGCTCGGTATAATATGGCGTCTGGTGCGCCGTGAAGCAGCATTATGGTCCGAAATGCCTTCAGATGATCAATCGGATCAGAAGTTTCATCGTAGCTTTCAAGTTGAGGAAGCTTAAAGTTCGGCGGAACGGGCTCTTGCATAATTTAGGAAGGGAAAGGAGGATCGGTGCGGACGTCATCATGGTGAGTTAGGGCGACATGGCCGAGCTCCTCAATCTGTCGGTCCATCTCCCGTAGTTTGTGATTGAGGACGTTATCTCGGTCGCAGACCTTGAAGGGCTTCCGGCTACAGATGTGGAAGGTCTCCTTCAGAGGAGAACTATGATCCAAACTTGGATCCTCTACTCTCTGTTTCTCCTTCCTAACAGCGACGGGCATGCTAGCCCAAATGCTCTTCCTTGGGATCAATTTCTGACATCCTGACAGCGGGTTTCTTGGTGGAGTCATCGTCGGGGGCTACCGCATGGCCTGTACCATCTCGGTGAGGTCCTGAACCCGCTGCATCAGGAGGTTAAATTGCTTCGGATCCACTATGGCTGTAGGTGGGGCTTGAGTTATTGGAGCTGGAGCGGGAACTGATACATCTGGATGGAATCTGGCTGCAGAGGCTGTTAATCATCGGGTCAAAGTTTTCATGGGAGGCATTTTTTTCTGGGAAGAACTTTAGATCGCTGCTGAGCACTCCTTTAAGATCAAAGAAACCTCAAGAACAGAGGTTCCTTCCTCCAGTGCCAATTCTGTTGGTGCAGAATTTGGTTGACGTCGGATCGAGCTAGAGTCGAGGAAGATGAGGTCGCCACTGGTGACCTGCAAAATAAAGTTCCGTCCGGAGTCGGTGTTGGTGGCTCCGGTAAGACCCTCCGACGGTCAAGTTAGCTCTGGCCAATAGAAATATAGTGCTCAGTGTGGAGTTCGGTAGAGTTTCGGAAAGGAAAAGAAAGCTTAGAAAAAACGTATCTGGAGGGTTTCTTTTTATAGGCGGAGCTTGTTGTAATTGCTTTGATTAATGACTGTCATAACTGTCCTGATAAATGCCAATCGTGATTGACTTGATAAATGCCGATCGTGTTGTCTTGATAAATGACAATCATAATTGTCGTGTAACCGTTCAGTAGTGGGATCGTCTGTAGGAATCCATCTGAAGGAACAGTCTGTAAGGGGTTCGGCTTCCATAAAAGCTCGACTGGATGAGGAGTCCGGAAGGAGTTCGGCTTCCGTCGAAGTCCGGTTGCTGTAGGAGTTCGGAAAGAGTTTGGCTTTCGTCGAAGCTCGACTGCTGTAGGAGTTCGGAGGGGTTCGGCTTTCGTAGAAGTTCGATTGCTGGAGGAGTTCGGAAGAAGTTCGGTCGGCTGAAGAGGTTCGGCTGGGGCTCGGCCGCTGAGAAGTTCGGCTAAGTTTGTCCGCTAGGTAGTTCGGCCACTGAATAAATTCGACTGTTAGGAAGACAATTTTCGATTAAAGCTCTTTTGTGATTACCAGCTGCATTAGGCTAAGCTTCAGACTGGACTTCGATGGGAGCGGGATTTATCTCCAACAATATGTATACATACACACACATATATATGTGTGTGTATGTTGGTGCAGAATCTGGTTGACGTCTGATCGAGTTGGAGTGGAGGAGGACGAGGTCGCCGTCGGTGACCTGCAAAACAAAATTCCGTTCGAAGTCGGTGGTGGTGGCTCCGGCAGGATCCTCCGACGATCAAGTCAGTTCTTCTGGCCAACAGAAATAGAGTGCTCAGGAATGAGAAATGAGCTTTGAGCTTTAGAGGGGAGAGGAGAGCTTAGAGAAAACATATATGAAGGGTCCCTTTTATAGACGGAGCTTGAATGATGGTGACGACCATACCGTTTGGTAGTGGGCCACTCGAGGCCGCGTGGGATTTGGTATGGAGAGAGGTGTCGCCAGACTGGTGGTGGCAGTCATGTCATCCGATCGCGGGCCGCATGGGGCTTGTTACGAAAAGAGAGGTGTCGTCGGACTGATAGTGGTAGCCATGTCGTTCGATAGCATCGCTTATGGCAGACTGATGGCAATCGTTCGTCGAGATTTAATAGTCGTGGCTCTAAGAAAGCAAGCGTTGGTTGGTGGACTTCGGCATATATCAATTCCAAAAGAGTTCGGACTCCTGAAGGGAATACGTCTGGTGGGGATTATTCGGGAGTAATCCGCTGGAGGAGTCCGATTGAGGGAGAAGTCCGGGAGTAGTTCGGCTTCTGGAGGAGTTCGGTTGAAGGAAAAGTTCGGAAGGGATTCGGCTTTCGTAGGAGTTCGGTCGAAGGGGAAGCTCGGAAGGAGTTTGGCTCCCGTACGTAGGCGTCCGACTGAAGGAGCGCGGAGGAAGTTCGGCTCTCGTGGGAGTTCGACTGAAGGTCGGCCGCTGAGAAGTTCGACTGGAGCTCGGCCGCTGAGACGTTCGGCCGGTTGAAGGGATTCGACTAAGACTTGGCCGCTGGAGAGTTCGGAAGGGGCTCGGACGCTGAGAAGTTCGGTCGGCTGAAGGAGTTCGGCTAAAACTCGTCCGTGGCTACCGGTTGCATTAGGCTGAGCATCGGACTGGATTTCGGCAGGAGCGAGGTTTATCTCCAATAATAGTCCCTCCCACTTTCGAGTTCGGAACTCGAAGGAAAGGAGTGCAGAAAAGGTGACTGCCGAAGTTCTCTTCAGGGCTCTGCGCCAGTTCAGGTTAAAGCTCAGGAGAGATCTCACTTCCAGCCAAAGTTTAAGGAGATCTCGTCTCCTGCGGTCGAGGTTGGCTCGGGAGAGATCTTATCTCCTGCAGCCGAGATCGAAGCTCGGGGGAGATCTTATCTCCTGCAGTTGAGGTTAGCTCAGAAGAGATCTCATCTCCTGTAGTCGAGGTCGAAACTCGAGGGAGATCTTATCTCCTACAGCCGAGGCTGGCTCGGGGGAGATCTTATCTCCTACGGTCGAGGTTGAAGCTCGGGGGAGATCTTATCTCCTGCAGTCAAGGTTGGCTCGGGGAGATCTTATCTCCTGCAGTCGAGGTTGAAGCTCGGGGAAGATCTTATCTCCTGCAATCGAGGTTGGCTCAGGGGAGATCTTATCTTCTGCAGCCGAGGTCGAAGCTCGAAAGAGATCTTATCTTCTGCGGTCGAGGTTGACTCGGACGAGGTTATCTCTGGCCGAGGTTGACTTGGGCGCTCGGAAGAGATCTTATCTCTAGCCGAGGTTGTTCGGTCGCTCGGAAGAGATCTTATCTCTAGCCGAGGTTGGCACAGTCGCTCGGGGAGGAGATCTTATCTCTGGTCGAGGTTGACTCGGGCGCTCGGAAGAGATCTTATCTCTAGCCGAGGTTGGCGTGGTCGCTCGAGAGAGATCTTATCTCTGGTCGAGGTTGGCTTGGTCGCTCGGGAGAGATCTTATCTCTGGCCGAAGTTGACTTGGTCGCTCGGGAGAGATCTTATCTCTAACCGAGGTTGAAGGACTTCGACCCGCTCATGTTAGGATGAGGTTCTCCTCCTATTCCTAACACGACCACTATTGACTGCTTCTTTCCTATCATCACGTAGTTTTTGCACCAAGAAATAATATTATTGAAATGGGAGAATTTTATTGAAAAGAAGTTACTGGCAGTGCATTTTCGGATATTTTATGTTTCAGGGTCGTGGGAGCGTTGTTTCTTCGAGTTCCTTCAGGCGATAAGCTCCGAGATCTGACGACCTCTTCTATTCTGTGCTGGTCTTCTCAATTTGGAGCAAGCTTCTCTTAGCTTTGGTGCTGGGAGATGACGGATCGTCGAAGTACCAAGCTTCTCCTAGACGTGGCGTCGATGATATGGGAGGCGACCGATCTTTTTGTTGTTCCTCCGTCATTGGTGGTTCTGGTTATGGCAGCGCCCTCGGTCGATCTTCTCCTGCTTCAGGCTGGCGTCCGAAGAACTGACCCAGCTGGCCTCTCCTAATGAGCTCTTCGATTTCGTCTTGGAGCTGAATGCATTCTTCAGTGTCGTGGCTGTGGTCGCAATGGTAGAGGTAGTACTTGCTTCGATCGTGCTTGTTTGGGGGAGATCGTAATTCTTTTGATCTTGGTAGCTGGTTCTTAACTTTCGTCAGAACTTGAGCCTTAGAAGCATTGAGGGGGGCGTAGTGTGGAACCTTCCAGAAGGACTTCTTCGCGCCCTTCTGTCGGGGCTTCCTTGATGGTGAGCTTGAGAAGTTCGGGCTCGCTTGCGCCCGAGGGAAGTCCGTGAGCGTGGTCGAACTTCACTTGGTCCTCCATCGGCAGTGGGTCTATTATACTCGTCCTCCCGTCGCTCTCCTAAGGCTTCTTCGTCCTTCAACTTGAAGGCTTCTTCCGCACGGGCATATCCCTCGGCCCGAGCCAGCAGATCGGCGAAGTCCCTGGGATACTTCTTCTCCAGGGAGAACAGCAAGTCATTCTTCTGAAGGCCGTCCTTGAGTACGGTCATGGCAACAGACTGGTCCAGATTTCGGACCTCCAAAGCAGCAGCGTTAAACCGCGTGACATAAGTTTGGATAGATTCTTCCTGCTTCTGCTTGACATTCATCAGGGAATCCGAACCTCAGCGCGGGGACGTCGACTGCTGATGAAGTGAGCCACGAACTGATGGCTCATCTAGTCAAAAGAGAAGATCGTATTCGGCTTCAATGCTGAGTTTCAGTTTCTCACTGCTCCCTTTAAGGTAGATGGGAAGGTTCAGCACAATATGGCGTCTGGAGCATCATGGAGTAGCATCATGTTCCGAAAGGCCTTTAGATGATCAACTGGATCAGAGGTTCCATTGTAGCTTTCGAATTGAGGGAGTTCGAAGTTCGGCGGGATGAGCTCTTACATAATTCGGGGGGAGAAAGGAGGATCGGTGCGAATGTCGTCAAGATGAGCCGGGGCGACGTGGTCGAGCTCCTCAATCCGTCGGTCCATCTTCCGCACACGGATCCTCTACTCTCTGTTTTTCCTTCTCAAGGGTGACGGCTACGCTAGCCTGAGTACTCTTCCTTGGTGTCGGTTTCCGACATTCTGATGGCGGGTTTTCTGATGGAGTCACCGTCGGGGACTGCTGCATTGCCTCCGTGAGGCCACGAACTTGTTGGACAAGTAGGTTGAACTGCTCCGCATCTACTATGGGTACAGGTGGAATCTGAGATGCCGGGACTGAAGCGGGAGCAGGTGGATCTGGATGGGATCGGGCTGCGGAGGCCGTCGATCGTCGAATCGAAGCTCTCCTAGGAGGCATTTTCTCTCGGAAAAGAACTCTAGAGACGAAGAGGAGAGACCTTTGGAGAGGAAGGAGAGAGAGATCGTCGCTGAGCACTCCTTTAAGAACAAGAGAACCTCAAGAACAGAGGGTCCTCCTAACGCCAATTTTGTTGGTGCAGAATCTGGTTGACACCGGATCAAGCTGGAGTGGAGGAGGATGAGGTCGCCGTCGGTGACCTGCAAAATAAAGTCTCGTCCGGAGTCGGTGGTGGTGGCTTCGGCAGGACCCTCTGACGATCAAGTCAGCTCTTCTGGCCAACAGAAATGGAGTGCTCAGGAATGAGAAGTGAGCTTTGAGCTTTAGAGGGGAGAGGAGAGCTTAGAGAAAACATATCTGGAGGGTTTCTTTTATAGACGGAGCTTGAATGATGGTGACGACCATACCGTTTGGTAGCAGGCCGCTCAAGGCTGCGTGGGGTTTGGTACGGAGAGAGAGGTGTCGCCAGACTGGTAGTGGTAGCCATGTCGTTCGGTCGTGGGCCGCATGGGGCTTGTTATGGAAAGAGAGGTGTCGCTAGACTGGTAGTGGTAGCCATGTCGTCTGGTAGCGTCGCGTGTGGCAGACTGATGGTGACCGTTCGTCGAGATTTAATAGCCATAGCTCTAAGAAAGCAAGCGTTGGTTGGACTTCGGCATATATCAATTCTATTGGGGATAAACCCTGCTCCCATCGAAGTCTAGTTCGATGCTCAGTCTAATGCAACTAGTAGCTGCAGAAGAGCTTTAGCAGACGGGCTTCAGCCGAACCTCCAGCGGACGAGCTTCTACGTAAGCCGGACTCCCTAGGAACTCCTCCAGCAATCGAGCTTCTACGGAAGCCGGATCCCCTTCAGACTTCTTCAGCGGACGGGCTTCCCAATGGCCGAACTTCCATGATAGCCGAACTTCTTATGACGGATTCCTGCAGGCGATCCCACTATTAAACGGTTACACGATAATAACGATCGACATTTATCAAGTCAATAATGATCGGCATTTATCAAGTCAATAACGATCGGCATTGATCAGGACGGTTACGACAGTCATTAATCAAGGCTGTTACAACAAGCTCCCTCTATAAAAAGGACCCTCCAGATACGTTTACGTCAGATTCTGAAAACCCTTCTCTTCTCCTCAAAACTCTATTGAACTCCACACTGAGCACTCTATCCCTGTTGGCGCTGACTTGATCGTCGGAGGGTCCTACCGGAGCCACCCCCCACCGGCTCCGAACGGAACTTTATTTTGCAGGTCCCCGGCGGCGACCTCATCGGCCTCCACTCCAGCGGACTCCGACGATGGCCAGATTTAGCGTCAATAGATTGGCGCTAGGAGGGCGATGATTTTTCCCTTAAAGGAAGCCGAGGTTCCCTTGTTCTTAAAGGAGTGCTCGACGATGATTTCTCTCTTCCCACTCCAAAGATCTCTCTTCTTCCTCTTTCGAATTCTTTTCCAAAAAAAAAGCCCCCCAGGAGAGCCTCGACCCGACGATCGGTGGCCTCCGCGGTCCGATCCTGTTCGGATCCGTCCGCTCCCGCTCCAGCCCCGGCGACCCAGGTCCACTTTGTAGCCGCGGTGGACACGGAGCAGTTCAACCTGCTCGTCCAGCAGGTTCGTGGTCTCACGGAGGCGGTGCAGGCCATGCACCAGCAGGCCCCAGTACCAGCTCAACCGGCGCCGGATTCTCCATAGCCGTGTGGCCCAGTCCAGGGGCAACCGACATGGGCTACCCGACTTCCAATCCCTGGAAGAGGAAGGCAACGGAGGGAGAGCCCCTGCTCGGACCGCGGCTCGACCCAGGGTGAAGCTTTGCACCCGTTCGGCAAGAAGACCTTGGAGATCAGAGATCACGAAGACCTTCTGGATCAAAGGCTCTTAGAAATGAACCGACGAATCGAAGAACTCCGTCACACTCCCTCACGCGGTAATGATATCTGCACTGACCCTCCTTTTTTGCAGAAAATCATGTAGGAACCGATCCCGCCGAACTTCGAGCTCCCGCAGTTCGAGAGCTACGATGGGACTACCGATCCGATCGACCACCTGGAAGCCTTCCGGACAATGATGCTGCTCCATGGCGCGCCGGACGCTATCCTGTGCCGGGCTTTCCCCTCTACCCTTAAAGGGACCGTCAGGAACTGGTACTCAGCGCTCAAGCCGAATACCATCTTATCGTTTGACCAGATGAGTCAACAGTTTGCGGCCCACTTTGTCAGTAGTCGGCGTCCGCGCCGAGGTTCAGATTCCTTAATGGCCATCAAGCAGAAGGAGGGAGAGCCCATTCGGGCTTACGTCACCTGATTTAATACTGCTGCACTAGAGGTCCGGGACTTGGACCAGTCAGTCGCCATGGCCGCTCTTAAGGGCGGCCTTCAGAAAAACGACTTACTATTCTCCCTGGAAAAGAAGCATCCCAGAGGCTTTGCTGACATGCTGGCTTGGGCCGAAAGTTATGCCCGGGCAGAGGAGGCCTTCGAGGCTAAGGACGACGGAGCCGGCGGTAAGCGGTGAATCGGTGGGCCAGGCAGGCCCGCCGAAGAAAGGAAGAGGACTGAAGCTCGGCCGCGTTTCCGAACTCCCCCTAGTCGCGGGCGAGCCCAGACTCCCCCTCAAGCTCGGAGGCGGGGAAGCCCTGACGGAAGGGCACGCCGAGGTTCCCCCCAGCGCTGAAGTTCTTCCCAACGACGACGATTTCATAATTACGCCCCCCTTAACGCCCCGAAGAGTCAAGTACTGATGGAGATCCGGGAGCGACTTCCAAGACAGGAGAGAATGCATTCCCATCCTAGCAAGCGCAATCCCAACAAGTTCTGCCTTTACCATCGCGACCACGGTCATGACACTGAGGAGTGCATCCAACTTTAGGACGAGATCGAAGAGCTCATCAGGTGAGGCAGACTTAGTCGATTTCTGCGAAGACAGCTTGAGGAGAAAGAAGATCAGCCAAGAGCGTTATCGTCAAGTGGGGAAACCAGCAAGAAGATCGGCTGCCCCTTGGCGTCATCAATACTATCTTAGGGGGACCTCAGCAAGGGGAGACTAGCGGATCTGCAGGATCGGTGAAGAGGTGGAGGATCGTGGAGCCCGTGGCCTTCACCGAGGAGGACGGTCAGGGAATCCAATTTTCGCACAATGACGCGGTTGTAGTTTCTTTGAATATTGCTGACTACGATGTACGCCGCATTCTGGTAGATAATGGAAGCTCGGCCGATGTGTTTTTTTACGATGCCTTCTCAAAAATGTCCCTGTCCGACGACCGCTTGGGGCCGATGAATTCTCCGCTGGTAGGATTTGCTGGCAACGCCGTACCAGTCGAAGGCATAATAACATTGATCGTGGCGGCAGGGCAGCGTTCGAAGCTGGCCAAAGCTCGGATCGACTTAGTTGTAAGGACCCCGTCCGTCTATAACGTAATCTTTGGCCGACCTGGTCTAAATGCACTCCGGACGGTAGTATCAACCTATTATTTGAAGATGAAGTTCCCGACGAGTCACGGGATTGGAGAAGTCAGAGGAAACCAGGCTATGGCGAGGTATTGCTACTCGATTGCTCTGCATAAGGGAGATCGGCCCGACCCTTATCTTGTTGACGGACTGGATGTTCGGATGATCTCACTGAGGAGCGGGGCGAGCCTGCGGAGGACCTCGTCTCTGTGCCCTTGAATGACGGAAACTCGGAGCACCTGGTGCAGATCGGCTCCAACTTGGCGGTCGAGGTTCGGGAGCAGCTCATCGCTTTCCTTAGAAGAAACGCGGACGTCTTCGCCTGGACTCCAGCGGATATGCCGGGTATTGACGCCGAGGTCGTGGAACATTGGCTGGCCGTCGATCCGAATGTGCCCCCATAGTTCGTTAGGAACAGGAGGAGAACCTCGTCCTCATGCGAGCAAAGTTGAAGTTAGGAACAGGAGGAGAACCTCGTCCTAATGCGAGCGCCCGCATCAACCTCGGCCAAAGGAGATAAGATCTCCCCCGAGCGACCGGGCCAACCTCGGATGGAGAGATACAACTTCTACTTCGGCCAGAGATAAGATCGGAGATAACCTCGTCCTGAGATGAGATCTCCCCCGAGTTTCGACCTGGATCAGCACGGGGCTTAGAGGAAGACTTCGGCAGTCACCTTTCCTGCACTCTCTTCTTTCGATTTTCGAACTCGGAAGTGGGAGGGCTAGTGTTGGGGATAAACCCCGCTCCCACCAAAGTCTAGTTCGATGCTCAGCCTAATGCAACTAGTAGCTGCAGAAGAGCTTTAGCAGACGGGCTTCAGCCAAACCTCCAGCGGACGAGCTTCTACGTAAGTCGGACTCCCTGCGAACTCCTCCAGCAGCCGAGCTTCTACGAAAGCTGGACCCCCTTCGGACTTCTTCAGCGGATGGGTTTCTCAATGGCCGAACTTCCATGAAAGCCGAATTTCTTATGATGAATTCCTGCAGGCGATCTCACTACTAAACGGTTACACGATAATAACGATCGACATTTATCAAGTTAATAACGATCAGCATTTATCAAGTCAATAATGTTCGGCATTGATCAGGACGGTTACGACAGTCATTAATCAAGGCAGTTACAACAAGCTCCCTCTATAAAAAGGACCCTCCAGATACGTTTACGCCAGGTTCTGAAAATCCTTATCTTCTCCTCAAAACTCTATTGAACTCCACACTGAGCACTCCATCCCTGTTGGCGCTGACTTGATTGTCGGAGGGTCCTACCGGAGCCACCCCCCACTGGCTCCGGACGGGACTTCATTTTGCAGGTCCCCGGCGGCGACCTCATCGGCCTCCACTCCAGCGGACTCCGGCGACGACCAGATTTAGCATCAACAAATTCCAAAGGAGTTCGGACTCTTGAAGGGAATACGTCCGGTGGGGATTATCCGAAAGTAATCCGCTGGAGGAGTCCAATTGAGGGAGAAGTCCGGGAGTAGTTCGGCCAAAGAAAAAGTTCGGAAGGGGTTTGGCTTCTGTAGGAGTTTGGCTCCTGTAGGCGTCTGACTGGAGGAGCGCGGAGGGAGTTCGGCTCTCGTGGGAGTCCGGCTGGAGGGGCACGGAGGGAGTTCGGCTCTCGTGAAAGTCCGACTGAAGGTCGGCCGCTGAGAAGTTCGACTGGAGCTCGGCCGCTGAGACATTCGGTCGGACCGGTTGAAGGGATTCGGCTGAGACTCGGCCGCTGGGAAAGTTCGGAAGGGGTTCGGCTGCTGAGTTCGAGCCGACTGAAAGGGAGTTCGGCTAAGACTCGTCTGCTGAAGCTCTTCCGTTGGCTACGGTGCATTAGGCTGGCTACGGACTTAGACTTCAGCAGAAGCGGGGTTTATCCCAACAATATGTATGTATGTGTGTGTATATATACCACATCATATATATATAATGTATATATTATGTATACGCTACAATATATCATATATGGATACACTGCATATACACATCACTACGCGCACGCATAAATAACATAATATGTATACGTATACATATATATATACAGATACATATATATCTATTTATATACATACAATATGTATATATATAGATAATGTATACATATGTATATGTATAGCATAGATAACATATACACATATGTATATCTTGCATATAACATATACACATATGTATATGCATAGATATAATATGTGTATATGTATATCTATGCATATACATTACACATATGTATACATATATCTATATATATACATATATGTATTATATGTATAGATAGATATATCTATATACGTGTGTATATATATATATATATATATATATATATATATATATATATATATACATATAGACATATACACATATACATATAGACATATACATATAGACATATATACATATACATATATACATATACGTACGTACGTGTGTGTGTGTGTGTGTGTGTGTGTGTGTGTATATATATATGTCATCGCAGCATACTATCTATGCCGGTATATAAAGAAAGTACACATAATTAATCAATCATGCTTCTCACTGGACGTTCAACTGACCATCTCATGTGATGGCATGAGAGATGGAAAACCAGGATTCAACAGTTTGGTTGAGAGTCCAACTAAGAAAGGAAAGATGGGATTTCTTCTATAATTAGCAGTCTTAAAAATGTCCAAAGGAAAGAAACATCAGGAATTCTAGTTGGACCAGGTAGGCAAGACGCAAATGAATTGAGATTCCTGAGAAACCACATGGGCAAGGGAAAAATGTGATATTTGAAAGGAAAAAAGTGAATGCTGGATGTCTGGAAGTTTGGGATTCCTGTCACCTCATGATTCATCTCTCTCTCTCTCTCTCTCTCTCTCTCTCTCTCTTTCTGCTGGATAATGTCTTTAGTTAATCACAATCATCCGTTCTTCTGCTATAAAAATCAGCTTCTGGTCCACAATGTGTGTGCAACATGATTTACTGTTCCTTGCATGCAAGATACCATGTCCTCTAATATCAATAATATCTACCATTTTTGTGATTCTGATAATTCAATAAATGCTGACTAGAGATATGTTTTACTGTAGGTACAATCTATCGTCGATTTCTCATATTTGCAATTTGGTTATGTGGTTTCCAGCAAGTTGTGTCTCAGGAAGTGGTACTTGAACCAAAGCCCAGTGTGCCTGATAAATTTGTGCTGTCTGATCCACCTGCTGGCCTCTTTGATCCAATAGAGATCTCTCCTGCTGTCATTCCACGTAATCCATATCCTGTAGAACCACTACCACCAATGTATCCATCCTTTCCAAGCACATATGAGCCAATTTTGACTGGGAGATGCCCTGTAAATTTTTCTTCAATATCGGATATTGTGGATAAGACTGCTTCTGATTGTTCTGCACCTTTAGCAGCATTAGTTGGGAATGTTATTTGTTGTCCCCAGGTTAATAGTTTGATGCACATTTTCCAAGCCACTTATAGCAGTGAATCTGACACGCTTGTTCTGCACCAGGCTGCTGCTAATGATTGTTTTTCAGATGTCGTGAGCATATTAGCTAGCAGAGGGGCAAACAGTACTATCCCTATACTTTGCTCTGTGAAACCATCAAATCTTACTGGTGGTTCGTGTCCTGTGAAGGATATTAAATCATTTGAGAAAACAGTTAACACAAGCAAACTGCTAGATGCATGCAATGCGGTCGATCCACTTAAGGAGTGCTGCAGGCCGGTTTGTCAACCTGCAATCATGGAAGCTGCACTTCGCATCTCTCTCGGAGGAGCAAGTATGCTTGAGATTTCTAATATACCTGGGAGTGGCACCACAGTCAGTGTTGTCAATGACTGTAAAGGGGTGGTTTATGCTTGGCTTTCTAGGAAGCTCTCACCAGAGGCTGCTAATGCTGCTTTTCGGATTTTATCTGGCTGCAAAGTTAACAAAGGTCCGTTGTATTTATTTTGTAGTGTTGCAGTAAGCATTTCCCATTGCTTACAATAACACGACATGCTTTTCACCCTCACCACCTCTCTCTCTCTCTCTCTCTCTCTGCGCGCGCACGTGTGTGTGTGTGGGTGGGTGGGTGGGTGGGTGTGTGCCTGTGTGCGTGCATGTTACTTTCTCTGAACATGCATACATATATCCTGAAATCAGGCATTATTTTGCTCTATCAAAAGGTATAATTCCAACAGTGCAAAATTTCCTGAATATTTGCCAAATATTGCTCCATACTGAAAAGAAAAGTTGATAACAGAACAATGAGATAATGAAATTGTATGAGAAAAAATGAGGAGAAACTACAGACTATGTGGACAGGCATGAGATTATATACGTATACTTTTATAAATACCCATGCATGCTTCCACTCCTAAATGCTCATTTGCCCACATGTGTACATCTGTGCACTGATGCTGCATTAATGCTTTCTCTTGCATTCACCATCCGCTTATCATTTGCCAGCACTTGGTGGTGGGACTATGTTCACAACTTATAAATGCAATAATCAGGGATTCTGCTTCACACAATGTCAATACAACAACACAAATTCATGACATGTGACTGACATTTGGTCTGTTCTCTTATAGTTTGTCCCTTGACATTTGAAGAGCCTTCATCGGTTATCAAAGCATGCTGTGATGTGGCTTCTCCGAATCCTTCCTGCTGTGCTTCATTAAATACTTATATTGCAGCAATACAAAAACAAATGCTGATAACAAATAGGCAAGCCATCAACTGCGCAACACTCTTTGGGTCAATGCTACAGAAAGGAGGTGTTATGACAGATGTATATGAACTTTGTGATGTTGACTTGAAAGACTTCAGCCTTCAGGGTATAATTACTATTTACAGCCTGTTTGGATATTCCTGCAGTATTGGGCTGAATATCCTGTAGAAATCAGGACTTTTGCCCCATCTACTTGTAGTTTCTAAGAGCCTATCTAAACCCAGCATTAATCCTAGTCTTTGGGCTGCACGAAGAAAGAAAAAAGACCCATGGAGGCCCTTTTTTATTCCCTCCCTATAGTTAGGCTGGGTGGCGTTTGGTTGATACAGTGTCGTGCTTAAATAGACGGTCCAATCCATGAATTCTACATGATTTTCAGCCCAATTCTGCAGTAATATCCAAGCAGGCCCTTATTTACATTTTTGTCCTCTACCTTAAGCCCTCTGAATCATGACTAATATCTAACATTATTTTACTTATGTTGATGTACGCAATTGGGGCAGCATATGGGCAACAAGGTTTGCTATATACTTCTTTTGATATCAAATTCATAGGTACTTTTTGTACAGTACGTCATCTTTACCTATAATATATTTTTGAATGCAGGCTGTCTGCTTCGGAGTTTACCAGCAGACATTGTACTTGATAATGTTACAGGATTTAGCTTTACATGTGACTTGAGTGACAATATCGCCGCACCATGGCCTTCCTCATCTTCTCTTTCATCCTTGTCCCTTTGTGCCCCTGGTGAGTAAAATATTGATTTTATAGATGGTTGTAATCAGGATTTAGGACTGTTTCTTGCAATTTTGCTTTTTTGAGACATGTCCCTACTTACCCAATATTATTTAAAACAATGCAAGCTTGATGGTTTTCACAATTTGAAACTAATCTTCCTATCTGGTTTGAATTTACAGAGATGTCATTGCCGGCGTTACCAATACCACAGACCTCTAGAAGCTCAGGTATGTTGTATTAAATGATATCTGTATTTTTTGCCATGGAACTTCTCATATACATCTTCTGCTCCTCAAATTGGCATCCTCTATACCATACCTGTGCTTGCAAGGATTTTCTCTGCTGATATAGTTGCATGGAACGTATTCTGTCTCATAGGAATTATTTTGGGAGGCATTCCATTTTGTGTGCTTTCAGGATGCAGGATTATGTGGCTAAGTATCTCACTAAAGTCTGGTCATTTTGAGCAATCATGTTGGATACTGATGTTCTATAAAGCTGCCTTTCTTTGCACCTATTGTAGTTGCAAAACTTAGAGGCAGGATTACTAATATATGGTGTCAAAAGTGTTCTCCTTCAATTATTTTTTCTTGTGCTTCTTTTCCTGTCCTAGCATCCAAGTTGCGAATTGGGAAACTTAAACGAAAGACTGAATGAGAAAGATACCTCACCACCCATGGTATTTAGTACAATATTGAAGTAATGACCATCAAATTGAGATACATGCTTATGTATAATAATAGCGCATTGGCAAAGAGGGGGCCTAGATTTGCGTAGAAGGCTATAGAAAGGACAGGAGATATAAAAATCCTATGGTAAGGAGGATCAGTCTTTATATAGGGTAGTACGGTGAAGAAGGAAGCATAACGAAACCTAGATAAATGGGTTAAAGTTTGTTGGCAATGGTTATTATCATCTTGATAAGCTCTGTTGTAAATGGCCAATCCTATTGAAGTTTTATGTAAAACGGCCTTGGTAAGCTATGGACCATTTAGCTGATGCTTGAATTGTATATCATGTTTGTTTATTAGTTTTCTGCTAGGATGATGAGCTCTATAACTTCTATATTGCATGTAGATATTGAAACTTGAGTGCTTTTCTTTTATTTAATTAGTAGAAAAATCATACTTTAATCAGTGCTTTTGCATGCTAGCTTATTTTAATCTCCGGATGGTTCAAATGGGGGTGTATTCATCAAAAAGAAGAGTTTTTTCTTTTTATCATTTCCAAAAGAAAGACTGTGCCTAATGGTTAGATTCTAACAAATGTAATTCTTTTTTGTCAATCTTGATAACGCATTGAACTCTATGAACCACTCTGCTTATGCTAAAAACCTGATTGTTAGCGCATCAATGTTGGCAGCCAAGTTTGCTTCCTGTACATCTTTCTGAATAATTATAAAGTGACTAATAACAAAATGCACACCTTCCCCCTTACAATTTTAGATAATGGAAGATGTAATTAGCTCAACTGGGGCCGTATGCCTAGGTTTGTTTTACTAATTGTCGTTATTTTGTTCTTTCTTTCTTACTTTTTGATTAAGTTTGGGCAGAAATAGAACTGCTATTTAATCAAAAAATGGTTTTATGTGGCTTTGTTGAAGTAATTGGGACCTGTCTCCTCTTTGCAAGAGGAGCAGTGTCATTCAAATATGAGGTAGAAATAAAAGAGTTAGGCTGTTTTTGTAAAACTTAGACATGTGAGGTATCAGTTTGTAGATGACAAATAACAACATTTCTCAGTGTTCAGAGAAGCTTATCACTGAGCAGGCTCACTTAAGGTGATATTTTAGCTATGCGGTCAAATTCTTTGCTTTTTCTTTATCCTTGAAGTAATAGGCCTTGCATCACATTGTACAGTGGAATTCTACATTGTTCAAATAAGGGTAGACAAAGAAATATGCTCCAAAAAGGAAAGAACTGGACTGTCTTGGCCAGCAAAGAGAGTTCTAGAAGGGAGAACTGTAAACATACAATGAGTTCGATAAAGCAGGGCTATTTTATGATTTTAAAACCTGAAATGCAGTTGTTCCTCGTGTCCATTAGCTTACTGATCAGGAGTAAAGGTTCATTTTAACTGTTGATTATATCAAATGCCATCTTTTCTCCCTTTTCAGAAAGTCTGAAATCTGATATTTACTTCAGATTCAATCAGAAGATCAACTTTACACACAATGTTGTGAATCCACTAAGATGATTACCGATGATGCATAGATTTGGGAGATCTCCTTCAACATGTGGACACCTAAGAAGTTTATGAACAAAGATGGTTTTGGTGTAATTGAAGGCACTCCCTCAGATCTGTATGCATGTGAGGAAAGTCGGGTGCTGTGGAAAAGCCGTATGATGATGGGAGGCTCCAGCTGATGAGGAGATGCAAATTTCGAAGTTGATGCTATGAACTGAAAAGGGGCAGATTAATATGGTGCATATAATCATAATCTACCATTGGATGTGACACTAAATCAAGCCAGATTTTCTGTGCAAATTGTTTATATTATATCAATGGTGCACAACTGATCAAAGACTTGAAGCTTCTTGAGTAGGGTGGTTGAGGTTGATCGTGTGGCATGATTGCTGGCTCAATGATTTTTCAGATATTCCATATACTGCAAAATAGATGGCAATGGCCGTTATGACATTTCATGGCGTCTACAAAGTTTGGATTAAGTGAGGCTGTTTGAAGGATTATTGGAACTTAGATTAGATTTTGGGATCTGAATATTGCCTTCTGTCTAGAGATTTTAGTTGTACTTGAGTCCTGCAATTACGTGTTTTACTAACGTAGACTCTAGCGGTGTATGAGGGATAGCCTGTGTTTCAAGGGAGTGGCTGTGGTAGCATTTGTGCCTAGCGGGGGCCATGGTTGCTCATAGATGGTCGCAGAAATATAGGGTTACAATGGACTAGCTGTGATTCGTACGTCTTTGTAATCAGAGGGACTACTAAACTTTTAATTTTCCATATGAATTCCTCTCATCTCTCCATGGATACTGGAACCTGCAGGATTCTATAATATGCTCCTAAATAGGCAACCTAATATCAGCTCATTGTCACTAATTTTTCCTTTTTTCTTAAAAAAAGAGGAGAAATTAGGTAAAACTGGTCAGAAAACGCTACATACTTTGAAGTGATTCATGTATTTTCTTAAGCTATGAATTACTGATTTATTTATTTATTTATCTATCTTTTTTATCAGCAAGCAAGGTTTTTAGAGTTTTTGGATTTATTGAATAATCAGAAGTCATGCATACTTGCTGTTGATGTTGCAAGTTGGTGAATCCATGTACGGTTCCATAGTCTGTGTGAATTGTTTTCTAGTTTACGGACCTACTAATTCCTTATTTCCGCTAAACAGATTTTTTTCAGCTACCTATTTAATTCACATCAAAGTCAGGCTTTCTGTTACATGATCACTGACAATTTGATGTTCCACCTCTCTCAGGTATCTATGGCTTCAAAATGAGAACTTTGATCCCCCTTCTGTATTTAGTGTCCAGCTTATTATTTTGAAGCATGGTCATGGGTTTCAAAGTCATATCCAGCAGATATTGCAGAGGCTGGGAGATCCCTTTCTTGGGCAGTCGTTTACATCGAGCAAGTTGATCCCTTTTTGGTATACTTTAGGACCAGAATTCTATCTGGGGATATGGCATGAAAGATCCTTTGTAGGGACACCGGTGTTCTTGAAATGAAGAAAACGCCCAAGTGATCCCAAGGATCATTGTGAATAGAAAGTAAGCTGATTGGGTGTTTCTCTCCTTTGAGGCCATCTCTGCCATTTCCATTATTTTTGTTGTTCAATGGTAACTTTGCTGCCTAGAAAGCATGCGTGGTTGTTGTTGGGCTTGTTGGAGTGGAAATTCTTGGCATTGATGCAGGTTTTCGATAATTACATATTGCACTCTAATTGTAATGTCCTGCTGATGATTCATCCCTAACAAAACCATTTGGGGCCTATCTTGTTTTTCTTATGGTGGTTGGTGTGTAGCTATATACTGCGGGTGATCAAGGTGGCATGATCAATTCTTCTGGCTTGCTGTTGCTTTTTCTTTGCCCTTATTCTCAAGTAATATAGAGTTCCCAAGTGAAATTGCATGCTATTGGGCTGTGGGATTATCCCCTGCTTTGAAAATTATGGTTTAATCAGCTAGTGGGGAGGGGAATGAATTCCATCACTTGCAAGCAACAATCACCATCCAAGGATCGCTGGCTACCACCATATATGATTTCATTGATAAAAGACGGAGCTTTTACCTATTTCTGTCTGTTATTTTTCCCCATTCCAGATCCTCAAATGTTCTATTAGAATAATATAGAGAATATGTCTATATGTTGAACCATGCTTGCAGAGCCAGGTAATCCTTTTTTCCCTTCATTTATCTTTTAACATGTCTCTCCTCCATGAGCGTTTCCCTTAATATATGCTTTATCAATGATATGACCATTTTGTTCTGAACTGATATTGCCCTCTCTCCGGGAGAAACATATTTAATGACCTGGTATCAAAGTGAGCTAAATGACTTCTTACTGCAAAAAAGATTGGCACACAAGGATGATATAAAGAGCACTATGATGTAAAGAGAAATTGGACATAACTAGCCGAAGGTCCACGTGTTGGACTGGATTTAGAAAAATAAAATATATTGATTGTGTCGTATTATATGGTTATAGTGAAGAGATGTTCTTTGTAGATGGTATAATAAAATTTATTTGAGAAATTGAGTTGGCAACACTTCAATATTTCAATACCTATTTATGATCCTGCTGCAGTGATGGTAAAATTATTGTTGTTCTCCTTCTTCCTATAGATCTTGATGTTTGATTTTTTTTTTTTTTTTTTAAGCATGAAAAGTAAGTTTTATAATATCATATATAGTGAAAAGGAGTGCATATATAATATATATACATGTTTATTTATGTATGTGATTGAAGGCATGTATATAAAAGCTTGAAATGTTTTCCTCCATGAGCTACCTTCACACTACTTAGGCCATACCAAAGATCTGCCACCTAGTTTCTCTTAGGCAATCTGATAATCTCAGCGGATACAATCTCAGCGGATACAGAGATATTTGATCCATACATAAATATTTGATTTTACTATTTTCTTACTCTAAATTAACTACCAAAAACTATGAAGGAAAATAAAAGAAGACATCAACATGTCTTTAATTTATTTTTCTCTCCATATGATAATGATTTTCTTTCCATATGATGATGTCTTTGATTTGGTCAATTGCAATCTTAATAGTCAATGTAACTTAACAAAATTATAATCTACTAAAAAGTTAAATGATTAATTAGATGTAATTATATCCCATTTGTTTTCTAGTACAAATCATTTATTTATTTTAAAAAAATAATAAAAAAATGCATTGGGAGGCTTATAAACTTATTTTTAGTTATTAAAACATAAGTTTCCTGCACTTATATTCGTATTGTCAATTTCCAATCTTTGTACTCGCATTCATATTTGCCAAATAGAAAGAATGAAGCATGTATACATTGCTATCCAATCAATGTCTAACCAATTTTTAATCCTATGACTCTACAACCCATAAGTGCATCACGATTCCGATAAATCAAGTATATCTAAGCATGTACTATAATCATGTGAGTTGACATACAAAATTGAATATCCTAAGAAATCTCCAATTCCGAATTGCCACCAGACTGATTGATATTGCAAGATTTTTTTAAAAAATTAAAGTAAACAAACAATTTAACAAATCGAGCACTTACCTCCTAACATTTTTGGATCTTCCGCCATTATCCGATTCCAATCCAAGGACCCCTCATTTGTCAGCTTACTGATGTTACCTTTAGATTCTGGCCTCCATTGTCCTGTAGAACTTTTTTTGGTGCTGGTCTCCTCGTCCCTCGGCTCATCCCCAACACTCTTGTTCACCTTCCTTTACCTTAATTCCACATAAGAAACAAAGTTCACTTGGAAGCTTTCCAGTGCCTCTCCACCATCGATCTGTTCTCCAAGATGCTGAACCCCATCCCATCCTCACAGTGACCATTTTCAGCCAATGATGGTGTCTGATGATCCAATTCTGCCAAAAGGCTTGGATCCCTAGCCACCATCGCTCTCTTGGCCAATTTTTTTTTATTCGATGTCTTAGATTTCTGCTTCTAATGGGTCGAGTGGCCGTCCTCGCTTCCATTCAAGAGGAAAGGATCGGAGGTCAACTAGAGAGAGAGGTTGCCATCATCATTGGAGTTGTTGCTGGCAAGAAGGTCGAAGGACACCTTCCGCCCTCTAGATTTGATGGACATGGGTGAAAAAATCTAGTAGAAATTAAAAGAAAAGACTATTTAAATTATTTTTTTATCTTAAATTAATTAATTTTAAATGTTTGGAAATTTGATACATGAACCATTTAATAGCTGTTATCTGAAATTAAAGTCAAAAAAAAAAAATTACGGCACCGCTAAACCTGCCACCATATCCTCCATCGCTGCCCATCCTCCCACCTCTCCACCCTCTCCTGTGCCCACCATTGTCGCCGTCACCTCCATAACCCTCACCATACCCTCTGCTACCGTATCCTCTGCTCCCCCTATCTCTGCCGTCAGAGTATTCCCTCTCTTCGCCTCCACTGTAGGAGGAAATGGTAGATCCGTGGGGGCCTATGATGTCGATGACCTTGGAGCGACTGTCATCACCATGCTTGATGGTGAACTTGATAGCATTGCCCTCGACGAGGGTATGGAAGCCGTCGGAGCGGATGGAGGTCTAATGGACAAAGAGGTCCTCGCCACCAACATCAAGGGCGATGAAGCTGAAGCCCTTCACCATCCCCATCTATCGCCTCTCCTGGGCCATCCCCACCCAAAAATCCTAATCCTAGATTGAGCAGCAGCGAAGAAAACCTTAAGAAAGGGAGACTTTAAGTTCCGATCTTTATTCCACTCTCTTTGTTCCCTTTTTAGTTGTATACTTGTACAAAAAGAAATCTATAGGAAGAAAAGCATATGACGATGGAGAGGATGGTGATGGCGGAGACTATCTAGAGGTAGTGGGAGAAAAGCGAGAAAAAAAAAATATTTATGAGAAAGTTAGAGATTGATACGTGATGATGCGGTGGGAAGATTTTGACTTTCCAAATTAGCAACAACTTTTACATGGAGTATTGTTGTGTGTGTATATATGATTAATTAATATTCATATAGTATAACACCTATGATATAGAGAGCATCCCCTACTTAAATAATGCAAAGTGAGAGATGGGGTCGACCCCCCAAGTTTCACTCCGCTGCAGAGCTCAGCATAGCTTGAACTCCCTAAAAAGAGTCCGTCCAACATAACCAGTCTAATCAATTTAACATAAAGGATTCATATGTAACAAGTTGCCAAATTTCAAAGATTAAAATATAACAAGTATTCCAAATCCTTTGGTAGCGCAACCATTACCGCAACCAATAAGGCGCGGTGTTTATAAATTGCTTGACGGTATATTTTGTTCTATTTAAATCTTATATATAAATGTCAACACAAAACCCTAGCCGTTGTCTAAGCCTCCCTATTCGGCCGCCTCCCACCCGATTGAGACTCCTTAGGGCGGAAAAAACAGAGGAAAATTCGGGAGAAAACATGCAAAAAATCTACGAAAACAAATGAAAGACGGAAAAACAATTAAAAGGTTAGATCCGTGCCACATATATTAATCATTTTCCTTTCTTTTCGCTTTCTTTTCTTTTCTTTTCTTTTCATTTTTCGGATATCTGTGGGAAAAAGGAGAGCAGCTCAGGGAGATCGGAGGGGTTTGTTGGGGGTTTTTCCTCAAGCATACGGGTTTTGTGCGACTTGTGTTGAATTGGTCCCTCGAGGTTTTGAGAGCTTAATCTTGGTAGAAACATGGAGCATTTAGATTTTTGGTTAATTTCGTAATCGGGTAGGAAGATTTTAAACGGATTCGTATACGGGTAGGGCAAATTTTGCGGGAACCCTACCCGTTGCCATTAATCCCTTCCCTCGCCGTCCCCTCGCGGCCATCGGCAAGGGGACCGCGAGTTGAAGAGCGCCAGGACGTAGCCACCGGAACGAAGACGTCGTCGGGAATACGGTCCTCGTATCTTCTTCTTCTTCAGCCGGCACCGAGTTCTACTCCATGAGCACAGCGACGAGGTGATCATCGGCCAACCCGGCGATTCCTGGACTGAATCCGTCGGGGACCGAGAGCAGTGTCGGTGCGGTTGAGGCAGTGGTTGAGTTGGATTCCGTGACCCAGATCTAAGCGATGGAGGTATCGTTTCAAGAAGCTAAAAGGTTATGGTCGCTCCTCTGGAATAAGGATGATCTGCTAGATAAGAAAAGGAGGTATGTCAAACGGCACTCTCTTTTTTCATTGCATGAAGTTCCATCCTTTTTCCTTTAATTGCCAAAATTTTTTGCTTTATTTATTATATTATTTCTGTGTTTGGTGATGGCAGAGTTTTTTTGTGGCTACGCTGATGTTATGGTTATCCTTTGGATATAATATGATCTCTAAATTAAACTGAGATAAAAACTTTGCAGTTAGTAGTATATTCCCCAAAAGAAGGGGAGGAAAAATTGGAAAACAAGAAACAGCAATTGTTGGTATACAAATAATTTGGAAAACAAGAAACAGCAATCTGCCCGTCCAAGCTTCGAAGCTTTGTAAATGCTAACCTCTTAAAAGGATATACCCCTCATAATAATTTGGCATGACTCTATAATGGTGCCATGGCAGCATGATACTTGTCTACATCGTGTTTATTTTAGTCAACCAATATAATTTGTTTGCGTGATGATGGATTTTGCAGCATGTTTTGGTTTATTTTTGAATTTTTGATAAAGTTCAGTATACAAATGCTTTGCAATCTTGAGTTTGTCAATAAAGGGACATCATATGGAAATGTATTTTTGTTGTGACCCGTTACACATTAGCACGAGACACACACAAACGTGGCTGTTAATCATTTCTTACCATATGAGAAATGAAAACAATGTTTGTGATATGTTTGGCTCAAACCCAATCTAAAATTTTATCATCTAGCCAGCTTATTCTTGCCAATTTTTCCAATTTTAGCTGAAGCTCTTTTGACTCATTTGGTTCGTTGGAGGGGGGGGGAGTGTGGCCAATGGGAAAATGATGAAAAGCCTCATGTTTGGTTGGAGTTTTCAAAGGAGAGAGATGGGAAAGTGGCATTCTCATGGGAAAAAGATTGTCACAATTCATGCAAAAGAAAAATCCGTGTGGGACATCGAAAAGTCCAATTTTCACCGATTGGAATTGGGTTTTTTTTTTTTTTCCAGTTATTCCCTTAAGCTTTTAGAAAGAATGGGGTAAGGTCTTTCCCTTTATTAAGGGCGTAACATGTATTTTACACAACTTTCCTAATAAAGTAGATGCTCAACCAAATGTAAGCTACTCTGGAACAGACCACTTTTCCATGGTCAATCTAACATACAAAAACTATTTTCTCAGGCATTATATATCGGGGCATCAACTTCCTAGAGAAAACATTCCAGTGAGGAAAAATTCTTCCTGCACCAAACAAGTCCTTTATGATGGAGCTCTTTGTTATGAAATGAGACCATATTGCATCTATTTCATGAATCAGATATCACTTAATTCGTAAGGTTTACCATGGAGACAGAATGAGGAATCAAAGATACAAAAGGAATATGAAATCTAAATGCCTGGAAGCATCTAATCAAAGTTATGTAAATTTTTATATATTGAAATGAACTAAGGTATTTGGGGTTTGTTTATGAGTTTATATATGAAAAATATGTTTGAAGGGTGAAAAATGAAAAAAAAAGTAACTTAGTTAATTTGATCAAAAATGGGTTTTTTTAGAAATATAGTTTCAATAGAAGGGAGTAGTAGAAAGCTAGAAGCATCTAGGAATTCAAATGAGGATGGAAACCTGCGTTGAACATTTTACTATGAAAGAAAGGAAATGAAACTGCTAAATTGGTTGTGGTACTACCCTTGACAGTAAGAAATCACAGAGATCATATATCTAACCTTTTTATATGTGATTCACTTGTGGCTTAATGAGTTATCTAGAAGATGTTTTTTTTTGTAAAAGTTGAAAATATTTTAAATATTTCATTTAGCTGATAAGAAATAGCACATGGTCCCTGTGCAGGTGGTTGCTGGGACCTGCAATCATGTCTACATCCGAGAGCAGTCGAAAGAAGGCCAAAAGACCAAAGCATTTGACAGACGTGTAAGTGATCATTTTTTTCCCCCTTCCAATCTAATAAATAGCATACTATCCTAAAATATTTTTAATCATGCCATCAATTTAGCCTGTCAGCCATGTTGAGTCTGATTGAGATCCTGCAGTAAAACAATTTGCAGAGATTTGGGTTATAAAGGAAGCTTGTTTAATCTTGTTCAGTGGACTTATGTATGATTGTTATAGGGCCTTGTTCCGCAAACTCATTGAATGCTAGGTTTACACCAATATATTTATTGATACCTCCGCATTACATAATGATTTGTCGCACAAATGTTGCTCCAAATTTTAGGTACTGCTTTGGCTTACAGATGCTGCTGCGTCTGCAAAAGAATGCCTGTGTATTTACAATTGGACAAATGAGTTAACATTATGCTCCATAGGCCTAGCTTTATAAAAGTTTTTCTGGTTTGCTAATGGCATTTCCTTGGTGAAATGAGAACCAGCTTCATGCATAGACATTTTTCTGTTTGATGCTTAGTTGTCCATAAGATGAGCTGGCAGTGGCACTTCAGATATCTTGTCATGCTTAATGGATGGTCTCTGCTGCGCATATAGGTTGTTACCTGGTTGAGGCTGTCTGAACAATGTGTTATTGATTTATCATTGCAAGGATTTGCCTAATTTTTATCTGTGGCTTTTGTGATATATAAATCCTACATTTGATTCATCAGATTTAATATTCGACATCTGGAGAAAATTTCAGGGATGTGTCAGTTGGGTCTAGTCTGACAATTTGTATATTTCACTGCCGTATGAATTTGCAGGATATTTAGAGGTTATGCTGTTGGAGCTTTTCACTTTTTATTGGCACTATGATTATGGACCTCTAATATGTAAAAGGAAAAGGGGATCTTATGATATGCAATCAATATTATAAATTGTACTTTCTTGTCCTCTATTTATTTCATTATTGAAATTTCATCTGAAATGCACATTTTGGACTAGTCATACCAGGTCTCGAGGATCTAAAATGCAACCAGGCATTGACATGTAGTCCTAGTTTTCCCCTTCTCACCCAAATATGCCAAATATTTCTGCTTCCCCTAAAGTTGATTGAAATCAAATCTACATAACTAACATATGATTTCAGTTTCCTTCTTTGTCATATATGAGGGTCACTACATCTAAATGTCTAGATTTATTGTTGTCTGGATTGAGATTGGAGACCCCAAGATCTGAGGAGAGCAAGAGCATATATTTTAAAGACACTATATGGCTTTCCTACCCCTTCAAAACCAGAAACAAGTGTTGTGCAAATACTACCAATACTACAGGAAGGTCATATGTTGGTGGTACTATTATTAGCTTATATACTACAAGATTTCATGAGTTTCACATTTAGATTGAAACAAAATGATGATTTCTTTTTAAAAAATCATTATCATGTTTTTGAAGTTTGGGTCTTTAAGTCATAAAAGTAAATTAAGCAGGGGAAGAGTTCTAGACTATGTATATAAGAAAAGGCTGTTCAGAATGGTCATGTGCAAGTTAAAATGAGGATGTGAGATGTCAACCGCCTGTATGAAAATATGTGTTCATCCTATTTAATCCATACCGAGGTGAGATGCATCAATATTGTAGATATACATTGGCATAGTCTTGCATGCTCAACTGTACTCATACACTGTGCTGATGAGTTAGATATGGTGCAGTAAGGATGGGAATTTAAATCCATAAGTCTATGATGCCAATTTCTTTTAGAAATTAGATTTCTTCCATCATTTAAGAGAATGGAACATTTGTTAGGAATGAAACACAGCAATATTATCCTCTTCCTTCCTAGAATTCTTCTGCTTGGTGTTGGTATTAGTATTTGGCATTTGCTGTGACATATATGAGTGTTACTTCTCTTATGATTCTACTGGATTATTCCAAATGAATAGTTCTTACTCTGCTTGAAAGAATTCCAGAATCTTGCAAACCAAGTCTTAACCAATTCGGATGGTTTTTATTTGGGATCCATTTAAAGTAACATTTTGATGGATATTTTTGTAAATTGTGCTTCTTTTATGATTTAAAAGTGTGACTTTGGCTCAAATCATGGACATGTTTCATAAATTAAATATAATTTGTCTCTTAGTATATTATTCTATTAGAACTTGGAAACATGGTAAATCCTTTTTGTTTGTTAAATGTTATAGTAAAACGAATAATAGACACATCCTAATACATAGGACTTTGTAATATCTTGTACTAGTTCCTGATATGGAGACTCGAATCACACACCATCATCAGTACCATTTTTTTAAGCAAAATGGACATGTGATATTGTGGCAAATTGAATAGAGAGGAGTTGCTTGGGGTTTTTAGGACCAAGAATGGTAAAACCAATGCTGACAGGCATATTGGCTGGTGACCGGTATGGTATACTACCAATCCATACCATGCTAAAGTGCCGCATACCAGAACCATGGGGAGGGAGAGGTAGAGAGCTGGACCGGAAGAGGAAGGAGGGAGAGGGGGGAGGGACTCGCTTGGTCGGTCTCCCAGGATCGATGGCTATATCCGAGGAAGGATGGGTAGCAGGAGAAATGCCAAAGGAAGGAGGGTGTTGGCAGTAGCAAGTGGAGGTAGGAGAGAGGCAAGGGTTTCGAAGGGCCGCATGGGGGAGCAAGAGGGAGGGGGGAGAATGAGAGGGGCAGAGGGGGTAGAGGAGGAGGCGAAGGTGCCAAGGGGATCTATGATGGGGTAGTGCTGATGGATGGATAGGGTTTCCAGTTTTTTTTTTTTTTTTTTTTTTTTGTGGGGATGATCAGAAATCGAGTGGGGCATGGCCTATTTAATCGATGTGCTGATCATGAGGGATTGCCAGATTGGGTTAAGCCTATTTAATGAAAAGGGCTAATTGAGGAGCCTTTCTAATTGGGTTTGGCTTGTTGACCACGCTGATAGGGCGAATTGTTCTAGTTCCCCGTTTGGTTCGGTAGGCCTTGAACTGGATGGTTCAAGGCAATATGGTCAACCATGTTTAGGACCATAAGGATTTGGTATCTGAAAGATTGTGTTAAATATATGGTTCTTTTATGATGAAATAATTGATTATTTGTGCTCAATTCATGTGTGGCTATTTCTGTACTGATGTTCTAGTTAAGCTTTTATCCATCACCTTCTTACTATGTTCCCTTTATGAGGATGCTGAGTGGTTGATTAAGGTGAAGCACTGCAACTAAGCATCCACTCATACTCATAGAGTTCTGTTATACATGCTTTGTTACTTTGCTTCTCTATGGTTTAGCTATTGCATATAAGATTTGTCCTATGAGGAATATGTAAAAAAGAGAAATTATCGACCATGTATAATCTGTTTATTGAGTCTGGAAAAAGTTGGTATTTCAACAGTGGTTTGTGATACCGAGGCTTTCACCAACTCTACCTGACTAGTCATTCATATTTTGATGCATATTCCTAGGTTCATCTTGCTATTACTTTTCATTCATGTATGTCTGTCTTGTTTGTGCTTTAGCCTTGATTAGTTCTCGACTAGATGCTTCTTCTCAGTATGAATTTTCAGCCAAAATTATTGTTTTCTAACCTCTGGGCTGGGACGTAGATTTGTGTATAAGGGTCAAGAAAAGGAGGAACCATGGCAGCTTACTGAAACAGGGTGAAAATCTGGATGTGATGAATGTTGAACATCCATAATAGATTTAAATTAAACTGTTCTGTTTAGAGTTAACTGAAACTGTGATAGGACACAAGCTTTTTTAAGATGAACACCCATATTATGAAATTTTTAAAAAGGGCAGCGCAGCACAAGGGGTTCCCTTCATTGTAGGGTTTGGGAAGGGTTAGATGTACTATAAAATTTTTATTTAGTAAAACAGTTGTAGGAAATTAAGAGGATTCATGCTCCTTTCCATGCGGTGCAAAGATAATTGCTTGTCATCATTGAGTGCTGACAAATCCATTTTATTGTTGATGTAGGTGGATTCTTAGTTTATTTTCTTTTGCATCATTACTGTATTGTTGAAGCCACCCAGAATATTAAATTCCTTCCCCAATATCCTGTAGGCTCAATGAATCAGAACATGTTGGACTTGTTTTCCAGTTTCCTCAATGCGTTCCTGATTGGTTGAGTCAGTAGCATGGGTATCTTTTCTAGCCCATAATTTTTATGTTAGTCTTTTAGATTTTAAATTTATCCAAAACTTATATACATGCTTTGTGTCTTTTGATGGCTTTATATAACATACATCAGTTCTTCTATAGAAGGAAGATGATAGAAAAATATTGATATCTTGAGAAACTGATACAGAAGGGTCATCCGTGATTCCAAGATTGGATCTTCTCCCTTGGTTTTTGGATCAGAGCTCAAAACTAACTGAAAACAGAATAGTCCAATAGACAGTTTTGACTACTTTCCATTATTGTTGTTTTTTCTGAGTGATGGTATCTGTTTTGATTTGTTCTATGTGTTACAAGAAATGAGAGTCTAATCTAAAAAAATTTGATAGATATTTTGGTGTCTGTGCAGGTACTTGCTGGAATCAGACATTAGGAGTGATGAGGTTGGTGGCTAACTTTTCATAAATTGTTTAGCTCTAGAAATTTGAGCTCTGATTGGTGCTAATGGTATCATTCATTTGGGAAGGAGTGCAATGAGATGTCTTTGTTTGAAACCTTGATTGTTGAATTATTGATGAATGAGGCTAACAATTGTCTACTCGGTTGGTTGGCACCTCTCCCCTCCATAGAGGAGGTACAGGTTTCAAATCCTGGGTCTTGCTCAAGTAGAGGGGGAAAAAAGAAGTGTTGGTACATGAGAAATTCATGTACTTGTTCTAAAGGTTACAAAATTTGACTTAAACTAATAACAATAGCATGGTTATGCCATTCCATGACTTACCCAATAATAAATAATCTAATAGTCAAGAATGTTTCTGCTACGAGACTGCAGTCATAGGTGAATTCATTGAGATTGTGATGCCGAGAATTTGCATAAAATGTATGTATGTTGCATGATTAAATCCCTAATAGCTGCTATATCTATTGCCTTATGGATGTTTTTTTTCTTGTGTAAAACAATTATCTAAGCGGACTGTGTTTGTTTTATATGATGAAAATATGAAAGCATGCTTTGAACATGCAAGGGTGTGCATGAGGTCTTACAACAGTAGTTGCAAGCAGGCGTTGAACAGTTGAAGAATATATATCCATGCCAAGCATACGAAACTATCCTTGTTTATATACCCCTTCGTGCTGTACTAACACTTGCCAAGCACTAGATATTACACGACCATCCTTTTTCCATGATTGTGCTTGAAGTTTAGATGTCCTTGCAACTCCACCCAGCACCACCCCTACACCCCCCCCCCCCCAAAAAAAAAAAAGAAAAAAAAGAGGAAAAAAACTATTCAATCAGATAGCTTGTGAATAAGCGTTATAAATCCTAAATCTTTGTAGGATTGTATGATTGGTGATTTAACAATAGTATTCCTTTATCCCATAAAGTAAAGCTAATTCAAAATGCATCATTGAATAATATTCATGATCTGCAATTTAATTTCAAATTTGGTGATTTAGTTCATTGAAGCTTGCAAAAGCATGTCTGTGTTTGTCTATGCATCTATTCATTGATTTATGGAGTATTCATGCCAAATGAATACCTCTGGAATATGCCTTTTGATGCAGCAACTTCAGAAAAAGAAGTGATTGGCTGATCTTGAGATTCGGACGGCTTGCTTGCAAGGATTCTTGTCCAAATCCTTGTTGACAAACTGTCTGTACGTTGACCTTGCATTACCTTTTCCTTATTATTTTCCTATTAATTCTCTCCACTTTCAATGAGTACCGATCCATTTAATGGGTAGCAAATGGTTTGACTGTCATCAGAAAAATTGCAGAATCTTTCCAAATTGCTACACTAACCTAAACTTGGTATTAGGATTCAGTCTGATGTTTGTTCCATTGAGAAGATCTAAAGATATTCTGAAGGAAGCTTAGGTTCTCATTTCCCACCAAACAAGCTGCAACAAATTTCTATTAGAGTTTGTGTTGTTGAATTTCTACTAGAGTTTGTGTGCCGGTGTGCTTGGGCTTTGTTTGGACAACTTCTACATGTCACGATATACAAAAATTGTCTGTTTCAATTTTATCAGCTTATTGGTCAAGCATATGATATGTTTTATTGCTGATATGTAAGAAGTTAGATTGTAATATGAATCTGATATCATGATCTTTTTAGTTTCAGTTTGTACTTAAATTGTTTTTGCTTAATTAAAACTAGGAAACCCAGCAAGAAGACAGTCCAATGAATTCTGATAAAACTGATCTAGGTTTATTTAAAACCAATAAGCACAGTAATTGAAAGTCATTATAATTAAAAATTTAACTTCTGTAAATTTTTGTGATTTGTTATGTCAAATAAATGCTCTACATCAAATTTGACCCTTGATAAGGGTCTTAGATGTTTTTACACATTCAGATGATCAACAATTATTTATGTTGTTCTCTTTTTATCTCTTGTACACCATTTCCTTTTTCAGGTTTCCTCAGAGATTGTAAGAGCTAATGTGGAGAGGTGCTTTGGATCAGATCATAATGGTCAAGGGACACACCATGTGGTTCAGGATTGCCTGCAACACTTTGGCATGCATAACATGGAGAGTAACTCTGTAAACCCATCCAGCTTAAAGACTTTTTCCATAATGATTGACAACTTGAACGATGATGCACTCTGTGCTGTGGCTAACATGGTCAGCAACAACAACATTAGCTTCAAGAAAACCCATCCAAGGATGAGAAGGGTCATAAAGAAATATCTTCGAAGATATTTTACAGAATCAAATTTTAAACACAACCCGACTGTGCTGAAAATGTTATCAGATATTTTCAGAGACCCATGCAATTTTCGGGAGAAACATTTGACGCTCACCACTCCCGTCTCTCCACCACTTCTCTCGGCTATATGCAAGGTCTTGGAAAGACTTGGTGAAATGCCTATTCAGGACCTCATTGCAATGAATAGAAGGCTCAAAGGTCTAGCAATTGTCCCTCAATTTCCACCCGTCCTTTATGGCTCTAAAAAGGATATGCTTTTAAAACGAGTGAGGAAAAGATGTGAAGATTCTCTTTCAAAAGTTAAGGAAGGGGACGACGTGCCGGAACGATTAGCTAAGGCACTGTCAGTCATGCTTTTGTCTCTCAAGCTGAAATCAGGAAGTATTGAAATGCGAACATCAACATTTTACCCGTTTCCACCAGATGTAGTAGGCTTGCAGCATGGATTATTAAATGCTATATGGGCATTCCCGAAATTCAAATATGCTGATCTGAAAGCCTTGAAACCTTTAGTGGATCCAGAAGCTAAAGTTTCCACAAGGGGATTCAGGAGATCTCTTAAAAATTATTTGAAGGAATATTTGTTTGCATGTGATGAAATAAATATTCCAAAGGAAGTTCAAAGTGCTCTTTCTTTTATCAATGGGATGTCGAAGCATCGGCCTTGCATGTTTTCCAAAGAGACAAGAGAAGAGGAGGTAGAGGCTGTATTGTCTGTGAGCAGTCAGTTCAAGCAAATTATATTGGACCTGATTCCAGACCATAGTATTGATGAAGAATGTGGAGTTGCATGTTCAGGGGGGCTAGGAACTGATGAGAGCAGTGAGAGTGATGATTTTGAATTGTCAGCAAGTGACTTTTTCTCTGGTTCTGATGACTGTGAACACAAGCAAACATATGATTCTTGTTCAAGTGATGAAGCGGAGACTATTGGGGATTCAAGACCTAATTCCGCTCCTATCACTGATAGTGGCACAGACTCTTCTCAGCTTGCTGCAGCTGCAAGAAATACAACCTGCAGTATCCTTAACAAGCCTAAATTGGAGCATAATAAAATGAATGCTCTGCATCACGATCCTGAAAAGTTTCTAAAACCTAATATTCAAAATTCTTTTCACAGGACGGCAAGCATGGGTGACATAGCAGTCCAGGATATCTGTGACAGGACAGCTGTGTTTGCGCATGGGCTAATTGGCTGTATGCTGGACAAGTTTCTGCAATTTGAAGGCAGGGATGTAGATGTGATGACAAGATCTTATCTTAGAGGTGGATTATCTCCTGTAGATTCACAAGGTATGATTCCTATTTAAATCTTTTGTTATAATTCTTTCCATAAATATGATAATAATTTTGTTGAATGAACAAGTTCTAATGTGTCCTATTCTTGTGATCAGATATGGAAGTTCTGTTGAATACTCCGAAAGTGGATTTGAAGGCTCAGGTTCTTATTCAAGCTGTAGAGGAGCTGCTGCCTTCTTTTCCAAAGAGGTATCAAATTTAAAGCATAGCTTAACTCTTCCTATTTTACCTATTTGCATGTGGAGCTAGATTTCCAAAAGATAATGGTGATAGAATCTCTTATTGATGTTGTCACTGTTTCTGCAGTTGCATAGAAAGAGTAAAGAAGTTGATGGAGCCGCCATAACTTGTCGAGACTCTTAAACTTCAGTTCTTAGGCATGCTTGGGAGGTAGCATCAATCAGGGAGTGCAAAATCTGAATGTTGCCGCCTCAAATGCGAGAACTAGATTTGCTGCTCTGGATTTTGAATCTAACACAAGTTTTGGCTGGTACCAACACCCATCGGATAACAGATACAGCGGTAATTTCAGCAGAGTAACAGGGCCTGGTTGCACCGGTAATGCTGTATGAGGATTACTTGGTGATTGATTAATCTTCCTTCAGGAATTTAATTCTTGAAAGCAGCATAAAGGCACCTTGGGTTGTCATGCAAAATGAGGCATGAATAGCATAATTACCTTTTTTCAGAAGCAGGTCCTCATTCGAAAATGGGTGCAAGAAATAACACATGGTATAGAAGTGAAGAAAAGGGGAAGCATCAGCAATGCTGACTGACAACTATATATTTTTCAGATGCATCTCCGATGTGCTCTTCTTGCTGGGCATTGGTTTGTTGTTCTAACTATTATATCCTACATTTTTTGGGGGAAAAATGCATTGCAATTTATGAGAGCATTTTTGTAACAAGAGAGCGTGTTCTGAACATCAACCAGCATAATATAATAAGATAATGCTAATTACACTGCACAAAAAGGTAGCGGTGTATTGATTCTCTTCTTGGTTGTGTGACCATCAAAGCACGTGATGCCTTAAAGATAGGATTCTTGCAATAACAATTCATGTTATATTCCTCCAAGGTCTCAAATTTTCCTTGGTATCGAGCACATTCGCTGATCTAGCATCAGCACCATAATATTGATCTCTATGTTGAGCAAGTTTGCACCTCGACTTCTCTACTTTGTTTCATCAATGACCTGCTTAATTTGGGAGTTTGAAATATAGGGTACCTAATCCAGAATGTGTTTTTATTGATGTACCAGGAAGAGAGCGGGGATATCATTCAAGAGGTGAAAAAGTGCTGCAATTTTTGAATGGAAAATTGGGCCAGGTTGTATTCTCTGGAGATACGATAGTGGAAAGAGGTGTTCCAAATAACTCTACACTTTTTTTGAATTGATGAGAAGTGGCTTCAGTGACTTTTCTGCACACATGGTCAACGTTCCTCTCCTTTCCTGTGCATCCCAGCAATAATTTGCTCTTCTATTCTCTTCCTTTCTTTGGTTGTCGTTTACTTTTTAGTTCTTCTTCTTCGCTGTATCATGGGCTAAAATCGGATCGGATATAATTTAGATATCAATATATTCATATCTATTATTTATTTTTCTTAACAAATAGGATACAAATATTAATTAGTTACTAAAAATATGGATATAAATATTGAAATAAGTTATATAAATAAACTTTATGACCACATAATTAAAAATATTGTTAAGTAAATGATAAATTAAATAAACATGTTAATATAATTATATATTTTTTTAAAAAATTTGAGAATAAAATATAAAATTAAATAAAATTATAAATAGAATTAGATATTTGGATATGGATAGGATAGTTGTTTATTTATATTCATATTCATTTTTGTTTGATAGATATGGATAGGAATATAAATAATAGTTGGGTATTTAAATTTTTATTTGGATATAAAAATAGAATTAGATGGATGTCATTCGATTCGCTTTCATCCCTACTAGCTGCATTATATGCAAACAATGTAAAAGAGTTGGTTATGAAAGCCCTTGATGCTTTTGTCATGTAATAATCATTTAAAAAAAATTTATACATGGCACATAATTGGTGACACGGAGGCGGAACTTGTTAGGGAATTACTCAAAGTAATCAGTTTCTTGTTTAAACCATGCTTACCATGTTGAGTAACAGAATCAAGGTAAATAAAAAAGGAAACGAAATGGAAATGAGTGATTTCTGAGAGCAAGTCAGCTATTGATTTCAGATGGGATACAACATTATTAACTAATGAGTACAGCGTTTTTAATGGAGGATAAATAAAACCATGTATCTGTCTAACCTGCATTGATGTTATCCATCTTACATGGCACCGAGACCCCATTTAATATGCTAAGTGGTTTATAGTTGTTATGAAAGCAATATTTGTGGCAGTCTAATTCGAACAATCATGACAGGTAATTCAATTGGCCTAATGTCACTAGCTTAGTCCCTTCAAATGAAAATAAGGAAAGAAAGGAAAAAAACAAATATCATTAGCTTGCAGTTCAACAGTTAGCGGTAACTCTAGGAAGGTACTTGATTCGTGCTTGCAATTCAACAGTTAGCGGTAACTCTAGGAAAGCATTTGATTCGTGATTGAAATTGAAATGGATTGAAATAGGAATTGCAAAGGCTTTGATTTATGATTAGAATCAGAATCGGAACGAAGATTTGAATTCTTAGAGGTCAGTCATGATTGAATTTTAGGAGAATTAAGACATGTTATTAAGTTCTAAAATTGAAATCAATGTTCAAATAATTGGAATGAGAGTCATCCATTTTTATTTTAGGCTCTAACTCCCTCCAACCAAACATCCTTTTAGGAGTATTTGTTGTTAAGGATGTCAACATACTTCATTACAAATGTGCTGCACCTATCATCGATGTAGAATGCAGAGAGCCTCATATAAATATATTATTTACACGATATTCAAAAACTTTGAAGTGGAACCAAGAACAACTCCTAGGTATCAAGTCAATACCCAATATCAATATAATCATTTGGATTGCCAAGAGAAAGGAGAAATTGAGAGGGCGGGTATTATATGAAGCTCGCCGAATCGGTCTCAAAAATCCTTTGAAAATGGGATCATGCTATAAGATAATTAAGGAGAGACGACCAACATCATGAAAAGGCAGGTCGAAAAAAGGCTTATAATAGGCCAAGGAGGGTATGAATATCGGTATCACAATTAGTACTGAGTAGGCATCCTGATGGTCGTGCAGTGGTAGTTACTAAAACTGCTAGGAATGGATGTCAAATATGGAGGACAACTGTTTATTGTGGTGATTATTTTATTTTAGTATAAATAATCTAATTATATTTTTTTAAGGAATCCTTTGACAATGAATTTAATTTTTTATATCTTATCTTAGTTTTACTTTATGTTTTATCCTATAAATAGGTGTAACTTAGATTTCTATATCCTTATTGTAGCTTAGCACTGCACTCTTCTAGCATAGCCCAGCATTATATTTCTTATCCATCTTTGATGGTATGACGGTGGATCAACATCAAGGCATCTAGGTCTATATTATTCTCTATTCATTTTTTTTTTCTTGATTGATCTAATGTCAGTGGCACGCCTATGCCTACCGACCCTCACCATCTATCACCACTCCTCTTTATCGTATCCAGATAGAACTCCAGTAGGTCCCATGATATGTTCAAATGGGACGAAAAGAACACCAATACAGATAGTACCATCAGATATTTTGAAATTTCTTGATTTGTACTAGTCGAGATATTTACACCTGATATATCATACAGGGTGTGACCAAGATCTTGGTCACAATAAAAACTTAGAAATACAGAATCAAATTCATGCGACCAGTTTGTTGTATTTGGATTTAGATCCTCGACTCAATTATACCTTAATCCCAAACTAGTTGAGGCCCCCTATGTGAATCCTTTTAATCCATTCCGACATTTTAGAAAATGTTGAATCATTCAGTTGTTCCTTGTTCCATCCCTCTTTATTCATTGTATACCTTAACTAATGCATTCAAATCTATCCATAAATTCCATCCCTCTTTATTCATTGTATACCTTAACTAATGCATTCAAATCTATCCATAAAATCTTTTAATAATTATCCAGACATTCTATTTTTGTACCACGTGATGGGAAACTTCAAATCTATCATTTGGAGTGATATATTTACTATATCAATCACATAGGAGCGCAAATCGTTATTTTCAATCTATTATATATATATATAATAATATTCTATATATATATAATAATATTTTATGAAAAAATATTATGATATTATCACCTCAGCATCCTAAATTATTATTTTATTTATAATAATTTAAATATTATTTTTAAATAATAATAAAATAATATTTTAAAAAATTTTAAAAAATATTTTAAAAATAGAAATAGAAAAGGAATAAGTAATAAAAAATATTTTTTAAAAATTATTATTTTTTAAAAAAATAAAATATTATAAAAATAATAATAATATTTTTTAAAAAATATTAATTTATTATTATTTTAAAAATATAGTATATTATTTTTTTAATTTTAAAAATAATAATATACTAATTTATTTTTTAAAAAAATAATATGTTTCAACATCTGAATCAATCCATCAGATTAGATCATATCATATCAAATTTAATAAATTATTCATAAATAGAGCATGGTACTTTATTTTAAAGCCAAATTTATGTATTTAATAGCTTCCAAAAGTTTGAAGAAAATATGAGAAAAAACAAAAAGATGGAAGATAAGATCGAAATCAATGTTTGCCGAGAGAAAAAAAAAATCATGATAGAATAGCATCGACATACACGAAAAAGATATAATAATAATAATAATAGTAATAATAATAATAATAATAATATATTATTATTATTATTATTATTATTTTATAAATAAAAAAAATTTTCTTTCTTTAATGATGGTGCCAAAAATATGGTACCAATAAAAATGTCGAAAAGTGCAATCAAAATCGATCAGCATTTGCCAAAAAAGAAGCGATGGTGGAATGATAGGAAGATGGGCAGAAAAGATATTGAAAAAAGAGAAAAAAAAAAAAGAGAGATAGAAGTGCGATCAAAATCAAAAAAAGAAAAAAAAAAAACCATAATAGAATGATAAAAGAATACAACGGTACCAACACGTAAAAAATATAAAAATAAAAAAACAAAACACAAAATAAAATATTATTTTATAAAATAATATATATATCTATAATAAAATATTAAAAAATTAAAAAAATATTTATTATAAATATTTATTATTAAAAAATTTTAATAATTATAGATCATGGTTACCTACTCCCCGCATTAAGTAGTATGATGGGCAACATCTGAACGCAACACGCCAAATAAATCCCCAGATGAGAATCATTCACGCTCGATCACTCTAGCCATTCAGATTTCATGCCAAACGGGCCAAACATTTATAACGAGATCATGACCATTTTGTACTCAAGGAAGATGATAGATTCAAGTTAGCACGTTGACAACTTGGTAAAAGCAAGGTCTATTTCCTTATGGAGACATCCATACATTCTATTTGGTTCAAGAACCTGCAACTGCCTCCGACTTTCTTAAAGAACGAGGCTGGGCGGGATGCGTTCAAAAGAAACCTTTATCCAACTACCTGGAGAGACGGAATACAAGAGCAATATAACATATAAAAACTTAAAAAAGTCCAAAATAAAGAAGAAGACTGCGAGTTGCCATATTTACTCCGGACTTGGTGTCAAATTTAAAAGTTAACGGGTTCACATAACCTACACAAATGAGAAATAGGGCAAACTGCTGGATTGGTTTACATAAAACCTCTTCCCGATAAAAGAAAATCAGTTGCAAAGACCTATAAAACTGAGTTCTAGGGAAGACGGAATACTCGATTAACATTAACAAAAATCATATTCTATGATCATCCATTTAAATAAAATCCAAGGACAACCAAATGATCCAGTAAATCTTCAAACTACCAAAATGCAGTCATGCTTCAAATAACCTTATCAATGTCTAATGTTCCTCTACTAGTGTCGGATTTTCTTCTTAAAAAAAAAAAGTAAAAAGAACTACACCACGGTACAACCCTGTGCAATTAAAAAGGCTGGTCTTTAGTTATATAAATTTTCTTGCAAATTCCTCACCTCTGCATTGCTCAATGAGACGAGATCCAAATTCTGCTACCATATTTCACAACAATAGAGATTGCAGAAACAAAGACAGAAAAAAAGAAAGAAAGCGACCAAACACAACCTACCGGTCATTGCATTCTCTCCAACAGAGTAGCATCCTTTACGTTTGACAAGAGTACTTCCAAGAGCAGTTAAACGACCTAACAAGGTTTTCATGCTACTAGACAGGCTTATAAATTCCTTCACAAGTGCTGGAATCACCCACCAGGGAAATCCAGATATAAGGACTCTGTATTCAGGTGAACTGTGAATCCACAGGCATGAAACTACACACTGACACCAGCCATATAGCTTAAGCATACAGACCTCAACACTTCATATCTTCCATCCTGAAATAAGAGTTCAGTATCGATCGTATCGATCATGACGCCTGCAAATAATCAAAAAATTTAGTCATTTAGATAGGTAAGTTTAACAAAGATTATAGGCCAACAACATCTTTACATCTTAATACTATCAAACATCTAAAGATAACCAATAGTGAGTTGATTCCAAAGACCATCAACTACAGAGTAATATTAGATATTTGCCAAAAAAAATTTCACAAGAATAACAAAATTCCTCTCTAGGCTGAAACCCTTCCTTATCTTTTTTTTTCTTAAATTATTATTACTAACACCCTTGTACCATTCTGATAACATTTTCAAAAGTTAGATGTGGAGAATCATAAAATCTTGGGTACTTCCTAGATTGAGAAGTCCGCAACAAGCAAATCATGGATACAGAAACTGCTATCGAAGTCAAAATATTAAAAGAGTACTGCTACATATCACCCATCCAGTCGCTGCTCAGTTCACCAATCCTATGTTGCAGCCAAAGGAACCCTCAGGGATGGAGGCGGAGGTTGGAGGTTCAGCCAGCCAATCACTGACAACCACATAAGATTGGCAAATTGAGCAGATGGCGACTATCAGCCTTTTCCTTAAAAGATGTCAAAATTGGTCAGCAACAAGAATTTCTGCATGTTATCCCATTACCAAAGGTGCTTCCAAAGAGACAAGATCATAGTAATTACACCCAGACACAAGACCTACGACAACAAGGGTCAGCATCATCACATCAGTTGCCTATCAGGTCAACTGGTCCATAGACCTCAGCAAAGGCGAGGTCGGGACAGATTGGGTTCAGGCTAGGCTCGGATCCTATATCAGGGCACTTTTTTCCCAGCCTGAGACTATCCCAAGCCTGGGCAATTTTTTCCCAGCCTGAGACTATCCCAAGCTTGGATTGGGTCGAAAGTCCAGAGCCCAAAGCTAGCCCAGCCTGGATTGGGTCGGAAGTCCAGAGCCCAAGCTTGACCTGGAACAAGTATTAAAAGCCCGGGCTTGACTACCAGCCTGAGCCAACATAGGCTTGGTCTCCATCTTGCGCATGAGAGAGAGGTGGGGGAAACAATGGCTGCATCGAACCAAGGGCAGAGTGAGAGGCAGTGGGGCAGCCTTCACGGAAGGAGGGAGACGGGAGGGGGGGGACCTTTGACAGGGGTAAAGAGAAGCAAGGAGAGGGGGGAGCACAAGGCTTGGTGGAAAGCAAAGAGAGGGAAGAGAGAAGCAGCGCAAGCCAGCTGTTACTCAGAGCAAGAAGACGAATCAGGGTGGAGACTAAAACTGAAGAGGACAGAGAGAGAGACAGAATTAGGGATTTGGGGTATGTTTCTTTCCCTTTCCCATTTTAATTTCAAAATAATTAAAAATATATAATTATATAATTTATAACATATAATAAATCAAATAAATAAATATAAAATATTTTCAAGCTGTGCTGCACCAAGTATAGTAATTTCAACTCTGACAATAGCTCAAACTTAGTCAAGCTTAGAAAGTGAAGGCTCAGCCTAGTCCAACAGACCAAAAACTTGAGCCCAAGCCCAAAAAATTTGAGTCAAGCTAGGCTGACTTTTCACAACTCTGTCAATCAAACAAAGTTCACATTAAAATATGTTTAAATTCTTAATATTGGATGAATATAAATGCACATAACTATTAATAAGTTTTCTATTCTAAATACTCTTAAATGATATGCATTTACATTATAAATTTCTCTCTAATTTTAACATAAATAGAACCAAGGTTCAATATACCGGTGCACGCGGACCATACCGTACCATATCGGTACCGAATTGATATATGATATAGGGGCACGCTACCACTTGGTATGTTGAATAGGCCCCATACCAAGCATACTATAATAAGATGGTATCGATACAGGTCCAGTGCTGAGACTGCGTATCTTGAATAGCACATAATCATGAATCATGAAAGACATAATGTAAAAAAGTATATAAAACTCATTGATATTTTTAATTATTATAAATATTATAGTTTTCAAAACATCCAAAAGAATAAAATGAGGTTCATTTATCTTTTTATAATCTACTAAAGAGATAAAGAATTTATCAATTTCGAAAGAATTTGGTTACTGTTTTACAACATATTTATGACAGATTCATCTAATTACACAGACATATTATAAGTATAATAAATTATCACAATGATATAATATCAAAAGATGTCTCAATGGTTGAGAGATCCTTTGTCATAGAAGAGGTCTGGAGTTCAAATCACTAAATACGATTATTATTTCAATTTTCAGTGAAATCTGGTTGACCTGGATTTCTGCCCACCCGAGTCATGGTTTACACAAAGAACAGCCAATTAAACATTTCCAGTCTGATTATAAGACCAGACTGGATGAAGGCAGATTCACCAGTTTTGTAGTCTGACCAGCAGGTCTGGTCCAGTTTTAAACAAGCTCTAAAGACTTGAACAATAATATAGAAACATATTCAAGAAATGGGCAGGATACCAATTTGAACCTAATTTAAGTGCAAATCAAATAACAACGGTGATTCGATTCAGCTAAAAAGCCAACACATACTCTTTGACAAGTAACTAAAGAATGGCCTAGCCAAACAATTGAGACAGACGATAGCCAATTACAAAAACAAACATAAACATGAAGGAGACAGCTTGTGAAATTTCATAAGCTTTCAGAATAAGATCTAAACTCTGAAAACATCCAAGCTTCCAAAACAAGATCTGAACTTTGACCAAGAGAGCTAGACTCATCAGATTTAAACATATTAAATGCAAATGCAGTTAAATGTTTTTCATGAAAGGTGTAGATACATCAAGAAGTGCAGTGATTGCTTATTATAGGTTCAGGTTGTACTAAGCCTACAATTCTTCATCTCCTGCTCTGTTCTCTTCAAATGAGTGGAGGCTGAACCACTCAGCTAGCCAGATGGAAGCAAACAGCATTGGTGGGAGAGATGTTTCAAGTTTCAACGTGTATCTCAATACTTGCACAATTGGAGTCAATCAACTAAAGGACATTTCACCATTAGAACTACACCAGGCATTATGGTTGCCAGCACAGTCAATACAGATCAAACATAATGAATACAAATTAAAGTAGGTCTTTATTAGTATAATTGCACTAGTACCTGTGCCGATCATAATCTCTAGAGCGTTCCTTTGAACGAGAACGTGACCTTCGCCGGCTCCTTGAATCATAACTGCGAGATCGATCGGATTCTCTCTCTCGGTCACGATCATATCCTCGATCTCTATCATAATGGCGATCATAGTCTCTGCTCCTACGATCATAATCCCTTCCCCTGTCACGACTATCACCTCGGTCCTCTCTATCTCTGTCCCGATCCTTACTTGCTGCTCTATCCTTACTCGCTGCTCTATCACGGTCCTGACTTCGTTCTCTTGACCTGAAAATGAATGAAGTGATAAATTTTATTCAAGTCTTTGGAATTGCTTTCCAGAAAAAACAAGGAAATAAAGGAGGAGAAGGAAAGGAAGAAAGAGTTTGACCCTTAGTGGCACTACCCAAGTTCACAGAAGACCTGGTGAAATAAGTACCTTCTATCATATTCGGTTCGCTCTGACTTTCGCCTCTTATTTCTCTCTTCCTGATAAAATAAATGATAAACTATATCATGTATATAACCTTTGAATTACATAAAAAAGCATTATTCCCAAAGATGACAGGATTCCTAGAAGAAGGTATGAAACATTTAAGCACACACTTTGTAACAGAAAATTGACAACCCTAGCCTTTCCTTCTCCATATAACCAACATCAAGATGTGCATCATATTGAATGCCAACAAAGAACAAGACATTTGTGTGCTTGTTGAATAATTATTTCCAAGAAGTTATATTTGATGCATTAATATCAAAAGGGAAAGAACTTCTTGGGCATGTTCACAATTTCTTGGAAGGCAGATAAGATTTATGTTGCAGTATGCACAGTTTTAGAGGAGTAATTTCCGTGCATGTAGACAAGAAATGAATAATTTATGCTACTAAAGCATTGCCATCCAACCATCTTCCTATCACCAGCTGTGTGTTATACCTCCTAAAAACTGAAGGCACACTACCACAAGCTTTTCAGGGAAAACCCAGAAAACAGAAACTGTGGAACCACCTTTAAGAACCAGAAATCTAGAAAAGCATTCACAGATCAATCACATGTTCACATTTCACAACGACCAAACAAGGAATCCACCAAAGACATCCTTGTCTTCAACAACACAAATATTGACCCAGAAGTTGACATGTTTTCAAATCTCACAAAGGATTAACTACAGCTTCTGGTCAATTAAAGCTCCAACTATAGCATTCTAAAATCGCCTAGATGACCAAACTCTAAAGAACCAGAAATGAACGAACACTAGATGCTCCCCAAAAATGATTCACTGACTCAAAAATTCGATCAAATAATAAAAAAATCAGAAGCAATAAAAAAAATGAAGAACATAACTGATACTGTTCTGTACAGGTATAGCTGAGATGCATAAAGAGGGATTTTTGGCTTAAGGGTTCTAAATACCAAAACATCTAAAAATATTATGAGAATGTAAAGGACTAATGTGGGTCTGTATATGGTGTATGCACTTCTGCAAGGTTGAAGCATTTAAACCTGCACTAGATTGTGTATGTGAATGCATGTATGCATATATTCATAAATAAGTCGGCACATGCAAATCCCTGAGCAGCCAACCAATCCCATGAAATGCCAAACTGGGGAGCAATGAAAGAAGCCCATACAGACATACTCAAGCAAGCAAAAGGGGCACAATCATCTAATCCAGAATGATGGAAACGTTGACCATGAGTAAAACCCCTTCTAGGAAGGGATTTAATTGATATTCAACTCTTTTTAAAAACATCAGGCCTCTGGTCATGACTTAAGTAGGTGCAACACAGCAGCACAGTGGCAAACATGGTGAGGTGCATGTCACTACAATCTGAAATTACGCTTGATAGAAATGAATAGGCCAATGAAATATAGAAGTGGTGAGATGTGCTTCAATCTAATTTTATTATATGAAAACTGGAAGAGCACCCATTCTACTTCTCAGAAAGAGATCGTGGACAAGTGTAGAGTTTCCTGTGTTAATAACATATACATAAAACAACATGGAACGAGAAGCAATGGTACAGAATTCTGCACTGGTTCCATGCAGGGCTAGCACCAGCATCATATGTATCATGCTGTGTGAAAGCATTGCACACAACTCACATCATCCCAATACCATGTCATTGTAAGGCACTAGACCAGTACATGCTGATCCACCATATACCACCATTTATCATACGAATTTAGTATAAGCAAGCTTTATACAACATTTTAATTGCATTATCCATGTACCTGATTAGATTAAATGTAATTATCCACCAAAACTGTAATTATAGTCCATTCACAAGGCTGAGTCATTTGGCCTAATACCACTCTGATTAACATTAGAGAAACTCTCCATGAAGAATGCGGAACATAATACAGTACCTGAGCATACATAAGAGCTTAAATTTTAAGAAATGTAATGCAACTGATACTCAAACAAATACATCAGGCATATATAAATAAATCTATAACAATTCAGGGTGCAACTCTTCACATTACACTCTCAATGTGTACTTGTCATATTTAAACCATCTGCGGGAGGAATATTTGAACACAATAAGAATGCATAATCAAAACATAACTATTGACATCATATAAGGAAAAGAATTAGCAAAAACTAACCTGAAGTTCTGCTATCTTCTCACGAATTTGCATATAGCCCAAGTGAAGCTTTCCTCCAAAATGATCAGCCAAACGACGATCACTGCATACCACAAAACCAACAAGATATCACATTCGCTATTAAATGCATAAATCTGAAAACCTCCTACAGACTTGCATAATGCATAGTGACCCCATAACTTCTGACAATTATAATCTACAAGCATAAATAATAAAACACGCACATTCTTTAGCTGCAAAAGAAATCCTCGTAAAACTGGGCCCAAAAGCCTGCTGGTAACAAGGAGGTATAATGCGCCCGTCAAAATCTGAAGTACTTGAAACCCAAATACTAATCTTTTTTTGCCCTCAGAATTGTAGGAACATAGCTGAAATTACAAGGCAAGAGGATAAAAGATTGTACCTATCATAGACACTCAAGAACGCTCCACATATGTCACATACGCGTAACTTCTGATCAGTCTGCAAAATGAATCATAACTGTCAGTCATCACTATGTTTATCAAGATCAACTTTGCATGTCACACATTGCAAATAGCAGCAGCAATAACACCAATGCTAAAGGGCATGCACTAGGGAACTGATTAGCCACCATATGCATGAATTAACTAGTAAAATAAAGGTCAAATTGTTGCATTTGAGCTCTGGATTAGTAATCCAGAGCTTAATTCATTCAAACTAATTAATACACACACATATATAAACAGATACAAGTTCATTAGCAGTTAGGATATAGGAATTCCAAATAATGTGAAAAATTAGGACTCGAGATTGAGATTGCACTTCCTGCTTTCATATGACACACACATAGTGGAGCAGTGCCTTTTTGTAGTTCAAGATGTTGCCCAATTATCTGATCCTGTCCTAAGTCAGGTACTACGAATAAAACTTTCCAGGTTGTTAACGTCACAGTAATAATACTGATAATAATAAAATCACACTTTCAAAATAATATATTACAGATACACAAATACAGACATATACCAATGCTAGGTTGCATGTTAATTCTGTCCATAAGGTTGGCGCATGTGCATGGTTGGGTTGAACTTTTTGGACAAAACAAGAGGGTTTTTTGGTTATCTACCAAAAAATTTTCTTGAAAATAGAATATGCAATCATAAATTCAATTACTATAATATCCTTTTAGACACATATCCTTAGGTCATCTTTGATGCTCTCTGTACCCACCAATGCCCGTAAGCATACAGCATGATGCAGTACTTTGCCTTTTGGACTAAAGGATCAGACACCATTTGATATCCCATAACTGAAAACAACATAATATTACAAGAGGAACACTGGAAAAAACAAATAAATCTTTCTCTGATTTAGCATGTTCTAACATGTATCAAATGGATGGGAGTGAGCAAATTTTGAAAAACAAATAAAAAAGCATTCAGAGTTACATATAAGAAAGATATGCACCCATGGATTGAACTCACAATTCTCACATCTGCAGCAGTATACTTCGAAGAATCTAAGATTGGCTCCTGGCGTGCACCCAACTAAAAAATGAAAATGATAAAGCATTAGGTTTCTGGGTAAAAGAACACGGTGGAAGAACAAAAAGTTTATGAAAAATCATATGGAGGCAAAATTTCAAATCACATGTTTCTGGAAGACTAAAAGATGTCATTGGACTATTCTCCCAGTAATTTATACAGAGTTTAGACAGATGCACCAAATGATTAACTCATATCTGTCCAGAGAGGGGAAAAACCTTTTTCAGAGCTTCTGCCTCTTCCAAAGCTTTCTGAGCTTCATCCACCATTCCCTTCTCACCTGCCAATAAAAAGGCATCCCAATCAATTTAGAAAATCAAATATATAGTCTATTGTGGATGATCAAGCAACATAAAACATGCTTCACTTATAATGCTTTAAACAGTTATGCTCAACCTACACATCAATCCACTTCATCAGGGTGTACATAAGTAGAACCATTTTTAATGAGTTGTCTTGCATGCAAAAAATAAAAATAAAAAATAAAAAAAATAAAAAAAATAAAAAACAAAAGTTTAATACTCATAAGAACATCAGATCAGCTGGCAGTGCATCACAAACTCAAGTATTGTAAACAAGCAAAATGTTTACATCATGTTAACCAATGTCAATACAAAACCCAATATAACAAGAGCATATGTATGTGTTCTTCATGAGATAAGAATTCCTATCATCATCAGGATTCATATAGTAACACCAGAATTGAAGCTAAATCAAACACATTAGCGAATTGCTGTAGCATCAGACAGAAACAAAGATGAAAAGCAACTGCATGTTTGATCAACTGCCCTATATTTAACATAACAGAAGAATATCAACTTGGGAAGGACAGGTAACTTAAGTTACTTGGAGTAAATTATTAATACTGAAAAATGCAAAACCAAAAAATATTCCAATGAGTGAATAATGATGGATCACAATTTCCACTAAAGGGTAAAAGTGTATATACCAAGCTCCTCTGCCTTTCTAAGTTTTTCATTGATCAGTTCTTGTGTTCGGGGATCTGGAGGAATAGGTGCTGGCGTTGAAGATAATTGAGAGGGATTCTGAAGTGGCTGTGGCAAGGAAGCCCGGTCTTTGTTGAAGGCATCAAGAAGCAGCATCGACTGCAGCGAGAATAACAACAAAATTAATGAATTAGATCATATACCAGAAATGTAGCAATACCCACAGATACTGAAGAAACAATACTAAGATTTGTGCTCCAAAGGTTCATACTTTTTGACAATATTATACTTCAAAAGGATAAGATAATTATGTCAATTGCTTGTATAGCAAAAAGATACCTGCTTATCAGCTCTTTTTGTTCTAAGCTCTTCAACCTCCTCCAGAGCCCGAATTTTACTGTCAGTTTTTCCTTCCAAATCTAAAAAGGAATATCTTATAAACACCCAAGCCATTGATTATAAAACCCAGAGTTCATGGGAAAAGGATAAACAGGCACAATACACGATAACCATAGGCATGAGACAGAAAAAAAGGCAATGCACTAAAAGAAAACAATACCAAAGAACAGAACAGCAGAAAAAGACAGAACAGTTGGCAGCAAAAGCTAACATGATGCACCAAATTCTAAAGCCTAGAGGCACATGGATGTTTTTTTTTCCATGTATATAAATTATGAATATTGAATTTGTGAAGTAATGTATGCATGTGCCTGCACCCCCCACCCCCACAAAACAAAGGGAAAAATAATTAACAGCCAAAATGTCATAAGCATCCATTTAACAATCCAGTTCTCAATGGAACCACCTTAATATTCAACCAGCTAAGGCACAATTAAGCTCATCATAGCCTAAAGGAGGTATGAGGTTAGCGTTACCAGATGCACAAAAGATACACATGTATTAAAATGCTTTTTAATCAAATCATTAGTTGTCTAAAATTTACTTTTGCAATTCACTGTCGGAATTTATGAGTAATTTGATATGGATATATGTAAACCTGTTAGTCTGGAACATATGAGCTTTATTAAAATACTGTCTCGTTAATTTTCACAAAACCAGTTTTGGAAAAACCAACAACACAACCTCAAGAATGAACATCCGGCAATAGTAAATGCTAGAAGTCACTGATCAAGCACCATGTTATCTCCTCATAGCAATGCAGAACTGCTGTGGCATGTTGAATTTGACCAATCTACCAATCCCCTATGAATCGGATGAACCCTCAGAATAGCACTAACCCCATGAGGAATAGTAAAAAATATTTTTAGGAGACAATATTTCATGTGAACATTTATGGGTTTTAAGAATCTACATACACTTGATGGTAGTGATTACTGTGTACGACAATATACCATCCATATTAACTACTAACAAAGTATGTTATGATATATACATACAAAAATTATTAAAATAAGGATCCTTTTAGGGTTAAAATGAAAAAAAGCCTTGGGCTCCCTTCTTTTAGTTTGACAAACAATATTTGGAGACTGAATCTGGTCTTACGAATGCTGGATTCTGATAACAAGTGATTGCCCTTCTCTGACCCTTACTACCCAACCGGAAAGCAGACAGCTAATGCATTCCTTGAGCAGCTCGAAAGAGCCCAGACTCACTAATGGAAAGAGGAAATAGGAGCAGGTGAGAATTGAATTTGATTACAAATGTGGCATGTTCATAGCCATAAGTTATGGAATGAAGTGTATAGCCTCAGAACATACAGACTAGCATTTGGTGATGGTGCATAACATTTGAATAGATTATATTAATGACTTGAAATGAATCAATTATCCCATAAACATGTCAAAAAAGAAAAGATTGTTAAATGGAACAGGTAGCTAAATTTTACTTCACTACTTAAGCATAAAGAAGTATTGCACAAAACAAACAGAAGAAAAGGGAAGAGGAGAAAGAATATAACCAGAAAGAAGTGATATGCACCAGAAGAATAACTCAGTTGTCAGCAGGTGAGTGAGGATGAGATGGCCATACTAATTGCAAGGATCATTTGGCAATGAAGAATATCTATGAAAGATCTAAATGGGCATCTAGAGTTGAATGATGGTGAATTTGAGCAAGAACAAGATGGGTTCAGATCTGGAACTAGGAATTAGGTGGGAAATGTGATACACAATTTTATAATGAGATGTAACATAATAGTCACATTGACTTATAAAAACAAAATTATCATCTTGTGATTTTCAAGAATGATGCAGTTTCACCAATAGAGCATGGAAATTAAGATCATCAAGGATATACATGAAGAACAAAATGAGCATCTGAAGTGCTACAAATGGTTATGGCAATATAGCTCTCAGAGGCAACAGACTGCACCAAGATTTTTCAGAGCACTCAATTTTGCAACTTCTGTTTTCCTTTCACAGGAACCCTTTTCCTTGTGCATTTTCATTAATAAACAGATGGCTAATGGAGAGGAGATTTCATGGTGTCATAGTTGAAGATATATAGTTAACTGATGAGACAATTATAGGATAAACCATGTCGGGTCTCCAAATTCCTACATGCAACAAGCACCACACAGCAACTCCTTATCTGAATGGCTCCCATATGGTAGGTTAGATGAACCCCAATATGCTACATGCAAATATATATATATATCAGCATATTTGTGTAGATTAAGCATGGCTCCATCCTAGGACTGTTCCAAATTAGATTATAAAGAAAATATTTGAAGCATTGTGCACTCTCACAAGCAACAACTCAAAGATTCATCACAAAGAACATTAATGTAACACTTATTATAACAAAATTAAAAATTAGGCCCCGATCAAATCCAAAAGCCAAGAGAGTCCAAGGTTTGATCATTTTCTCCATGTATAATTTGTTATACAAGAAACTAGTGAGGTAAGTGAAGACATATCTAGTAAAACTTTTCCATGTTTTAGATGAAATTGCAAGGACCTATTAACTGTTGCATGATAGACCCATCCCTTTGGGTTAATGGGAAAAAATATATAATTTGTAATGAAGGCCAGCAGAGAATTTAAAGTGTGGCAATAAAGCGGAGCAAGCATTACAACAATCAGCTCAACATGGTACACCACCACATATTTTACAATTGGTTGACATAAGAACAATAAGCAATGTAGAGACCTTGCTCATTGTTGATGCAACATAAAAGAGTTAATTTGATTGCTCCAACTTAGCACAATAAAGAACTCAAATCTATCACTAACATTGTGTATGCATATCCAGCCATATCAGTTTCCAGATAATCTAGCCAACACACTAACAAACAAAATGAACTTCAGAAGTGCACAGGAAGTACAAATTAATCATCCTCATTTTTAACATGCGACAATGGTTAAGACTGAAAATGTCCATGTAAGATAGATCATCTATATGACTGGCAAAGTGAAATACCAAAAGCATCAGCTTCTTTCAACTTCTCCTTGATTTGCTTTGACAACTCCATGACCTCAGGTGTCTGTATTTCATAATAAACAGTTCCATGGCAAAATCATCAGTAAATGGAAATGTACAAGGTCAAAGGGAATAAAACAAGTACCTGGGTAACTTCTGATACGGATATTGCAATAGCAGCTTTGGCATCCTCTTCCTCTAGACGCTTAAGGGCTCTCTGGATTTTCCTTTCACATTCGACAATTAGCCTTTCTATCATATCCTCCAGTTCTCTATCAAAATTATGAATTCCCTTTGCTTTGGCTTCTTCATACCTATGACATGTTCAGGAAGGACAACGGAAGACGTTGCTTCAAAAGCACCTCACTAACCAAATAGCAAAATACTATAAACACATGGCATAATGTTTCTCGAGGCATGGCAAAGAAAGATGAGCATACAAGGTTAACAGGAACACCACAATGATTTTTCACTGCGATGGTAGCTCAGACAACCCAAACATAATGGAAACCTAGCATAAATAACAAAATCCACATGCTAGAATTTACTTAATATTTTCATAAAAGATGCAGCAATAACCATAACAAAGGTGACAGGCCCATCCTGGCGACAGCAGAACAGCTTACACGGATGATAATCAATGGTTACCAAATACAAATAATGTGCTTTATAAAATATATATCCTTGTCAACATTTTATATTAAAGCTTCATCCTGAAATCTTTAAGAAAAATTAACCTACAGTCACAGTTATTTGAAATATAAATCCAGTAACATAACTTACTGTATCAACATTTATATATTAATAACAAAAAGGAGGTACAGACTTTCATTGTGTTATTGCAAAGGATACTCTTTCCTCAGCTGTAAAGAATGCACCTTTGGACAAGGACCCATATCCATTTTCTGATGTAAAACCAAAGACCGAAATCACGACGTCAGTTTAACCAATAAATATTACGAAATACATCAAAGTGATCAAATCCAAAGTTAAAATTGCCTTTCTCAGCACCAACATTTTTACACTTTTGAAACAGGGGATGAAAATATCCAACTAAAATCCAAGTAAATTGACGATTGTCATATCATAAAAAGTAAACAATGTTAAAAATTGTAAAGCCTTTGTAGAAATCTAACAAAATAGCCTGAAATTGATAAGATAACCAATCATATCCAACAAACAAGAGCACGAGTCTACGGTTTTCTTCGATAAAACAAGATAAATAAGCAAACGCAGTGGAAATAGGATTAACCTCAAACCCCAAAACCGCTACTAGAGTATCAAATCAGAAACCCTAAGATTGAAAACTATTGTGAACACTACGCCGAGAGAGAGAGAGAGAGAGAGAGAGAGAGAGAGAGAGAGAGAGAGCCAGCGAGTAGGCATCGAATGGGCTAGGGTTTGAGATCGGGACCGTGAGCTGGAAGAGGTCATGGGGGCAAAGGCCAGCCAAGTAGAGGCGGCAGACGTCGCGGTCGTAGTACTTGCGTTTCACCTCCATGACGTCGCCGTTCCGGTTGGCCCCCATGAGGACGTCGAGCTGCTTCCTGATCGCGTCCATTGCTAGGGTTAGGGTTTCTCCGACGGTCGCTCGGTAGAAAGAGGGGCGGGGGCTGACGAAGAGACCGATAAGAGAGGCAAACGAGGAGGAAACAAAACTCGCAGGCGAGATGACTCACGGTTTATACATGGCCGAGTCCTTTGATGCGGTGTGAGTCTCTTACGGGCACTAAAATTCTGCTGGAGATTTCACTGGTGGTCCTTTTTGTTGGTTGGAGATCGGCTGAATGACCGTTTGATGCGAGCAACGTACGGTTATGATTGTTTGATGGGTGGAATTCCTTGGTGGGCACAGGCATTGGGCAAACCTGCTTGGTGCGCCCAAGTCATGTCAATCTTGATGAAGGCATATTTGATCTAAATTGCTTGCTGCACGACTAACGGTTGGCATGTGCGATAGACATGGAGTAATTAATAAGTAATAAACAAGAACATCTTTGATTCCAGACTTCTTGGAGGTAATTTCATCCTTTAGGACTCGTTGGGTTCATGGGAAATGGAGGAGAAAAGAGGCGGTTTGAAGTGAAGAGAAGCCTAGTGTTTTTGCTTAGAGTTTTATTAATATTAATATTATAAAAAAATATTATATTAATATAATACTAATATATATTATATTATATTATTATAATATTAATATTTTAATATAATAAACTTTTAATATTTTAAAAAATATATTATTATATTTATATAAATATTAAGATAATATAAATATAATATTATATTATTATTATTCAGTATTTTATTCTAATCGTTCATGATATTTTATAAAATTTTAGCCATAGATTTTAAAAGAATATTTTAGGAAAGAAAAAAGCATCACTACTTTTTATCTCATGGAAAGTGCCAAAATCCATCTCCTCTATTAGTTTTTGGACTTTGGTTCATGAAAAGTGAAGGAAAAAAAAAGGCAGTTCTCAATAGAGAGAAAATCTCTTATTTAGTTGAAGTTTTAAAAGAAAAGAAAAGGAAAAAGGCTTTTCTCATGAAAAATGAAAATCCATAAAAGAGGTGAATTTTGGTACTTCTTATGGGATGGAAAGTAATAGTACTTTTTCTTTTCCAAAATATCCTTTTAAGATCTACGACTAAGATTTTATAATATATCATAGATGGTTATGATGAAATACTCAATAGTGATAATATATATAATAATATTATTATCATAATATTTATATAAATATAATATTAATATTAATATTATAATATTTATTATATTTTAATATTTATACTATTATAATATTTTTATTAATATTTATACAGTATTTATATTAATATATTAATATTTATATTAATATAATATTATATTTATTAAGATATTAATAAATTTATCATATTAAAATATTAATATTATATTAACATAATATAATATATATTAGTATTATATTAATATAATAAATTATTATAATCTAATATTATATTATAATATATTAATATTAATATTAATATAATATTATTTTATATATAAAGTTTAAAAGCAACATATATGGTCCCATATCTATTAAGGATATAATGAGTATTTTACATAGTTTTCTCAGAAAAATGGATGTTCAACCAAATATAAGCCATTTTTTAATAAATCACTTTCCATGGTCAATCAAACATACAAAAATTCTATTTCTAGGAAATAACTTCCTGGGAATTGACTTCCTAGGAAATTATATTCTAAGAAGAAAAATTCTTTCCGTGAATCAAATGAGTCTTTTACTTTTTATGAAATGTAGGAAGTGACTTTCCATAGAAAGAGCTTTTTATATTTTTTCTCATGTTAAAATTCTAACTAAATAAGAGGCTCCCTCTCCACTTCTCAGAAACTGCCTCTTTCTTCCTCCATTTTTTGTGAACCAAACGAGTCCTAAGAGCTTGTGCGAATGATCATATGTAATCGAATAGAATTTATAAGAATATAGGCCAAACAAGATCCATTCCCATATGAAGTGCTTTTTACGTTCTCTCTCATCTTAAAATTTTAACCAAATAAGAGGCTCTCTTTCTACTAACTACCTCTTCCTTCCTCCATTTCTCGTGAACTAAATAAGTCATAAGAGCTTGTGTGGATGATTATATGTAATAAGATTTATAAAAATATAGGCCAGACAAGATCCATTTCATATATATATATATATATATATATATATATAAAACAATACTCTGTGGAGGAGTATTGTGGCATTGCCAACTTTGCAAGCCAAAACCCTCCCAACGCATCACGTGTGGCCTATGTGCATAAATCCTATAGCATGAAAAAAGAAAAGGAAAAAAAGAAAGAAAAAGAGGGGAAATAGGGGCATAGACGAAGGACTTCTTCTTTCATGGAATTCTATTTCATCTAAAACTCAAGTTAATCCCTGTTAATTGAAACTCCTCTCCATTCGATTACCTTTTATCATCAGGATTCATCAATTTTCTTCCTATTTTTTTGAATTATGTTTGGTTCCTATTCTCGAATTTGAGGGCAAGTGCCAGCAAAATCGTGGACCCCAACACCACCAGAAGCTAGCTAATCCCTTTAGAAGCATCATCTCACTACTACAAAAAAAGCCTACGGTAGTGCATATAATGGTAGTGATTTTCGAAATCACTGTAATAAAATCTACAACAGCGGTTAAAAAGAACCACTGCTATAGGTCGACCTATGGCAGCAGTTATAAAAAATCACTACCATAGGTCGACCTATGGCAGCGTTTCTTTATAACCATTGCAATAAGTTCGACCTATAGCAGCGGTTAACGACAACTGCTACTATATATCCGACCTATGGTAGCGGTTAGAAAAATCGCTACCATAGGTCGAACCTGTGGCAGCGGTTCCTTGTAACCGCTGCTATAAGTCGATCTATGGCAACGGTTATTTGTAACCACTGCCATATATTTTTTTCTTATTTTTTTAAAAATATTATATAATTTTAAAATTTAATATCCATCTTTACCATTCATTATCTAAATAATTATCATTAGAGTATCATCGCAAAAGATCATCTTGATCCGATGGCTCTAGCTTCATCAATCAAAAAAATTAATTTTAACGATCACGAACGATGATGCGATGATCTGATAAATGGAGACCTTCGATGGGTCCGAAAATCTGCAACGATGATCTCGATTATGTTTGCAGCGTACTATCAAAGTTTCACTTCAATCGGATATCGTTATCTTGGTCAATTTAGTATCGGTTAATTTTGGTTGTTAAATGATAAACGAGTGATCAAAGGACCAGATGGTATCTGATTATGAGATAATATTTTTTATAAATGATCTTGGCTACTACTTTAGTTATTTTTTATGGTAGTGATTATAAAATTCAACTTGTAAGACTAAGAACGATATAAAACTATACGTCGCTTGATAACCATTCTTAAACTTCGTTGGTTGTTATGCTCGTGCTTTTGCAGTATCTGCTTAACGTGAATAGTTCATACAAAAATAATTTGAATTTTACTATCATCGCCATATAAAATGATTAAAATTATAGCAAAGATTATTTAACTAAAAAATTATCTCATAATCGAATGTCGTTTAATCCTTTGATTGCTTGTTTTTAATTTAACAGTCGAATCATTCTATACTAAATTGACCATGATAACGATATTCGATTGAATGAAACTTTGATAGTATGCTACAAATATCATCAAAATCATCGTTATAGATTTTTGGACCGATCGAAAGTCTCCATCTATCAGATCATCATATTATCGTTCGTGATCGTTGAAATCAAATTTTTTTTTATCGATGAAGCTAGGGCCATCAGATTGAGATGATCTTTTATGACGACATTCTAATGATAATTATTTAGATAATAAGCGGTGAAGATGAGCATTAAATTTTAAAATTATATAATATTTAAAAAAATAAGAAAAAATTTATTTGCAATCTATGATAATGGTTACTGTAAATCACTGTTATAGATCCATGGTAGTAGTTAGAAAACCACTATCGTAGATCTATTGCAGCAGTTTTCAGTAGCCGCTGCCATAGGTTAGGTTAAAAATTTTCAAATTTTTTTTCTCTCGTGTGCGCTCTCTCTCTCTTCCCTCCTCTCTGTCATCGGTGAGACTCCACCCAAGTCCTTCCCTCCCGATCGGCGCCGCCCCTCCTTCCCCCCGGTCTGCCCCACCTCTCGGTGCCCCCCTCCTCCTCCACCTCTCCGCAGCTGCCGCCCCCTGCGCGTGCCATGCCACCCCTCCTCCACTCGTCCCCCTGCGTCGGCCCCTCCCGACAATCTTCGTCCACCTCCCGCCCGTCCAACCCCCCACGCTGCCTTCCCATCCCGCCACCGTCGTCGCCCACCCCATGCCCACCCCATCCCCGATCGCCTGCCCCTGCCCTCCCCATCTCCAGTCGCCCGCCCCTTGCCCTCCCCTCCCCTAGCCTCCCCATCACGGTGCCCCTCCGGGCCCCCTCTCCCTCTCTCTCCCCCTTCTCTCTCTCTTTCCTCTTTTTCTTTCTCTCTTCTCTCCCTATCTCACTATTTTGCTCTTATTTTGCAGGTTACCTCTAGCACCGTCGTCTTCCTCAAGCACCGTCGCCGACGACTCTCGGAGCTTTCGAAGCAACCCCCTCTTTATAGCCGTAGGTATAATTTTTATTTTAATTTTATAGTATTATTTATTAATTACTGGACTAGATCTGTTAACGCGTTAGATTCGGATCGAAATCTAGATATTCAAATCTGGATCCGATTTTAATTATTGGTACCGGACCCAAATCCGAATACCCGATGGATCCATACTTGAAGTACCAGATGTAGGAACCAGATCTAGAATTTCATGGGTAAATCTTGAAATTTTTCAAGATCATGCAGTGGAAGACTTAAATAAATTAAATATTTATTTAAATAAATATGTAAACACCTAGATCTCAGATCTATTATATGATAAAGACATGATATTAAATCAAAAATTAAAAACACAAAGGAGAAGGAAAGGTTGATCACATCAACTTAGATCTACACTACATCTAATGCAAGTATGAAATCAATAGATCAGATCTATTATTTGTGCAAGTTAGACATTCTAATTTGCTAATCCAGGCTTGAGGATGAAGTCACAAGCTGCACATACGTTCGATCGCTAGGAGTCGTCCACCCGAGCCCACAAACATGATCTGAGATCCTGATGCAGGAAATCAGTACAGCATGCTAGTACTGTACTGATCTCTCTTCGATGGTCAATTCGATGCTTCCTTCTTTAAAACTTAGATTTTTCAAAATATGAGAAGGAGGAGAGTTTTCTAATCTGAGACTCTATCAGAAAAAACTCAAAAGAAGGAGAGATGAAGAATAAAACAGCCCTAGAAGATGATCCTCTTCTTCTCTTTTCTCTCACCTAGACATCTAGTTTGGTGCCTATGGAACCCCCACGCCCAAGGACCCTCTTTCTTTGATTTTTACACATCCCAATCACTCCCAAAGCTCTATATTCCATGAAAAAATTAAGCCAAAATTCATCCTAAATTTATAGAAAAAGAAAAATCCTTATCTAGGTCAAAAACTAGATAAGACAGGACTAGATTTGGCAAGTGGTTGGGGCGCCCAACTCTTGGATGCCCCTCCTCTGATTTTTTTGGTAAATCCAGCAAGGAGAGGCGCACAAAAAACCTCTCACTCACGTGGAATTAGGAAGAAAAAGTAGAAGATGGGTGGCACACATGGAAGGAGATGTTTTGGTTTATAAGGATTCTATCTTGTAGAATCCTAAATCAAAATTAACTCTCTTAGACTTGGTCAACCACCAAATAACCATATGAGAATAAGAGGAAGAGAAGGGGCATGCGTGAAGACCAGAGAGAGACTATTTGTTGCATAAAAAGAGAGGGCATGGGGCATGGAGGGCTAAGATGGCGCAAGGTGGAATCCTAGTCTCAGTAGAATTCCATCTATGACTTGGTCAAACATGGTTTCTCAAACAAAATTAAATCAAAACTAAATCAACTAAATTAAATTAGATTCTAATCCAATTAAAAACTTAATTAAATTAGATTAAATTAAATTTAATTTTAATTTAATTTTTTAATCAAATTAAAAAATTGGATTGATCCGAGTCATAGTTAGACTAGGACTAGTTCTTTCTTGCACTTAGCTTATCCAATAAGTCAATTGAACTTGATCCAATCAAATCTAATTAAATTATATTTAATTAAACTTAATCTCAGCCCTCTGACTTAATCAAATTAAGCTAATTAGCAATCTAATTGCTAATTGATCCTCCTACAACACTTGCACTAGGTTAAACACCAATCGTATTGATTGTTTAACCCTAGAATGATTCTTAATCGTTGATCAACCATCCGATTAGATCGTGAGCTCTAATGTGTGTGACCTCATAGATCAAATCTAAGTCGGTAGCATAAAAATATATTTCTATACCAATTGAAGTGACCATCTAGCAATAGTATCCGACGATCGGATAGGTCGAATATGTAGAACAACATCCTTAAAATCCATGCGAATATAGTTTCCATATAATTCATTCCCTTGACTAAAATGCTCGTAGGATACCTTAGAATTCAACTATCAACTCTGATCAGGTTGTCCACATTGTATTTCAAAATATCAAAACCATCTGATGGATTATCCTAGCTAAGATTTTGCTATATTGAAATATAGTGATACATTCTTCTCCAACTCTTGGAGTGGTCAATTCCATCTTGATCACACTCTGATTTTGCAAGTACTTGACTGTGCCCAGAAGTCTTCCATTACTGAATTAGAAATTTAGTTAGTCTGGTATCAAAGCATAGTGAGTTGCTTGCAAGCCACTGAGATGATCTCAGGTCTAAAGGATACTTATACCTATATCCCATCAGAGACATTCTTGATAGCAGAATGCTCTGAAGTTGGTGATGTTCAATGATGATGTACCCATACATCTCATCTGTATACCATACCAGTGTCTCCACACTTCTTGATTAAGAGGACAACTAACCTATATGGTATATAACAATCTATGCTCGATAAATGCTGTCGTTCTAATTAACAGCTTATCATTTGGTCGTAAACAAATTTAAAGACTAATCGATAAATCCTCTCTTTATCGAAGCTAGATAGTCCTAAGGACTTCATCACAATAATGGAGTTCGTTAGAAGATGAAAAATATTTGTAATGAATAAAAAGCCAAAAATATATTTTATTTATTAATAAATTAATTGCAGATACAATATAATTCAATCGTTAACAGACTGATGATTGGCTTTGGAACACATTTTTCAACAACTCTCACTTGTCCTAAAATTACTCGGCACCGTATCTAATATCCATCTTCGACTTGTAGTTGTCGAACTCTTTTATCACCAGGGCTTTAGTGAAGGGATCGATCAGGTTCTCCTTTTCGTCGATCTTCTGAAGGTCGACATCATCTCGATCTATGATCTTTCGGACCAGATAGAAGCAGTGCAGAATGTGCTTCGTCCGCTGGTGTGCCTTCGATTCTTTTGCCAAAGCAATGGCACCAGTGCTATCACAGTAGAGCAGAATCGGACCATCAAGAAAGAATGCAACTCTAAGCTCGGTGATAAACTTTCTTAGCCACACAGCTTCTTTTGCAGTATCTGATGCTGCCACGTACTCTACTTTGCAAACAGAGTCTGCCACAATATGCTGCTTAGAATTTTTTCAGCAGATGGCTCCACCATTCAGAGTAAAGATATATCCTAACACGCTTCTGCTGTCATCATGGTCAGATTGAAAGCTGGAATCTATAAATCCCATAAGTTTCAGATCTAACTCACCATAAACCAACCATTGGTCCTTAATATTTCTCAAATACTTAAATATGACTTTAACCACTTTCTAGTGGTTTTCTCTAGGATCAGATTGATATCTACTCACTATTCCTAGTGAGTATGCCACATCTGATCTTGTACATATCATGGCGTATATGATAGATCCCACTATCGAAACATATGAGACTCTACTCATATGCTCTCTCTCTTCAAGAGTTGTCGGATAATCTTTCTTAGAGAGAGAAATTTCATGGCCTATTGAAAGATAATTCTTTTTGAAATTCTCCATGCTGAACCTCTTCAGCATAGTATCTATGTACGTGGACTGGGATAACCCAAGCATCGTTTTAGATCTATCCCTATAGATCTTCATCCCTAGGATATAAGATGCTTCACTCAAGTCCTTCATGAAAAATTGAGATGACAACCAAACTTTTATTCCCTGCAGTGTGGGGATGTCATTCTTGATTAAGAGAATGTCATCCACGTACAAGATAAGGAATACAACTGCTGGACCATTTGCCCATTTATAAATGCATGGTTCTTCTCCATTCTTAACGAAGCCATACATTTTGATCATTCTATCAAAATGCATGTTCCAACTCCGAGATGCCTGCTTCAATCCATAAAGGATCTCTGAAACTTGCACACCTTGAACTCATCTGTGGATGTAAATCTTTCAGGTTGTATCATATACACCTCTTCGATCAGCTCTCCATTTAGGAAAACTGTCTTCACATCCATCTACTAGATCTCATAGTCTAGATGAACAGCAATCATAAGTATAATTCGAATAGACTTGAGCATTGCCATAGAAAAGAACGTCTCATCATAGTCAATACCATAACATTGATGATACCCCTTGACACCAGATAGGCTTTATAGGTCTCCATCTTTCCGTCTGCATTTCTCTTCCTTTTGAAGACCCATTTACACCTAATGGGTTTAATCCCTTCGGATGGGTCAATCAATATCCATACATCATTGATCTTCATGGACTATATTTTGAATTTCATGGCCTCAAGCCATTTCTCGAAATCAGATCTCTGCATAACATCCATATAGGTGATTGGATCCTCATTATTTTTATCGAGTTCGATGGGATCACCATCTCGAACCAAAAAATCATAGTATCTATCCGGATGACATGGTACTCTATCGAATTATCTTAATGGTGTAGATAAACTAGGCTCCAGATCTGATCTAATCAAATCTGACTCTGGTTCAGCAATAGGTGTCGATTTTTCTACCTGTTGAACTTTATCAAGTTCAACCTTAGAGACAACAGTTCCTTCACCAAGGAACTCCTTTTTCAAAAAGGTTGCCCTAAAGATGACGAACATCTTTTATTCATCAGTATGGTAGAAATAGTATCCTTTGGTCTCTTTTGGGTACCCTATGAATATACATTTGTCAGATCTAGATCCAAGTTTGTCTGTAACTAACCGTTTGATATAAGCCGGGCACCCCTAAACTCTAAGGTGTGAAAGTGTTGGCTTACGTCCTATCCATATCTCATATTGAGTTTTAACTACAGACTTATTTGAAATCCTATTTAATAGATAACAAGCCGATTCGAGTGCATATCCCCAGAAGGATATCGACAAGCTAGCAAATCCCATCATGGATCAGATCATGTCTAATAGAGTTCGATTTCTTCTTTCAGACACACCATTATGTTGTGGTATTTCAGAAGGAGTCCATTGCGAGAGAATTCCATTCTCTCCTAGATATATGAGAAATTCACCAGAAAGATATTCTTTTTCTCGATCAGATCAAAGAGTTTTAATACTCTTTTTAGTTTATTTTTCTACTTCACTTTAAAATCGTTTAAACATTTCAAAATAATCCGACTTATGTTTCATCAGATAGACATATCAATATCTGGATAGATCATCTGTGAAAGTGATGAAGTAGACATATCCACCTCTAGCACTTATACTCATTGATTCACATATATCAGTATGTACTAGACCTAAGAGCTCATTGGCTCTCTCATCTTTTCTAGTAAAAGATGACTTAGTCATTTTACCAAAAAAACAGGACTCATAGGTTGAAAGTGATTCACAATCATTGACTTCGAGGATTCCCTCTTGAGTTAATCTGTTTATCTTGTTCTTGTTTATATAACCTAGCCTATAGTGCCATAAATAGATATCTGATACACTATCTAATCTAGGATGCTTGCCAGTAGAATAGACTATATTAATAGGTTGTGATAACATATATACACCATTGTTTAATTGTCTACAGAAAGCAGTAATACCATTCACAATAACATTACAAACTCGTTTCTTTATTAAAATTTCATAATTGTTCATGGCCAAAAGGCCTATAGAAATGATATTTAAAAAGAAACTAGGATAGAAATAATAATCACTAAGAACAACGGTATGATATTCAAATTCAAGTTTCAAAATTTCTAAAGCTAGAACTAGAACTGATCTTCCATCTCCAATGTTCAGAAATTTTTCGTCTTGCTTGAATCTTCTACTGACCTGCAACCGCTGCAATGAATTGCAAATATAGAAAGGACTATCGATATCCAATACCCAGTCAGTACTATCATAAATAGAGAAATTACAAGGAGTTATCATATAAATATCTTTTCCAACAATAACTTACTTTTTTCTCTACCTATTCGGATCCAGGAAAGCAATATACTGAGGATAGTTTCTCTTTGAGTGCTCCCACTTCTTGCAAAAGAAGCATTCAGCTTGACTCTTATTGATCTTCTTGGTCTAGCCCTGCACTGATGTCCTAGCCTGAACTTGTACCTTCTTTATTTTCTTCTTCTTGTTCTTCTTTCCTTTTCTAAAGGATCGAGAACTAGAAGATGAACCTCCCACTAAGTTCATCGACCCTTTATGGAGCTGGTGATCCTTCTCAAAGTTCTAAAGTAATCCCAGTAAGCCGTGGTAGTTTACTTCAGACTTTGTCATTCTATAATGAGTAAGAAAAGGGAGATAGGACTTTGATAGCGAGTTTAGTATTGCATCTTTTCCAAATTGTTCATGTAAGAAAAAGCCGAGTTTGCTCAAGTGCTCTATCAGCTCGATCATATACAATACATGATCAGTGATAAAGGCTCCATCCCGCATTCTAGCATTGAAGATGGTGCAACTAGTCTTATGCCTCTTAACGTCATCGAGTGTGCCAAAAGAATCCTCCAATATTTGGAGTATTTTATTTGACTGAGCTGTCTCAAACTTGCGACTGAACTCATCGCTCATCGTAGGCAGCATAATGCAGTGCACCATAGTTCGATCATTAAGCCATTTCTGATAAGTGTCTCTGACTGCTCCACGTGCATTGGCAGCTGGCTCCTCAGGTGTAGGATCCGTCAGCACATATAGGATTCGACTTGTCCGTACAATTATATGTAATTATATAGATGAGAGAATTATGTACAATGATCAATTAATTATCCAATTTAGATAGTTTGAAAATTATAGATAATTCTATAGGTAGTTGCAATAATCAAATGGTATGCTAAGTATTCCGAATGAAATTTTGAACAGTATTTTTCTTTTGTTCTCCCCACAAGGGAGAACTAAGAGAAAATACTACTAAAATTTTATTCGATCTCTATTGCATATCGTTTAATTATTATAATGAATCTATAGAATTAATGCAATTTTTGAATAAGATAGGATCTATCTTTATCTATTAGTTGGTGATAGGATGAATTTATTATATGTCTGAAAATGATATTAATGTGAGTTCCATACATGATATTTATTTCAATCCTTATTTATGATATATTTTTTATTTATAATATATATTTATTTATAATATATTAGTATATAATTTAAGTTCTACACATGATTTAATTACAGTATCATCATTTTTAAAATCCATAAGGGTGTTAGATATGTGTGCCCTAGAAGCCAAAATTGGCTGACACTTGTAATACACTTCTAGGGATAAAATTATAATTTTGACTATAAATAATAAAATAAATTATTTTTTATTATATGTGTGTATTTAGTGTCTGTGATACATTTCTTGAATTAATGATAATGATAATTCTTATTTTCAAAAGTTGAAAATTTAAGATAAGAATTTTTATTATTAACTCATAAAATGCTCCTGACCGTAGGATCATCATGAGGATGGTGATTGATTCAGAAGGTTAGTATACAATCGCTTCTTTATATTAGATGAGTCTTGAGTCTACGGTGTGGAGACACCAGAAGCGAGAGTACAGGTACTCGTTAGAGAACGAGGGCACTGAGCGTGACCACCTCGAGTAGTCATTAGGAAGTCTACCTTCTCGTCAATGACTGACTCGATGCTGCAGTGGTGTGTCTGGTTCTTTGACCTGAGGTGCATCGATAGTTCACCTTGAGGGTGTTATAGTTTGACTACACCATTACTCGGTCTCCTAGCCATATCGAAATCCTGAGGTGTATGTTGGCTATAGCATGTTCATTGTAGGAATTGGATTGCACCAAGATGGAATCTATCTACCTCGATGGATGAGGAGCGGCCCTATGATGATCATGAAAATCAAGTTCATAAGCCCATGGCCATGGCAGAGAGTGAAATAATAGAAAGAGTTTCTATTAAGGTTTTCACATTGGCCTTGAATCGAATGATTAAATCATATGATAGAAATTAGGGTTTGACGAGTTCACCTTAACCCTAATCTGATCGGAGCTTAAGATAGAAGAACTTAATCACACAAGTAGCTACACTGAGAGGTTCATTTTTAGTTTTGATGGATTGCTACTATATACTGCTAGGTGTCACTGATGAATTTTGGGAGCAATTAGAATGATTTGGATTATCGATCATTCTAGTTGTGTAAATTAGAAGAGTTCTGATCAATCGGAAAGAGTTTCGATGATGTCGATGATGGAGATCACGACATATCCCATTATCATATAAAACTGAACCTAACTGAATCACACAAACAAGGGTTTGAATCTGGATATCATCAATTGAACTAACCCAGTTCAATTGATTTGAATTAGTTTCAATTAGGTTTAAGAAAATCGTGCTAGCACACGATTGAACCTAACATTCTTCTTTTTCTATCATAAAAGTTGTCTCGACTGAGCCAAATGAGTTTGTGCTCACTCAGAATTCTTTGCCTGATCTAATTAGAGCTTGTTCAGATGAGAAAAAGATTGTCTTAATTTATAAGATAAATTTGAGACAACACCTGTTATTTTCCGTCACCTACTAATTCTTGTCCTTTAACTTTGGTCAAACATTGACCTTTGACCCTTGGACATCTGCCCATGTGTCATGCACTTATTGGAGAGTAGATAGGGGATTGTCCCTTTACTGAATTTTGGAAAGGAAGGGGGCACACACCTAGGATGGCATGCGCCCATGGATAGGGACGCTTGAAGTCCTATATGGATGGGACTCCAGGTTGCTTCTTGGATTCAAACTAGGTGACCCTCACCTATAGACTTTGATCAGTCTTAGGCGCCACCTTAGGATAAATCTGTGGATCTCTCATCTGATTGAATCAGGTGATGTCATCCCACCAATCAGAATTAGATCTGATTGAACGAAGCGACGTGATTGATCGGGGTGATGTGGCACTGCATGGCGCAGCAGGGTCTATATAAAGATCTATCTGTGCCCACTCTTTCAGGACTTCTCTCCTAGGCCACGCCCCAAGGCTGCCCCTCTCTCCTTCCATCCCATCTTCAGATCCTCTTCCTCCTCTCCACGCCCAAAGAAAGTTGGGCATGAGTTTGGTGCAATTCAGACAATCAAAAGGTGATAGGAAAGCAAGAAGGCAGCACTGCTGCAGAGACAATGGGCAATCTTCAAAAGGAGTTTTGAAGATCCTTCAAATCAGATCTAAATCTAATTTTTAGAGAAAAAAAAAGAGAAGAAGAAAATCTTCAGATTCAGTCCGAGTGGATATCGGTAGAGGCCAGGCGCTTGCATGACTAGATTCAGAATCTCAGATAATCAGCAAGATCATCAATGGGTAATCGAATTACCCAGAATCAAGGTAAAATTAATTTAAATTTATTTTAATTTAATTTTTTATTTATTAGATCATAAAATTAGATTTGATCTAGATCTAGGAGATGATTTTTGATATATGTCTTTCGAATCAATCAGATCCGAACAAATCTGATCCGAAAAATCAGGATTTTTCCTTCAACTAGTATCAGAGTCAGGTTCCTATTAAATTTATTTTGATCTAATTTAATCTAATAAATTAGTAATTTTAGATATCACATAAGATGTGATTAGATCTAAAATCAAAAAAATAAAAAAAATTAAAATTAATTAATCTAGATCTAATATGTATGAGATACATAACTAGACTAGGAATAGAATTGTTCTACGTATAGTCTAGTATAATCATGATTTTTATTTGATTAATTATAATTTTTAGATCTATTTATTTATTATTTTTGATCTTATAAATATTATAATCAAATTTAAAAATAAAAAATAAATTAAATTTAATTTATTCATATGAGATATGATAGTTGCATGATTAGACTAGTTGTAGAATAGTTCTACAAATAGGTCTAGATTAAATTTTATTTGATGAGATCAAATTTAAATTTAATTTTTTAGATGATTATGAGATAATTTAGATCTGAAAAATATACATGATATGAAGTATACAAAATATATTTTAATTCGATCAATTTTCTTATATGAGATATATGCATAGATCTAATTATTTTTATAGATTAGTTGTATTTCTGATTAAGACGTTCCCCTTGATCGTCTGGTCATAAGAACAAAATAGAATTTAAGGACCCTCTCCTCCCATTCGATGGAGTGTTCTTATGATGTATAGGGGTGTTGCGCGTTTATCCTTAATCAAAAATTAAAAACTTACTTTCTGCAAAATCCTATATTCTGAAACCCTAGGATCTTATTTACATGTTTTGTTTTTGAATCCTAAAACTTAATTAAGAATTAAGATTATAAAACATATTAGGTCTAAAATTGAGAATTTTCATATCTAAGATATATTCATAAAATTGGATTCGAACTTGGATAGCTCAATTAGGTCTAAGCGGTTGATCAAATCAAATTCAGAGTTGGTTAGATGGGATCAACACTGCTAAAATTGATCAGCCTAATAGGATTAAGTCTGGATTAGGATTGAGTCACGAATGTGATCGATCAAACTAAGACCTAATTAGGCTCAATGGTTAGAGTCTGGATTGTAGGCTAACCCGATTGATTTTGGCTCAATAATTTGGTGTCTAAGGTAAGTTTGGCAGATATGACTGATTGATTTTTAATTGGAAGCTACTCAACTCGAATGTGTTCTTGTCGAGTTAATGGCATATTCCTTCCATCGGTCTCACTTACCTGGCCATATTTGTTGACTCAGTTTTGATCTAAGATGGTCAATAATCCGAGCCAACCTATGCCACTAGGTTAGTCATAATGGTTATGACTATGTCAAGTCTAGTTTAATGAGACCTAAATCAAATCTTTCTAAGAAAATATTAAGCCATGGTCTTCTACCATTGTAGATGTGCGGGCCCTTTTCGGGGTTGATTATTCTCGATTAGTTACAGTGGCTCAGTTGCACCAGAAAGACGCAACCATGTCTATTAGGCATTGGATGCTATGGGTTAGAGGATGAATTAGGCTCAATATTTTGGATACGGTGAGAGACCTAATTAGGAATCCAGTCATTGCAAATGCTTGATCTGACTTAACTAAGGAGTGGATCAATATTTTGGATATGGTAAAATTCATGAATTAGAGATCAAGCTTGGGGTGCACCATGATTAGAAAATCATTGAATAAGAGTTGTTCACTCATTGGCTAACCCATCACCAATAACTGTTAGATGAGGTGATGAGTCAGTTGGTGGGACCGCACCACCCACTAAAAATTAGTAATCGTAAAGATTTTTGCATTTCTACAAAAAAAAGTGTAAGGATCTAAGAAAATAGTGGGAGCTAGTTTATTTAAAAATAAAATCTCTAAATAAATTGGTTAAGTCTTAATTACAATATCTAACTAAAAACTTTGACTCTCTATAGAAAAATGTCTGCATCCAATTCACTAGCACGAATCCTGGACACCCATAGACTGATCGGACCAAATTATAAGGATTGGCTCCAGAGAACTTCAAAATTATTTTGAATTCCGAGAAGTTAACTCATATATTGGATCAGGATCCTCTCACCTTACCAGCTCGTTTATCCACTGAGCAGAGAGCGTCTCTGGATAAGTGGACTGATGATGATAACAAGGCCAGATACTACATGTTGGGCTCAATGTCTGATGAACTTCAGCACCAACATGAAGATATCAGGACTGCTCGCTAAATGTTGGCTAATCTTCAGGAGATGTTTGATGAACAGAGTCGCGCAGTTAAGTATCAAGTCACTAAACGACTGTTCAAGGCTAAGATGCGTGATGGACAGTCAGTCCAAGATCATTATCTGATGATGATCAAGGACATGAAAGAGCTTGAGAAGCTCGAAGTGAGGTTGGACTTGGATCTGCAGAATGATATAATTCTGCAATCCTTGACCAATGCATATGGGCAGTTCATCATGAACTATCATATGCATAAACTTCAAAACTCCCTGATCGAACTTATGAACATGTTGGTCACCGCTGAGCTTTCCATAAAAGGTTCTAAAGGCTCAATGCTTGCTATGGAACGGACTTCTTCCAAGAAAAAATCTTTTGAAAAGAAAAAGAAGTCTATGAAAAAGCAAAAGGTGGAAGAAGAAAAGAAGAAAAAGACAGAGCCGAAAAAGAAGGCTGCTGACAAAGAAAAGTATTTTCATTACAACAATAACGATCATTGGAAGCGAAACTGCCCTACTTATCTGACCATCCTAAAGAAGAAGGAGGTAGGTCCTTCTGAAGGTATGCTCGTTATTGAGTCTAACCTTACGGTTTCTTCTGCATCCAGTTGAATGCTTGACTTTAGTTTTAGTGCTCACTTGTGCACTTCTATGTAGGATCTTGAGGATAGCAGAAGGCTGAGGGATGGTGAGATAATCTTATGCATAAAAAATGGAGCAAAAATTGCTACCATGGCCGTGGGAACATACCCTCTTTGACTATCATCTGATTTAGACTTAGTATTAAAAGACTGTTATTATGTGCCTGCAGCAAGCAGAAATTTGATTTTTGTTTCTTCTCTTGCATTAGAAGGCTATGTAATTAGTTTTCTTAAGGACCATTGTAATATTCTTTATGAAAGAAATAAAATTATAAGTGATTTTCTTATTAACGATCTTTATCAGTTACATGTTGATGTATCTATTTTTAATTTCGAGCAAAATATTTAGTTTCAATGATGTGATCAAAATATTTAGTTTTATCAAGAATGAGGAGGAGCCATGTATCTTCAAAAAGGTCAGTGGGAGCATTGTTCTCTTCCTCGTATTGTACGTAGATGACATCCTCCTTATTGGGAATGATATTCCCATGTTGACCACAGTTAAAATATGGTTATCTAAAGAATTTTTCATGAAAGACCTAGGAGAAGCATCATTTATTCTGGAAATTAAGGTCTATAGAGAGACCAAATAGGATGCTAGGATTTTCACAGAAGATGTACATAGAGGAAGTGCTAGAGAGGTTTAGCATGGAAAACTCTAAGAGGGGTTTAGTACCCTTCAGACATGGCATTCATCTTTCCAAGAAGATGTGCCCTAGCACACCTGACGAAATAGAATGCATGAGCAAGATCTCTTATGCCTCAGCAATAGGAAGCCTCATGTATACCATGTTATGTACACGACCTGATATAGCCCATGCTGTGAATGTCACGAGCAGATATCAGTCGAATCCAGGTGAAGAATACTAGACTTCTGTAAAATGTATCCTTAAGTACTTAAGAAGAACTAAGGATATGCTACTGATCTTTGGTAATGGAGAACTCCAAGTCCAAGGGTATACAGACTCGGACTTTATGTCCGATGTAGATGATCGAAAGTCGATATCTGAAAGTCTGTTTGTGTGCAATGTGGAGCTGTCCGTTGGAAAAGTTCCAAGCAAACAGTGATAGCAGATTCCACCATGGAAGCAAAATAATGGCATAGAGATCGGAGTGATGCCATTAGATGCCATTCCTCTGTACTGCGACAATAATGGCGCCATAGCTCTTGCTAAGGAGTCGAGGTCTCACCAGAAATTCAAGCACATTGAGCGGCAATACCATCTCATCCGTGATTACCTTGAGAAGGGTTACGTCGAGATCAAGAGAGTCGACTCTGCAGATAATGCGGTGGATCCGCTTACAAAGCCGTTGGACTAGTAGAAGATCGAAGCCCATCTTGAGAAGATGAGACTTAGATTTGTAGCCAATTGACTTTAGGTCAAGTGGGAGATTGTTAGATATATGTGCCCTAGAAGCCAGAATTGGCTGACACTTGTAATACACTTATAAGGGCAAAATTATAATTTTGACTATAATAATAAAATAGGTTATTTTCTATCACATGTGTGTATTTAGTGTCTGTGATACATTCCTTGAGTTAATGGTAATGATAATTCTTATTTTCAAGAGTTGAAAATTTAAGACAAGAATTTTCATTATTAACTCATAAAATGCTCCTGACCGTAGGATCATCATAAGGATGGTGATTGATCCAAAAGGTTAGTGTACAATCACTTTTTTATAGTAGATAAGTCTTCAGTCTACGATGTAGAGACACCGAAGCGAGAGTACTGGTACTCATTAGAGAATGAGAGCACTGAGCGTGACCACCTCGAGTAGTCATAAGGAAGTCTACCTTCTCATCGATGACTGACTCGAAGCTGCAGTGGTGTGTCTGGTTCTTTGACCTGAGGTGCATCGATAGTTCACCTTGAGGGTGTTATAGTTTGACTACACCATGACTTGATCTCCTAGCCATTCGAAATCCTGAGGTGTATGTTGGCTATAGCATGTTCATTATAGGAATTGGATTGCACCAAGATGGAATCTATCTACCTTGGTGGATGAGAAGCTACCCTATGATAATCATGAGAATCAAGTCCATAAGCCCATGGCCATGGTAGAGAGTGAAATAATAGAAAGAGTTTCTATTAAGATTTTCACATCGGACTTGAATCGAATGATTAAATCATATGATAGAAATTAGGATTTGACGAGTTCATCTTAATCCTAATCTGATCGGGGCTCAAGATAGAAGAACTTAATCACACAAGTAGCTGCACCGAGAGGTTCATTTTCAGTTTTGATGGATTGCCACCAGATACTGCTAGGTGTCACTGATGAATTTTGGGAGCAATTAGAATGATTTGGATGATCGATCATTCTAGTTGTGTGAATCAAAAGGATTTTGATCCATCGAAAAGAGTTTCGATGATGTTGATGATGGAGATCACGACATATCTCATTACCATATAAAACTAAATCTAACTGGATTACACAAATAAGAGTTTAGATCTGGATATCATCAATTGAACTAACTCAGTTCAATTGATTTTAATTAGATTCAATTAAGTTCAAGAAAATCGTGCTAGCACATGATTGAACCTAACATTCTCTTTTTTCTATCATAAAAGTTATCTTGACTGAGCCAAATGAGTTTGTGCTCACTCAGGTACCTTTGCCTGGTCTGACTGAAGCTTGTCCAGATCAGAAAAAGATTGTCTTAATTTATGAGATAAATTTGAGATAACATCTGCCATTTTCTATCACCTGCTAATTCTTGTCCTTTGACTTTGGTCAAATGTTGACCTTTGACCCTTGGACATTTGCCCATGTGTCATACACTTATTAGAGAGCAGATAGGAGATTGTCCCCTTATTGGATTTTGAAAAGAAAGGGGGCGCACGCCTAGGATGGCATGCGCCCATGGATAGGAATTCCTGGAGTTCCATACGGATGGGACTCCAGGTTGCTTCTTAAATTCAAACTAGGTGACCCTCATCTATAGACTTTGACCAGTCTTAGGCGCCACCTTAGGATGAATCTATGGGTCTCTTATCTGATTGGATCAGGTGATGTCATCCCATCAATCAGATTTAGATATGATTGAATGAAGCGACGTGATTGGCCAGGGTGATGTGGCACGGCATGGTGCAGCAGGATCTATATAAAGATCCATCTGTGCCCACTTTTTCAAGACTTCTCTCCTAGGCCACGCCCCAAGGCTACTCTTTTCTCTTTCCATGCCATCTTCAGATCCTCTCCCTCATCTCCACAGCCAAAGAAAGTTGGGCATGAGTTTAGTGCGATTCAGGCAATCAAAAGGTGACAGAAAAGCAAGAAGGCGGTACTGCTGCAGAGACGACGGGCGATCTTTAGAAGAAATTTTGAAGATCCTCCAAATCAGATCCAGATCTAATTTTTGGAAGAAAAAAAAAAGAAGGAGAAGATCTTCAGATCCAACCTGAGTGGATATCGGTAGAGGTCAGGTGCTTGCATGGCTAGATCTAGAATCTCAGACAATCAGCAAGATCATCAACGGATAATCGGATTACCCAAAATCAAGATAAAATTAATTTAGATTTTTTTAATTTAATTTTTTTATTTATCAGATCATAAAATCAGATCTGAAATATATTAGATCTAATCTGGATCTAAGAGATAATTTTTGAAATATGCCTCTCGAACCAATCAGATCTAAATGAACCTGATCTGAAAAATCAGGATTTCTTCTTCAAAGGGATAGATGAAGTTTAGTAGGCTCTCGCCAGAATATGAGGTTGGACTTCAAAAAATTTTTGATTTTGCTATAGAAAAATTTAGAGACCATGGACTGATCCAATATCTTTGTAAAAAGTATATGGGTGGACCGTGGCTACCTCGTTAAGATGTAAATGATCACCTCACTATTTATATCTTTAAAGTCGGTTATGAAATTTGTTGGGACCAACATGGTAAGGGCATACCACAAGAAGGCGATTAACATGATGGGAGAGTGGAATAAATGATTCGTGATATTTTTTCATTTATTGACCAGAATGATGGTGCATCTATGTCCATGCTTGATCCTGTGGTTGGTAGAATGATAATAGTGAGGATATAGAGAAGTTCTGCAAGTTGATGGAGAATACTAATATTTTATTATAATCTATATGTGAAAAGATGGCAAAGCTAGAGTTCTTAATCCAGTTGTATCATGCAAAATGCTCCAATGTATTCAGTAATAATAGAGTGAACTGCATATTAGAGCTTTTGAAGGATATTTTTTCGAACAATGCATAAATTCCAAAGAATAATTATGAGGCATCGAAGATTATTGAATAGCTGGGCTTTACTTATACCAAGATACATACATGTCTCAATGATTGCATGCTCTATTAAGAGGGAGATGTCAACCAAAATGAGTGCATGAGGTGCAGTATGTCAAGATGAAAACAGAATAAAGAGGGCACATCGACTCATGTACCTCAAAAGTTGATGCAGCACTTTTTTTTGATTCCGAGACTATAGAAATTATTTATATCGGCAAAAACATCGAAGGACATGAGATGGCATGAAGAGGATCGAACAAAAAATTATGCATTGAGGCATCCAGCCAATGGAGAGGTTGGTAGAAGTTTAATGAATTACATCCTGACTTTGCACATAAGATACGTAATGTGAGATTGGACTTGCCGTGCGATGGTTTCAACCCATTCAAGCATATGAATATCATCCATAGTGTATGGCCAGTATTTATTCATGTTTATAACCTCCCACCATGGATGTGTATAAAAAAATTCTTTGCTTTCATGATAGTGCTCATCCCTAGACCGATGGAGATAGGTAATGATATTGATGTTTATTTGCAGCTTCTTATTGTTGAGCTGAAATAATTATGGAGCATTCAAGGTGTTCCAACTTTTGATGCTTTGCTGAACGAGTCATTCTCTATGCACGCAGCGCTTTTGTGGATAATAAATGACTTTCCAGCCTATGCCTAATGTTGGATTGGAGCACCAAAGGTGAGCTAACATGCCCAGTTTGTGAAAAAAATCCGATCTAGAAGGTTGATACATCGAAGGAGCTTTTGCTATATGGGACATCGATGTTTTCTCCATCGAAACCATCCATACAGAAGGGATGCATGCTCCTTCGATGGCACTGTTAAAGAAAGTGAGGTGCCTAGCCGGATGTCTGGAAGTGATGTACTTAGAGAGTTGGATGGTCTCAGTATTGAATTTAGAAAAGATGATCCGATTGGTGGTGAAAAAAGGAAGCATCGATCAAAGGAAGATGACACATACTTTAATTAGAAAAAAAAGAGCATCTTCTTTGACTTGTCATATTGGGAGATAAACTTATTGTGCCACTACTTAGATGTAATACATATTGAAAAGAATGTGTGCGAGCTCCTATTGGCAACAATCTTAAATATCAAAGATAAAACTAAGGATGATTTGAATTCTCAATTCGACTTGAAAGAATGGGATATTAGGAGATCACTCCATCCAGAGCTGGCAGAGGGAGAATAGTGGAGGCTCCCTCATGCATGCTATGTTATGAATGCCTCCAAACGGTCCACATTTCTTCGTGTGTTAGAGAATATAAAGGTACATGATGGATAGTAAGGATGTCAAACTTGAGGGATTGAAGACTCATGATTATCATGTGCTGATGTAGAAATTGATCTCAATAGCCATTTACCACGTGTTACTAAAAAATGTTAGAATGACTGTTACTTATCTTTGCAACTTTTACAAAGATATTTGTGCAAAGAGGTTGCTTAAGAAAAATATGAAGCAAATGAAGGTAAGGATCGTAACTATATTATGTGATCTGGAGAAGATATTTTCACAATCATTTTTCATGATTATGATGCATCTCACTATGCACCTTATAGAAAAAGTTGCATTTAGAAGCCCAGTGTTCTGCCGATGGATGTATCCTACTAAAAGAAATATTCAAATTCTAAAATCTTATGTAAGAAATATGAATCGTGGATCCATAGCAAAAGATTATTTAGATCAAGGGTATATAAATTTTTGTACCATGTACTTAAACAAGCTCGAGATACATCGTAATCAACTAATGAGGAATCAAGATGATCAGTATGAGCCAATTGAGCCTGCATTTAAGTCCATTCCACAGTCAGGTGGATTTTTCACTTCATACCACCTCACTAATTTAAGCATTGAGAAAAGAGATAAGACGTACTGCTATGTATTCTTCAACTGTGATGTCATTAAGCCGTACATAAGGTGAGTCACTTAGTCTTATTTATTTCATAATAATTAAAAAAAATATTCAATTATACCTAAATGTGTTCTTTGTGCATGCAGCAAACACAAAAAGCTTATAAAAGTAAAATATGGTGCTCTAAGTATGCGAGAGAGAAAAAATGCACAGCAAAGAATTTTCTAAATGGTTCAAAGATCATGTAAGCGATTATATATTCTTGCCTTATACAACTTATTTGAACATATTTACTAATTAGGTGTCATCTTCTTAATTAGGTATGGAGATTGCTGCTTAGTGATGTGAGCCCTGAAGTGCGTGCTATTTTAATGGACTCTAATCGTACCATGCATGAGTATAAACAGCTCGTCATTAATGGCTACAGATTTAATATTCATAGTAGATCTATAAATATGGTAACACAAAATAGTGGCATCATATTGAGTGCCACCACTGGGTGTTATGCTAGCTCGAGGGATTCACAGTCTCGTACGAAGGATTTGAATTATTATGGCATGGTGGAGAAGATAGTCATCTTAGACTATTATTCTAAATGGAAGATTGCATTGATGAAGTATGATTGGTTTGACATCTTGTCATAGTTTGGGATGAAGACTGATGAGTGTGGTTTTACTCTCGTTAATATGCAATGTCATCTCCGCATTGAAGAATCGTATATTCTTGCCTCCCAAGCTAGTTAAGTCTTCTACGTTAGTGATCTCTTGGAACCTCAATGGGGTATTGTTGTGAAGATGGTGCCTAGACATATTTTTGATGATACTGAAGTTGATGACGATGTTGGACCATGCATGCAAAATGCTCCTTTAGGATAAAACTTACCTGGTACTATCGAGGTTCCAGACATATCTTTCAGGAGCGATGATGATGTTCATATTATAAATGCCACTAGGCGATGATTTTAATATTTTAGTATAAATTATTAGAGTCTTTTTATTGATGTGTTGCTAATATTATTGTTCAACATGTTATATTTATTGTCCAGAAATTGCAACCCAAGAGGGGGGATGAATTAGGTTTCTAAAATAGAGATGGTTGGAGAGAGATTTCAAGACCTTTCGATTCTGAACGAGATATCTCATCGAAACCGTGAGACCTCTCGAGAATCCTGCGAGACTTCTCACTCTCAGAGCACAAAAATTGAGTTTCTATCTCCTGAGAATAAGACGTCTCGAGTTCAACTCAAGATCTCTCAAAACTATGCTAGAATTTTATTTGGGCATGCCAGTCTACTCGAGAGCTCTCAAAAAAATTTTGAGACATCTCAAAAATTGTTCTAAGACTATTTTAAGAAATTTTTGCTACCAATCAAAGAGATTTGATTTTTATTTAGATTTTTTTTTATATCTTTCTTGTTTTGGTCAAAGAGCCCTCTTTCTTTTGATCTTTGGAAGCTTAAGAAAAATTTCTTCTTTAAGGATCTTGATTTGATGAATTTTTGTAGATCTTTTCTTGAAATGATTCTTCAGTTTAAATATCTGAAAAGACCTACATCCACTCATGAAATATATAGTTAAATACTCAAACTCATGTTGATTAACATTGCAGGTTATGATGGTACCGAAATGCCATTTAGCTTTTATCCCCATCCCTCGATGGACTATGCGGAGCTTTGCATCTGAGCTGTGTCGATAGACCATGCCGTGCCATGCCGTGGGCCATGCCATGCTGTGCCTTAGACCGTATCGTGTTGGTAGGCTGTGCCGTGCCGTGCTATACCGTGTCGGTAGATAGTGCCTTGGGCCGTGCCATGCTGACCGCTAAGAGAAACCCCTGGCCGCTAAGAGAACCTCCATCTTGTTGCTTTTGTTTATTGCATTGTATAGCAATAGATCCATCAATTGATTAGTGTACATAATCTTCGGCATCCGTATATTTATATATAATTATACGAATGGTACTTAGGCATATCTTTGATTATTATTTAACATGTTATATTGATTAATATTCATTAATCAAGTCACGATGGCATCGAAATGCCATCTAGCTTTCACCCCTACCCCTCGATGGGTTACGTGGAGTTCAGCATCTAAGAAGCAGTCGGAGCATACTCCATCCACCTTCGCATCGACTGCTCAGAAACCTCCACTATCGGCATCTACTCCATCAATATCTGAGCCTCCACCATCATCCACATCTTCGATACATACTACTCCATCGACATCTGATTGTACATTTTTATTATATTATATTATTTATTTTTTATATAGTATTTATATATTTATATATTTGTATAATGTATTTTCATTACAGATGTATCATCTAGTCGGATATTTTGTGATCCCACACGTATGGCGCATGTGTGCATAATAACCAGTGAAGTTTCAGAATGGTTATGAGGAGACGTATAGTTTTAGATCATTCTTCATCTCACGAGTTGAATTTTATAATCACCACCGTAAAAATTGATTAAAGTAGTAGCCAAGATCATTTATAAAAAAAATTATCTCATAATCGGACACCGTTTGATTCTTTGATCACTCGTTTATCATTTAACGATCGAAACTAACATATACTAAATTGACCAAGATAACCGTATCCGATTGAAGTGAAACTTTGATAGTACGCTACAAATATCACCGAGATCATCATTGCAGGTTTTTAGATCTATCAGAGGTCTCTATCTATCAAATCATCGCATCATCATTCATGATCATCGAAATCAAATTTTTCTGATCGACGAAGCTAGGGCCATCAGATTGAGGCGATCTTTTGCGACGACACTCTAATGATAATTATTTAGATAATGAATGATGAAGATGGATATTAAATTTTAAAATTATATAATATTTAAGAAAAAAATATATGACAGTGGTTACAATTAACTGCTGCCATAAATTAGATTATAGTAGCGGTTCCTACTAACCGCTGCTATAGATCGATCTATGATAGTGATTTTTTATAATCGCTGCTATAGGTCCGACCTACAGCAACGATTTTCTGTAACCGCTGCTATATGTCTGACCTACAGCAGCGGTTACAAAAATCGTTGCCATAGGTCCGACCTATAGCAACGGTTAACGAAAATTACTGTCGTAGGAGCTATGGCAGCGATTTCGAAAGTCGCTGCTATAGACCATTTTTGTAGTAGTGTGATGGTGCAGTATGATGCGGAGGGAGGCTAGTAGGGGAGACCATGCGGGAGATGCATTCCTTTTTTAGAGTGTTTGTGAAGCGGTCAGACATTATTCTTGTAAAGCCCAGAGACTGATGATTGATGGATGCTGCTGTCAGGGATCGAGTATGGAAGGAGATATGGGTAAGTGCATCTTAATTATATTTATGCATTTTACATGTTTACACTATGTTTGATTAGAATAATTTTGTAACTGACTTTTGATAACTTTGTACAGAGGAGGTATGACTTTTTCTGATCACGAGAGGGCTTGAGATATCCGATTGAAGAAGATCGAGAAGTTGTACCGGGGCTACAAGGTCAAGCTCCATAAAGGATGGCTCGAGCACCAACGAGACACTCCGGAGGAGCTTATTCTTTGGATATAGGACTGTCCTCCGAGTTAGTGGGAGAGGATGGTTACACATTCGAGGAGCCAGAAGTTCGAGGTAAAATTAGTAACTTTTAAATTTTTCAATATGCTTAAAGTTATATTTAAATATTTTTTAAATATTTATTATTTATTTAAATACTTGTTAGGCTACCTCTCGTTAGAACCGAAAGAATCAGATAGCCTAGGAGTATACGCATACTCTTGACCGTGAGTTTATGGCCAGTCGTGTGCATAGAGAGATAATAAATTCTAAATCTTACTAGATAAATTAAATTGATATTTTTTTTTCATATTTCTAATAAACTGATCCATTGTTATAGCTAATGAGAGATAGAGTGATACCCAACCATAGCAAGATCTTTCGATTCAGCCGTACGGATAAGAAGGGCAGGCCGATGAACGCCGCGATCGAGAGAATGTTTGTAAGTATTAAATATATTAGTATATATAATTAGTATTATAGCATTTTTTATAAAATTTTATTTGAATTTATAATTACAGGATCAGTTAGATGCGCTCACGAGCGAGGGCCCAAATACCTCTAGCCCCCATGACCATCTATCTCAGGTCTTGGGGCCTGAGCACTTTGGGAGGATCCGATGTAGGTCCGAACATATGCCGACCAGCTATTGGTCTTAGGCGAGCGTCTCTTCATAGGTTTTCAATGTCGTTAGTCGAGAGGAGCTTAATGAGGCGTTGACATGGGCAGATCATGCTGCAATGCGGACAGATCGGGCTGAGGAGCGCGCATCTCATCTGAAGGGCATCGTGAGAGACATGATGTCGATGCTCAGCGCGTGTTTTGAAGGTGCCTTCATAGGCTTTTAGGATATGTTGGCTTGCATTCTAGCTCCTCTGACTCTGATTTTGGCTCTAGCTCCAACTCCGGCTCTAACTCCAGCTTCAGCTCGTGCTCCATCTTTCAGTGACGATGATAATATAGATTTAGGAGACTTTTGATGTATTTTTTAAAAAATATTATAATAAATTTTATTCAATAATAAAATTTTAGCATTTTAGAAATATTTTTATATTTATAATATTTTTTTATGTTATATATCTCTGCATTTATCAGATAAAATATATAAAAAATTAAAAAAATATATATTTTTTTAATTATTCAAAAGCTACGACAATGATTTTACAATCGCTGTCATAGACGTGCCAACCGTTATTGTAGGCAATGTGTCAACCACTGCATTAAATTTATAGCAGCAGTTACATAACCACTGCCATAGATAAATCTATGGCAGTGATTTCAAACCGCTGCCATAGAGCCTATGATAGGGGTTACATAACTGCTGCCATAGATCAAGCTATGGCTGCGGTTTAGAAACCGCTGCAATAGGTGCTCTATGACAGCGGTTCCCAGAACCACTATAACAGCCGCTGCCATAGGCCACGGCAATGGCTGCAATAACAGCGATTAGCTAACCGCTATCATAGCCTATAGCAGTGATTTTTTTGGACTACGACAACGGTTACAAATCGTTGCCATGGCCCTATTCTGTAGTAGTATCTCTGATTTCTTTTATCATGATTTCTATGATTTATGCATTGATTTTTTTAGGATAACTTAAATTTCTTTGAGCTCTATTTTGGTCGTTCCTTTTCATGATTTTTCTAGCACCGTCCATCACCGACAAGCCCTAATCAAGAGAGTTGCGGTTGCACCGCCATAGGAGAAAGCCTCGCTGCCTATTCTGATGGGTTCTTCATGGCGTTGGAGGAAGAGGAGATGGAGATCCATAGATCCTCTATTCCATCCTAAACGATAGAAGAAAAATGAAGAAGAAAAGAAGGAAAAAAAAATAAAAATAAAAAATAAGAGAGAAAGAGTTTCTCTCTTTGCTCTCTTTCATCTCTGATCTTGAATCTCTCTCTCTAAAAAAAATTATTTTCTCTCTCCATTTCTTCTCTCTTATTTTTCCTCTCTATTAGGATTATTAGATTTTAGGGAAAAAAAAGAATGAAAAGAAGAATAAAATAAAATAAAATAAAATATTATTTTATAAAATAATAAAAAAATATAATATATATAATAAATAAAATAAAATAAAATATTTTAAAAAATAAAGAATATTTATTAAAAATATTTGTTATTATAAATTTTTAATAATTATATACCATAACTATCCATCCAATGCAACATGCAGGTCATTGGCTAGTTATTCATATAATTTTTCTTTGAAATGGGCCACTTGAATCCTATAAGAAGAAAAGAATATTTCAGTAGGAGTTTATTTGGCTTTTCCTATGAAACTTGGTTGAAAAATGAAAATCTTATAAGATATATAGATTGAGCCATTCATTTAAGCATGATCCTATCAATCAGGCGCTCTGTCTAATCTAAATTTATGGAAGAAAAAAATGATCTTCATAATTTTATCTTCCTACGGCCCAAAAATTAGGATCTACACTAGGTTCGGACAATTTGTTAGACGATGCAAATTAGATGGGCCAATAGATATGATTTTATAGGATTTTTAGCTCAATCCGTTAGATAATACAAATTTTATAGGAATTTTTCCATCGTATAAGAATAGACCGAAAGAAACCAGGTTCATATAGACTAGACCAGACCTCCTATAATATTAGATAAAATATGCATGCATAGTTTGAACATATGCGTTGAACCAGTCAGATATGTTCGTTACAGAATTTTCAATATAATTTTATAGAAATATCAAAAAAAATCCAAGTCAGATATCATCGTCAATTCTTTTACCTCTTGTCTTTATATTCCCCATATGCATAGGTTTCTCACTCTCTTTGGGTACCGATGCGTAATATAGTTTTCTATTAACAAATTTATGTGTAAAAAACTAGCTTATAACCAAGAGATGCAATTCTTTTAAAAAATATGTTATGTTATTTATCTATTCTATTATATGTATTCTAGATATATTTTAAAATTAATTAAAATAATAAAAAATAGTATTTTATACATAGTATGGATTATAAGTTATTAGATAAATCTTATGAAGATCGATGATTTTGATGTTGGAAATTGTATCCTAAAATCAATCATTTAGGTTGTAGACAGTTGAGCTCATTATAATTTATATTTAAATTATTAATAAATAAAATTATTATTCTGACTTTTCATCATTTTTGTATATTTTTTTTTATGAATTTTTTTATGATGAATTTCTTAGGACTATTTAGAATCGATAAAAAAAATTTATCATTTAGTAAAGAGGAAATCTTGATTTTTCGGATCAGGTTCGTTCAGATTTGATCGGATCAAGAGAGATATTTCAAAAATTTCTCTCATGTATCCAGATCAGATTTGAGATATTTTAGATCTGATTTTATAGATCTAATAAATAAAAATAAAAATAAATTAAATCTGATTTAATTTGTACCTTGATGTTGGGTAATCAGATTATCCTTTGATGATCCTGCTGATTGCCTGAGATTCTGGATCTAACCACGCAAGCGCCTGGCCTCTACCGATATCTACTCGGGTTGGATCTGGAGATTTTCTCTTTCTTTATCACCTCTCCAAATATCAGATTGGGATCTGATTTGAAGGATCTTCAAAACTCCTTTCGAAGATTTGTAGTCGTCTCTGCAGCAGTGTTGCCTTCTTACTTTCTCGTCAGCTTTTTCTTGCTTGGATCGCATCAAACTGAAGCCCAACTTTCCTTGGGTGTGGAGAGGAGAGAGAGGACCAGAAGATGGCATGGAGGAGGGAGAGGGGTAGCCTTGGAGCATGGGCTAAGAGAGAACTCTATGAAAGTTGGGCGCAGATAGGGTTTATATAGACCCTGCTGCACCATGCAGTTCTACATCATCCTGGCCATACACATTGCTTCGTGCAATCAGATCTAAATCTCATTGGTGGGATGACATCACCTGATCCAATCAGATGAGAGGCCCCTCAATTCATCCTTAGATAGCGCCTAAGACTGGTCAAAGTCTATAGCTAGAGGCCACCTAAGTAGAATCCAAGAAGCAACCTGGAGTCCCATCTGTATGGGACTCCAGGCGTCCCTATCCATGGATGCATGCCTCCCTAGGCATGCGTCCCCTTCTTTTCAAAATCTAGCAAGGGGACAACCCCCTATCTGCTCTCCAATAGGTGCATGACACAAGGGCAAATGTCTAAGTGTCAAAGATTAACGTTTGACCAAAGTCAAATACAAGAATTAGCAGGTGACGGAAAATGACAGCTGTTGTCTCAAATTTATCTTATAAATTAAGACAATCCTTTTCTGACCTGGACAAGCTCCAGCCAGACCAAGTAAAGGTACCTAAGCGAGAACAAATATATTTGGCTCAGTCGAGACAACTTTTAATGATAGTAGAAGGAGAACATTAGGTTCAATCGAGTGCTAGCACGATTTCCTTGAACCTAATTGAATCTCATTCAGATCAATTGAACTGGATCAGTTCAATTGATGATCACCAGATTCAAACCCTTATTTGTGTGACCCAGTTAGGTTCAGTTCTGTATGGTAATGGGATATGTCATGATCTCTATCATCGACATCATCGAAACTTCTTTCGATGGATCAGAACTCTTCTGATTCAGACAGCTAGAATGATCGATCATCTAAATCATTCTAATTGCTCCCAAAATCCACCAGTGACACCTAGCAGTATATGGTGGCAACCATCAGAGCTGAATGCGAACCTCTTGGTGCAGCTACCTGTGTGATTAAGTTCTTCTATCTTGAGCCCCGATCAGATTAGGGTTAAGGTGAACTCGTCAAACCCTAGTTTCTGTCATATGATGTAATCATTCGATTCAAGTCCGATGTGAAAATCTAAATAGAAACTCTTTCTATTATTTCACTCTACCATGGCCATGGGACTTCTGGACTTGATTCTCATGATCATCATAGGGCTGCTCCTCTACCACCGAGGTAGATAGATTCCATCTTGATGCAATCCAGTTCCTACAATGAACATGCTATAGCCAACATACACCTCAGGATTCCGATATGGCTAGGAGACCGAGTAATGGTGTAGTCAAACTATAACACCCTCAAGGTGAACTGTCGATGCACCTCAGGTCAAAGAACCAGACACACCACTGCAGCATCGAGTCAGTCATTGACGAGAAGGTAGACTTCCTAATGACTACTCGAGGTGGTCACGCTCAGTGCCCTCGTTCTCTAACGAGTACCTGTACTCTCGCTCCTGGTGTCTCCACACCATAGACTCAAGACTCATCTACTAAAGAGAAGCGATTGTACACCAACCTTCTGGATCAATCACCATCCTCGTGATGATCCTATGGTCGGGAGCATTTTATGAGTTAATAATGATTATTCATGTCTTAAATTTTCAACTCTTGAAAATATGAATTATCATTACCATTAACTCAAAGGATGTATCACAGACACTAAATACACATATGTGATAGAAAATAACCCATTTTATTGATTTATAGTCAAAATTATAATTTTGCCCCTAGAAGTGTATTACAAGTGTCAGCCAATTCTGGCTTCTAGGGCACATATATCTAACAATCTCCACTTGTCCTAAAGCCAATTGGCTACAAAGTCTAAGTCCCATCTTCTCAAGGTGGGCTTCGATCTTCTGCTGGCCCAACGGCTTTGTAAGTGGGTCTGCCACATTATCTTGCAGAGTTCGACTCTCTTGACCTCGACGTAACCCTTCTCGAGGTAATCGCGGATGAGGTGGTATCGCCGCTCAATGTGCTTGGATTTTCTGGTGAGACCTCGGCTCCTTAGCAAGGGCTATGGCGCCATTATTGTCGCAGTATAGAGGAATGGCATCTGATGGCATTACTCCAATTTCTGCAGCAAACTTCTTGTACCAGAATGCTTCCTTCGCAGCCTCTGATGCAGCGATATATTCTGCTTCCATGGTGGAATCTGCTATCACTATTTGCTTGGAAACTCTTTTCAGCTGACAGCACCACCATTGCACACAAACAGACTCCCAGATGTCGACTTTCGATCATCTACATCGGACATGAAATCCGAGTCTGTGTATCCCTGGACTTGGAGTTCTCCATTACCAAAGACCAACATCATATCCTTAGTTCTTCTCAAGTACTTAAGGATACATTTCACAGAAGTCTAGTGTTCTTCACCTGGATTTGACTGATATCTGCTTGTGACACTCACAGCATGGGCTATATCAGGTCGTGTACATAGCATGGCATACATGAGGCTCCCTATTGCAGAAGCATAAGGGATCTTGCTCATGCATTCTATTTCCTCAGGTGTGCTAGGGCACATCTTCTTGGAAAGATGAATACCATGTCTGAAGGGTATTAATCCCCTCTTAGAGTTTTTCATACTAAACCTCTTTAGTACTTCCTCTATGTACATCTTCTGTGAAAGTCCTAGCATCATATTCGGTCTATCTCTATAGACCTTAATTTTCAGAATAAATGATGCTTCTCCTAGGTCTTTCATGAAGAATTCTTTGGATAACCACATTTTAACTATGGTCAACATGAGAATATCATTCCCAATAAGGAGGATGTCATCCACGTACAATACGAGAAAGACAACAGCGCTCCCACTGATCTTTTTGAAGACACATGGCTCCTCCTCGTTCTTGATGAAATCAAATAATTTGATTACATCATTAAAGCAAGTATTCCAGCTCCGAGATGCTTGCTTAAGTCTATATATGGATCTTTGCAGCTTGCATACCTTATGATCATCATCACTAGATGTGAAACCTAGCGACTGTTTCATATAGATATTTTCCTCAAGATATCCATTTAAAAATACCATTTTCATGTCCATTTGTCATATTTCATAATCGAAATAGGCTGCAACAGCAAGTAATATATGGATGGATTTAAGCATAGCTACTGACGAAAAGGCATCCTGATAGTCAATGCCTTCACGCTGACTATAATCTTTTGCCACTAATCTAGCTTTGAATGTCTCCACATTTTCATCTGCACCAATCTTTCTCTTGTAGATCCATTTACACCCAATTGGTACTATACCTTCTATGGATCTACCAAGGTTCAGACTTGATTTTAGTGCATCGAGTTAATTTCTGATTTTATTGTCTCTAACCATTTCTCAGAGTCGATATCCGATATCATCTCATTATAGGTTTTGGGATCATCACCATGAACCCCATTACCTACAAGGAATATTTTCTCTATTTTCTCTGAGATAGTACCTAAGTACCTCCCAAGGGGATGAGAAATCCTTTTTGATCTACGAGGTGGAGGAGGTAGTTATTGGATTGGCTTAACCTAATTTGGTTTCATTTGGTCCTTAGCTCATTACTCTTGTGAGACTTTCTCATCAAGTTTAATCTACTTTCCAATGCCATTATCTTGAATAAACTATTTTTCAAGAAAGATGGCATGTTGACTCACAATCACATTGTAATATTCTGAAATATAGAAATAATATCCTAATGACTCTTTAGGATATCCTATAAATTGAGCTTTAAAGGATCTAAAGTCTAACTTATCCGCTTGTTGTATTTTGACATAAGTCGGACAACCCCAAATTCTGAGATGACTCAGACTTGGTTTCTTACCATGCCATATCTCATACGGTGTGGTAGGAACGATTTTAGAAGAAATCCTATTCAGTAAGTATATTGCAGTTAATAAACAGTATCCTCAAAGAAAATCAGGGAGGTCTGTAAAGCTCATCATGGATCGGACCATATCTAATAGGATCCGATTCCTCCGTTGTGAAATTTCGTTGAGTTGAGGTATTTTAGGTGGAGTCCATTGAGAGACTATGCCATTTTTCTTGAAATAGTCCAAGAATTTTTGACTAATGTATTCACCTCCTCGATCTGATCGAAGAATCTTGATGGATTTTCTAGTTTGCTTTTTTACTTCATGTTTGAATTTCTTAAACTTTTCAAAAGCTTCAGACTTGTATCTCATAAGATACACATACCCATACCTAGATAAATCATCTATAAAGGTTATGAAGTAGATAAAGTTGCCTCTAACCGGCATATCAAATGGGCTGCACACATCAGTATATACTAGGGCAAGAAGATCCGTGGCCCTTTTCCCATGTGCTACAAAAGGGAGCTTAGTTATTTTGCCATGAAGACAAGATTCACAAATTGGATATGACTCAGAAGTCAATAGACTTAATAGCTCGATTTTCTCCAATTTGTTAACCCTATCTTCTACTATATGACCTAATCTTAGGTGCCATAGATACCTATTGTTTGGACTATCCCTAGGTCGTTTCATGGTATTTACATTTTACTCGATGTTAAAAATAGATACATCAATATGTAACTGATAAAGACCATTAATAAGAAAACCACTTGCAATTTTATTTCTTTCATAAAGAATGTTACAATGGTCCTTAAGAAAACTAATTACATAGCCTTCTAGTGCTAAGTAAGAAATAGAAATCAAATTTCTGCTTGCTGCAGGCACATAATAACAGTCTTTTAAAATTAAGTCTAAACCAGATGGTAGTCGAAGAGGATATGTTCCCACGGCCACAGTAGTAACTCTTGCTCCATTTTCGATGCGCAGGATCATCTCACCATCCCTCAGCCTCCTGCTATCCTCAAGATCCTACATGGAAGTGCACAAATGAGTACTTGAACTAGAGTCAAGCACCCAACTAGATGTAGAAGAAACTGTAAGGTTAGACTCAATAATGAGCATACCTCCAGAAGGACTTGCCTCCTTATTCTTTAGGATGGCCAGGTAAGTAGGGCAGTTCCGCTTCCAGTGGCCGTCATTATTGCAATGGAAATACTTTTCTTTATCAGCGGCCTTCTTCTTCAGCTCCGCCTTTTTCTTCTTTTCTCCTTCCATCTTCTACTTTTTCACAGACTTCTTCTTCTTTTCAAAAGACTTTCTTTTGGAAGAAGTCCGTTCCATAGCAAGCACTGAGCCTTTAGAACCTTTCATAGAAAGCTCAGCGGTAACCAGCATGTTCATAAGTTCGGCCAAAAAATTTTGAAGTTTATGCATATGGTAGTTCATGATGAACTGCCCATACGCATCAGTCAAAGATTGTAAAATTATGTCATTATGCAGATCCAAGTCTAACTTCACTCCGAGCTTCTCAAGCTCTTCTAAGTTCTTGATCATCATCAGATAATGATTTTGGACTGACTGCCCATCGCACATTTTAGTCTTGAAAAGTCATTTAGTGACTTGATACTTGGCTATGCGACTCTATTCACCAAACATCTCTTATAGGTGAGCCAATATTTGACGGGCAGTCCTGATATCTTCATGTTGACGCTAAAGTTCATCAGACAACAAGTCCAATATATAATATTTGATCTTGTTATCTTCATCCGTCCACTTATCCAAAGATGCTCTCTGTTCAGCGGATGGACGAGCTGGTAAGATGGGAGGATCTTGGTCCAATACATGAGTTAACTTTTTAGAATCCAAAATAATTTTGAAGTTTTGGAGTCAATTCTTGTAATTTGGTTCGGTCAGTCTATGGGTGTCCAGGATTCATGCTAGTGGATTGGATGCAGATATTTTTCTGTAGAGAGTCAAAGTTTCTAATTAGATATTATAATTAAGATTTGATCAATTTATTTAGGAGTTTTATTTTTAAATAAATTAGCTTCCACTATTTTTTTGGATCCCTACACTTTCTCTGTAGATATACAAAAATCTTCATGATTAATGATTTCTAGTGGATGGTGCGGTCTCACCAACTGACTCATCACCTCACCTAACAGTTATTGGTGATGGATTAGCCAATGAGTGAACAACTCTTGTTCAATGATTCTTTAATCATGGTGCACCTAAACTTGATCTCTAATTCATGAATCTCACCGTGCTTGAAATATTGATCCACTCCTTAGTTAAGTCAGACCTACCATTTGCACAGATTAGATTCTTAATTGAGTCTCTCACTGTATCCAGAATATTGAGTCTAATCCATCCTTCAACCCGTAGTATCCAATGCCTAATAGATATGGTTGTATCTTTCCGATGCAACTGAACCACTATAACTAGTCGAGAACAATCAATCCCGAGAAGGATCCGCACATCTACAATGGTGGAAGACCTTAGACTTAATCTTTTCTTAGGGAGATTTGATTTTGGTCTCATTAAACTAGACTTGACATAGTCATAACCATTATGACTAACCTAATGGCATGGGTTAGCTCGGATTATTGACCATCTCAGATGAGGATTGAGTCAATAAATATGGCCAGATAAGTGAGATCGGTGGAAGAGATATGCCATTAACTCGACAAGAATGCATTCGAGTCGAATAGCTCCTAATTAAAAATCAGTCGATCGTATCTGCCAGGCTTACCTTAAATACCAAATTATTGAGCCAGAATCAATCAGGCTAGCCTACAATCCAGACTCTAACCACTGAGCCTAATTAGGTCTTAGCTTGATTGATCACTCACGTGACTCGATCTTGACCCAGACTTAATCCTATTAGGTTGGTCAATTTAAGCATTGTTGATCCCATCTAACCAACTCTTGATTCGGTTTGATCAACCGCTTAGACCTAATTAAGCTACCTAAGTCTGAACCCAATTTTATGAATATATCTTAGATCTGAAATTCTCAATTTTAGACTTAACATATATTTCATAATCTTAATTCTTAATTTAAGTTTAGGGTTCACAAACAAAACATGTAAATAAAATCCTATGGTTTTAGGATCTAGGATTTTGCAAAAAGTAAGTTTTTGATTTCTAATTAAGGATGAACGTGCAGCACCCCTACACATCATAAGAACACCCCATCGAATGGGGAGGAGAAGGCATTTAAATCCTACTTTATTCTTATGATCAGACAGCCAAGGAGAATGCCTTAATCAGAAATATAAATCTATAAAACTAGTTAGATCTATATCATATATCTCATATATAAAATTGATCTAACTTAATACATGTTTTGCATACATCTCATGTATCATATCATGCATATTTTTTAGATCTAAATTATCTCATAATTATCTAAAAAATTAGATTTAAATTGATCACATCAAAATAAACTCTAATCTAGATAATTATGTAAAACTATTCTACAACTAGTCTAAACATGCATTCATCACATCTCATATGATCTAAAAATTAAATAATTTTATTTTTTATTTTTTAAATTTTATTATAATATTTATAATAATTAGAAAATAAAAAATAAATAGATCTAAAATCATAATTTAATCAAAATAAATTATGATCATGCAAGACTATGTATAGAACTATTCTATTTTACAACTAGTCATGCATATTATAGAACTTAGATCTATATTATTTAATTTTAATTTTTTTGATTTTAGATCTAATCACATCTCATGTGATATTTAAAATTATCTAATTATTAGATAAAAATAAATTAAAATTAGATCTAAATAATTTTTAGAACCTAGCTCTAATACCAGTTGAAGGAGAAATTCTGATTTTTTGGATCAGGTTCGTTCAGATTTGATCAGATCAAGAGAGATATTTTAAAAATTTCTCTCATATATCCAGATCAGATCTGAGATATTTTAGATATAATTTTATAGATCTAATAAATAAAAATAAAAATAAATTAAATCTAATTTAATTTGTACCTTGATGTTAGGTAATCAGATTATCCTTTGATGATCCTATCGATTGCCTGAGATTTTGGATCTAGCCACACAAGCATCTGACCTCTACCGATATTCACTTGAGCTGGATCTGAAGATCTTCTCATTCTTTATTATCTCTCCAAATATCAAATCTGGATCTAATTTGGAGGATCTTCAAAACTCATTTTGAAGATCTGTAGTCGTCTCTGCAGCAGTACTGCCTTCTTCTTTTCTCGTTAATTTTTTCTTACTTGGATCGCACTAAACTGGAGCCCAACTATTTTTAGGCATGGAGAGGAGAGAGAGGACCAGAAGATAGCATGGAGGAGGGAGAGGGGCAACCTTGGGGCATGGGCTAAGAGAGAATTCTATGAAAGTTGGGTGTAGATAAGGTTTATATAGACCCTACTGCGCCATGCAGTGTCACATCATCCCAGCCAATCACGTTGCTTCGTATAATCAGACCTAAATCTAATTGATGGGATGACATCATCTGATCCAATCAGATGAGAGCCTCCTCAATTCATCCTTAGATGGCGCCTAAGACTGATCAAAGTCTATAGCTAGGGGCCACCTAAGTAGAATCCAAGAAGCAACCTGGAGTCCCATCTGTATGGGACTCCAGGCATCCCTATCCATGGGTGCACACCTTCCTAGGCGTGCACCCCTCCTTTTCAAAATCTCGCAAGGAGACAACCCCTTATCTGCTCTCCAATAGGTGCATGGCACATGGGCAAATGTCTAAGTGTTAAAGGTCGACGTTTGACCAAAGTCAAAGATAAGAATTAGTAGGTGATGAAAAATGGCAGGTGTTATCTCAAATTTATCTTATAAATTAAGACAATCCTTTTCTGATTTGGACAAGCTTCAGTCAGATCATGTAAATGTATCTGAGCGAGCACAAATATATTTGGCTCAGTCGAGATAACTTTTAATAATCGTAGAAGGAGAATGTTAGGCTCAATCGTGTGCTAGCACGATTTTCTTGAACCTAATTGAATCTTATTCAAATCAATTGAACTGAATTAGTCCAATTGATGATATCCAAATCTAAACCCTTATTTGTATGATCCAGTTAGGTTCAGTTCTATATTGTAATGGAATATGTCGCGATCTCTATCATCGACATTAGCAAAACTTCTTTCGATGGATCAGAACTCTTCTGATTCAGACAACTAGAATGATCGATCATCTAAATCATTCTAATTGCTTCCAAAATCCATCAGTGACACCTAGTAGCATATGGTGGCAACCCATCAAAATTGAAAATAAATCTCTCGGTGCAGCAACCTATGTGAGCAAGTTCTTCTATCTTGAGCCTCGATTAGATTAGGGTTAAGGTGAACTTGTCAAACCCTAATTTCTGTCATATGAATTAATCATTCGATTCAAGTTCGATGTGAAAACCTTAATAGAAATTCTTTCTATTATTTCACTCTGCCATGGCCATGGGCTTATGGACTTGATTCTCATGATCATCATAGGACTGCTCCTCATCTACCGAGGTAGATAGATTCCCTCTTGGTGCAATCCAATTCCTATAATGAACATGCTATAGCCAACATACACCTCAGAATTTCGAATGGCTAGGAGACCGAGTCATGGTGTAGTCAAATTATAATACCCTCAAGGTGAACTATCGATGTACCTCAGATCAAAGAATCAGACACACCACTGCAGCTTCGAGTTAGTCATCGATAAGAAGGTAGACTTTCTTATGACTGCTCGAGATGGTCACGCTCAGTGCCCTCATTCTCTAACGAGTATCTGTACTCTCATTTTGGTGTCTCTACATCATAGACTCAAGACTCATCTACTATGAAGAAGCGATTGTACACCAATCTTTTAGATTAATCGCCATCCTTATGATGATCCTACGGTCATGAACATTTTATGAGTTAATAATAAAAATTTTTGTCTTAAATTTTCAACTCTTGAAAATAAGAATTATCATTATCATTAACTTAAGGGATGTATCACAGACATTAAATACATATTTATGATAGAAAATAATCTATTTTATTATTTATAATCAAAATTTTAATTTTATTCCTAGAAGTGTATTACAAGTATCGTCAATTCTGGCTTCTAAAGCATACATATCTAACATTTAGTTCTTAAATCTGCTCATGACTAAATGATATATTATTACTGAGGATGACAATATTTATCGAATGTAGGTTATTGTCTGCCATATGGATTGGTTGTCCTCTTAACCAAGGAGTATGGAGATACCGGTATGACATGCAATTAAAATGTACGGATATATTTCACTGAACATGATCTAATTGTGGAGCTCTCTACTGTCAAGAGTTGCTCACGAAAGATATGGATATAAGTGTCCCTTAGACTTAAGATTATCATGATGATTTGCAAGCAACTCATTGTAGTTTGGTATCAGATTATCTGAATTCTAATTCAATGATGAAAGATTTTTGGATGCAGTCAAGTACTTATTTAGTCGGTGCATGAATCAAGATGGAAATAATCCCTCCAAATGTTAGAGCAAATATATCACTGTATTTTAATTTAGTAAAATCTCGATCGGGGTAGTCCATATGATGGATATTGAAATTTAAAATACAATATGGATGATTTTCAGGATTGACAGTTAAATCCTAGATCATCTTTAAGCATTGAGGTCAAGAGGATGAATTATATGATAACCATATACCACAGGTTCATGGATGTTGCATTGCAACTATTCGATCTGTCCGAACATCGGATACCATTGCTAGATGATTACATCAATTGGTATAGAAAATTAGTTCTTATGCTACTGACTTAGTGTTTGAACCTATGGGATCACACATAATAGGAGTTTCTACCTGATCTGATGGCTGATCAAGAGTTTCAATAGTTTAGGACTCTATGGTTAAGAGTCCCATTGGACTGGGACTCTATGACTAGGAGTCCCACTAGATTGGGACTCTATCTTCTCGATCCTATTGGACTGGGACTCTGACATTATTGAAGAATTAATTAGCAATTAGATTGTTAATTAGCTTAATTTGATTAAGCAATGAGGTTTGGATCAAATTTGATTGAATTAGATTCGATTGGATTTATCCCGATTAGGTTATGAGATGACCTAATTGCTAAGGATGATTGGATCCTAATTTGATCAGGACCTGAACTCAATTAATTTCTAATTTGATTAGAATTTAATTAAGATGGATTAAGTCCACCATGCCTTCTCCCATGCCACTTCTGAATTTGCATGAGTTTTCACCATGCAGAAATCAGATTTGGCACCCCTTAATCTCTCCCTTTGATCTGGTCCAAGAGTTGGATGGTTCAAAATTTATCTTAAATTTTGAATTCAAGATAAGTGGTTGAAGGTTGGAACTACTCCAACCTCTCAACCTTAACCCTTCTCCATGCCCTCTCTACCTTCATCGCACATTTTTATGATTTTTTTAGAGTGTGTGCACGTAGAAGGAGAGTCCTTCTGCGTGTTTCTCATCTAGTGTATGCATTGGATAAGGGTAAGTCATCACTTGAATTTGAATTCAAGTGGGAGGTTGAAACAAGTTCAACCTCCCATCGTTATCCAAATCTCCCACGCATGCTCCAATGAGTGTCGCCCTTTTTAAGAGGAGATTTTTTTTGTGTGGGTGAGCATGAGGAAGAATGGTTTCTAGAGAGAGAATATCTAAGTGGGGCACTACTTTCTGGGTGTGAGAAATTCCAGAGAGAGAAAGGAAAATTCCTGCACCACCTTTTGTGTCTATCCTTTCTCATGCCACCTTTTGTTTTCCTATTTTTGGTCCCCCATTTAGAAATTGTTTTAAGAGTGGGTGTGCAACAGATGAGAGTCCTTCCGCCTGTGAAGTGTGTTTCACGAGAAATATCAAAAATAAGGGGCATGTGATGTCTAGTGTGCGCCAGGGTTTTCCAAGAGTCTTTCAGCACCTTGCCTTTCTTTCTTAGATTAGATCTAAGTAAGATTGGCATATGATTTTTTTTTGTGAATGGTGTGAGAGCTTCTGGACGAGTGTTCTGAGTGTCAGAATAATTCTTGAGAGTGGGGACTCTAGGGTTTTAGAATGTGGGCTTGCCTTAGGGTTTCAATCTAGAGTTCGAAAAGTGAAATTGAGTGCTGTAAGCATTTAGTCTCAATGAAAATTTTTATACTATCTCATTATCCTCCATAGTATGTCTTCTGATCTCCTAGAGCATTCAGGTGATCAAGAGAAGGTGATTGATCAGGATCGATCAAGATTGACCTTGAAGGTTCCGATGAGGAGCTAACACTCTGATGGAGCTAATCAGGACTAGGAGCTTCGTATAGACTATCCATAGAGGCTGGATGATTTGTGCAGCTACTTTAGGACATGAGGAGCTTCTTTCCATAATTTTTAGATTGTGGAGATCATCTATCCGTGCTTAGATATCGTGTTCTTAGCACGAGTAGGTTAGTAAATATGATTTACCGATCCATTGCATTCATTATTTCTTATACATACATACATATATATATATATATATGTATATATATATGTCTCGATCCTAGTGTAGAGTTTTTTATGATTAGATTATAGCATGCATAGATTAATTTGATTAATCTAATATTTTTTTACTATATTTTAATTTAAAAAAAATTAAAATGCATGCCTAGAATCCTGCATGTTTTTCTTCACCTAATTTCTTGAAGCCACTTTATAAATTCATCATTTCTTACTATTTTTGTCTTTAATTATTTTTAAACATTTCCATCCCTCTTTCTCCTTCTCCTTCGATCCTTCTTCCATCATATTTTTTCCTAGATAAGGATTTTGTTATATTATCACAACATGTGTCAAATGAAGGCTATGCCAACCCAAAAACCTCAATTTTATATAAGCATAAAAACTGAATTTCACACTATATATGATACATAAAACCTCAATTGTAGCAACTAAATTTGAGACAAAAGAAAAACATGCCTGGATCCATCATGGTAATTATAATCTAGAAAGGTAGAGGCTAGTGATTTCTAAAATTGTTATCATCTTAATATAAAATAATATGATCCATTCATAATTATTGGTGTAGAATCTGGTTGATGCCGGATTGAGCTGGAGTTAGGAAAGATGAGGTTACCATCGATGATCTGCAAAATAAAGTTTCGTCCGGAGTCGGTAGTGGTGGCTCCGACAGGATCCTTCGATGATCAAGTCAGCTCTTCTGACCAATAGAAATGGAGTGCTCGAATATAAATTCGACAAAGTTTTGAAAAAAAGAAGAGAGCTTAGAAAAAATATATCTGAAGGATTCCTTTTTATTGACGGAACCTGTTGTAACTGTTCGGTAGTGGGATCGTCTATAGCAGACTGATAAATAATAGTCGTAACCATCCTGATAAATGACAGTTGTAACCATTCTGATAAATGATAATCATAACTATTTAGTAGTGGGATCACTTGTAGGAATCCGTCTGAAAGAGAAGTCCAAAAAGAGTTTGGCTCCTATAAGAATCCAACTGAAGGAGGGTCCGAAAGGAGTTCGACTTCTATAAAAATTTGACTAAAAAAAAAGTTCGAAAGAAGTTCGACTCCTATAGAAATCTGACTGAAGGAGGAGTTCGGAAGGAGTTTGATCCCTTGAGGAATCCGATTGAAGGAGAGATCCAGAAAAAATTTGGCTCTTGGAGGAATTCGTCTAAAGGAGACGTCCGGAAGGAGTTCAGCTCCTGTAGGAATTCGACTAAAGAAGAGATTCAGAAGGAGTTTGGCTCCTATAATAATCCGACTGAAGGAGAAATTTGGAAGGAGTTCAGCTCCTGAAGAAATTCGACTGCTGGAGAAATTCAGAAGGAGTTTAGCTCCTAGAGAAATTCAACTGAAGAAGATGTCCAAAAGAAATTCAGCTCCTGAAGAAATTTGACTGAAGAAAAAATTTGGAAGGAGTTTGGCTCCTAGAAAAATCTGACTGTTGGAGGAATTTAGAAGGAATTCGGCTCCTGGAGAAATCCGACTGCTAGAGAAGTCTAAAAAGAGTTTGGCTATTAGAGGGACTCGATTGATGGAGAAGTCTGGAAGTAGTTTGACTGAAGTCCGAAAGAAGTTCGACCGCTGGAGGAGTTTGGCAAGGGTTCGATCATTGAAGGAGTTCGGCTACTAAAAAAGTTCGATCGTTGGAGGAAGAATTACTGATCGAAGCTCTTTCGTGATTACCAATTACATTAGGTTAAGCTTCAGACTAAACTTCGGCAGAAGCGGAGTTTATCCCCAACAATAATGAAGAAGAAGAAGAAGAAGGCAAAGAATATATGTAGCAGATGCATTCATTTTGACTCAAAGGTTATGAATCATATAATTTCAAGTTTAAAATCAAAAACTCTCTAAATTTATAAAGATTTAAATGACCATTAATTATATTAAAGAATTTTCTTCTTATATCCCAAGATAATGTAATTCAAGCAAGTGGCATCCATGTATAGCAATTGTTTACACTTCATAACCTACATGACCACATGTAAACTTTTGTTATGGTTAATAATATAATTCTTTAAAAAAATGGATCACAAATTCATATTCTATCCTATAATAAATATATTTAAATTAGCAAAAAAGGCAACAATATAGAGCCCCACCAATCTGATGATCGAAGATCTTGATAGGCACCGAGAAGAAGTTATTATCAACCTCCCTCACATCCTTCCCACCAACAACCACATCCTTCTTCATTCTTGATAGCCTCGAATCATCATCCTCACCGAACTTCATCACAAACCATTTTTCCTTGAATAGCTGAATGCACGTATCGCTCATTTGGAATGCCTCAAAGTGTGCATCGATAGTACCATCCTCACCCACCTCCAACTTGACCATAGCGGCGACCCACTTCAAGATCCCCCCTAGCCTGGATCTCGATGGCCTGCAGCTAGGGTTAGAATTGAGCTTGGATCAAAGCCCGATCCAAAATAGTTTAGGCCTAGCTTGGGCTTAAAAATAGAGCCCATTTATCTTTCGAACCGAGCTCGAGTATATCTTTGGCCCCACCCAAGATTGAACTTGAAGTTCAACTTGAAATTTTTAGCCCGAGCCCAATTCCCTCCTTCCCCTTTTAAATTGACTTAGCCTGAGCGCTCGAGTCAAATAGCCCAGTTCTAACCTCCATGTCCTATCTTCTCATTCCTGACTTCCCCCATTCAATGCCTTAGCCCTGGCCATGGTCCATGTCCATTCGCCAACCATCGCTATCTTCCATCTTGCCCCATCGATGATGCGGGAATCTTATCTTCCCCCATCGATCATTGGTATTCATCGGACTTTCAGGCAGCCCTCAATGTCTTCTGACTTCTGTCTTCCACTAAAAAAGAGAGATCAATGCTCAGGCGGAGGGAGCCCTCATCGAACTTTTATTTTTCTCCAATCTTCCATCTTTCTCCATCTGCCATTACCGACATCACGACGCCAGTCTTTCGTCTTCCCTCCTCGACCATCATCGATGATAGTCTTCCCATCTTCACCCATCACCATCGCCGTTCGCCATTTTAAGTATGGCTTCTATCGAGTACCAAGTCTTCCTTCCTCAATCGCTATTATCTTAATTTGTCCAAGAATCAAGACTAATTTTGGTCGTGAACTAGATGAACCCTAACTTTCATAATTTGTTCAAAATGCCATTCAATTTTATATAATGCTAATAAATTAGTCTTTCTAGCTCTTGCAATGAATACTATTTGTATTGAATTTATTATTAATATATTTAGTGATCTTAATTTTGATTAATACGTAGCAAGAATTATAGTAGTGCTAGTTCTCAAAATGGATCTAATTATAGCTTTCATTATCATCTTTCCTGGTGTTACGTTGTTTGTGATCAAGCTAAAAAGGTACAAAATTTGCTAGGGCTAATACATGGAATATGTGCCCTAAGGCTTCTGCATTTTCTCTTTTTCACTATTATTATTCTTCTTCTCCTCGCTCAATGAGACTCTATTTTCTTATCTTTCTTATATTAGTTTATAAATAGTGACAGTAAGTACTGTAAACACAGCAAGCACATGATAGATATAAACATTATATGATGATCCAAAGTTAAACACTTTATACTTTACATAGATAAATATCATCAAGAAATACTTTTAATTTGTGAGTATATGTTGATTTATACTGTAGTTTGACATTAGCTAGTTCTTTTTAGTAATTTATGGTGTTATTTGTGCAGATTATCTTGCTAATGCCTGATCTAAAATGGGTGAAAATAAGATTGTTGAACATACAAGGAATGAGGATGACTAAAATGAAAATAATTCTGAAATTGATTGCGATAGAGGTTCTAAGAGAATATCTTAGATATGGAATCATTTTATTGAGGAAAAAAAAAAACTGATGGATCAATAGTTACATGCAAATATTATAAAAAGGTATTAAGTGGTAATACTACATGAGGAATAAGTTATCTAAAACACCATCTTAAAAATGTTTGTAAAAAGTATCAAAAGAATGAAGTTAATTAAATGTTTATAGTAACAATCTCAAAAAATCCAATGAAGTCTTTTAAATTCAATCAAGAAAAGAGTATAAAACCTATTATAAAATTTATCATATGCGCCGAGCTTCTATTTTGTATTATTGACCATCTTGATTTTCTTAACCTTATGAGATCTGTTCAGTCGTTATTTAACATTATAGGCTGTAAGACTATAAGAAATGATTGTTTTGCTTTATATCAAGAAGAGAGAGAAAAATTGCATAATAGTTTTAAGAAATTAAGTTCTCGAGTAAGTTTTATTAGTGATATTTGGATATCAAATAAAAAATAATTACATATTCATGATTAGTGCATTAAATGTGACATAAGAAGTATTAAAATCTTTGATATTTATTCTCTAATATTTAGTATTTGATGCTTCTTACTTTTTTCAGGAATTAATCATGGGAACTTATTCACAAACCAACCAGCAAGGCTCTCAACAATTACATACTACCAGCTTGTCACCCCCATTTCCACAGTCACCAAGCCCGAGCTTAAGCCCAAGACTGTCATGTGCATATCTAAGCCCTAAGATTACAATGCTTGATGAACGGAGGAGATTTCATAGAGGATTTGGATGTAGAGCACCCATGAAAGGGATGAGAATCCATGGGATTAGAGCATGTGCTCAGCATAGACAACTTATGAACAGTTAGAGAGCCCGTGCTCTGCATGAGCAGCCACAGGTGGAGTGTGAGCAGCATGAAAAAAATGTGATAGGCATGTGAGTGCCATATTCTAGCATGAGCCGAGAGGATTCTGAGCATGAACATAAATTAGAGCATGAAAGCCAGAGGACGATGCGCACAAGACACGGAGCACACACTAACTTTGAGAGCTATATAAACATCTAGGTTTAGGAGAGAAGAAGGGGGGATTTTGGAAAAATGAAAGAGAGGATGGATGGCCGAGGGTGCAGGGGCTTTGAGGGCACTAGAGTTTTGACCGTAATGAAGATGGAATGGTTGATGACGACAAGTAGAATCCACCCCATAAGCAGCTAAGGTCCTCATCCTCAGGGGAGTAAATGAAATCCTTAATCTAGATTTATACTCATTTGCTTTATCTCACTATGTATTCTTGTTAATGCAATCAATTACTTGAACAATTGCAAGGCTTGTATTTTTTTGGTATTATTGAATATCTCCCATATGCATGAGTAATTTCTATGATTTTAATCATAAGTTCACGTAATTATACTTATTGTTTTATGATGCATGTTCTCAAATAGTTTATGACCATGTAGAAACGAGTCGTGATTTGAAGATATGATTGGTACTCAGTAAGATAAGCTATATGGAGAATTTGATCATAAATTTATCTATTAATTACCACCAAGGCTTGTAGTTATTAGTGGTTTTGGTTGTATTAATTAAAATATCGATCTGATGATTAAGGATGGATTTGAAATCCTGAGATATTTTCTTTCATCTGATTATCCTTAACCTTTGACCCTATTTACATTTATTTTTATAATTTTTCTTTTTTTTGGTTCCATAAAACTCTTTTATTTTATTATTAATTTCTAAAAAATGAACACAACTTAGCCCATTAATTCCTGAGAAGTTGACACATGATCTTGCACTATTTTACATAATAGTTAAGTCAGAGTAATTTTTATCTTTGATGATTGTGACACACCAAGTTTTGGTGCGGTTAACAGAGATTATTGGCATGGTTGTTTCATAAAATAAAATAAAAATATAACTTGCTTGAACATCTTGTTTATTACATATCATTCTCAAATTAATCTTAAGAGCATAAACCCATAACACAAGATAAGATGGAGATTTCATCATCCTTCTTTGGCCTACAAATAAGTTTTCTTTATTTTGTATTGACCTAAGCCTAAATAAAATCAATTATTTAATGGCTCCTAAAAAATTCGAGCTCATTAGGATAAGAAAGCCCAAAAGCTGAACCAAATTTGAAACTGATTGATCAATTAGTGTCTAAGAAAAGTGGTTTAAGCATGATGCAGTCATGAAGAGTAGTGGTTACTTAATTAGGATTGTTGCAAAAATACGAGGAGCCTCCCATCAATCTTATACTTTTTTGGCCAATCTGGGTAATTAGTTTTGAATGTGGAGTGCTTAAAAGTGAACTCGAAACAATTAGAAGCTATCTAAATTTAGGTTAAACCCTAATTAAAGTTTTTTCTCTTGTTTGAAACTTGTTTACAATCAAAATAAAAAAAAGGATAACAAAATAATAGAATAAGATTCTTCTGATCTAAATCTCTTGATTGTATGCTTAGTCATCAATTTTTATAATTAGAATTGTACCTATTAGATAGAGAGATTGAAAGGATCATCATAACTATCCATTCTAGAAATACGGCTGCACATGGTAAAGCCAATCCTTCTCATCAATTGAAGGAGTATTTTACTCTGTCCTCACACACATTTTTCTTGTATCTAAGTGCCTCTTGTAAAGGCATCCCAATATGAGATTAGGTATAGTATTATCTAAATGCTGCCTTTTTTCTATGGACTTAGCAATAAGAACCCATACAGGCATTTAGATGAGTTTTTTGAAATATGTTCCACTGTTAAAATCTAAAATTTTTCAGACGATACTCGTAGATTGAAATTGTTTTCCTTTTCACTCAAAGATAAGGCTAAACATTGGTTAAACTTGCAAGACTCGGTGGCCATTTCAACTTAGGATCAGTTTCAATAAAAATTTCTCAAGAAATATTTGTCCATTGGAAAAACTAATTAGATTAGGAAAACCATCACAAGTTTTTTTTAAATGGATGGTGAGTTATTCCATGAAATATGGAAAAGGCTTAAGAACCTCATCCATAAATGCCCACACTATGTAGTTCTCAAATAGCAATTATTTCAATATTTTTATGATGGATTATCTGTGAAATATCGATAAATGGTTGATGCCTCATGCAGAGGAATATTTATGCTTAGAAGTAAGAGTGAGGCATGGCAGTTATTTAAAACTCTCAATGAAAATTTCTTGCATCACATATCTACTTCTCATAAAGATAAACCCATGTTTGGAGAATATATGAAGTTGGAAATTCCATAGATATCCAAAGTAAAATAGATGAGTTGTCCCAAAAATTTGATCGCTTATTGAAAGTTGGGCACTCTTCCACCCCATACTTTCCTCCTTAGAATGTTTGAGCTCTATGTTCAAGTTTCACCTACTTGATGAGTGACGTCTAGTTGCATTTCAATTTTCTGAATTTGTACAAGATCAAATTCAGCAAACTCAAGGCTAGATCACTTATCGATTAGGACATGATCCCTTCTCCAATACTTATAATCTAAGCTGGAGAAACCATTCAAATTTTTCATAGAAACCATAAGCAGTGGTAAACCTTGCTGCCCTAAGATCAAGTCACCCTGATGCAACCTATAGGCAAGCTCCTTACCAACAATTTCAAAATATTTCTCAACCATCTCTAATTGCCCATAACTCGACTTTTGAAGAGAAGATTCTACAAACTTTGAAAGGGATAGAGATCAACACTCAGATTCTTCACTCCCATGCATAATCCATAGCCAAGCTTAAGACCCAAATTGACTAGCTAGCCAATGCATTAAGTAGGAGAGAGGAAGAAAAGTTACCTAAGAGTAACCCAAAGGGGTAATATATAGTTGAGAGTTCTAATGCCCATGCAACTTTTTCGGAGCATGCTAAATCCATTATGACTCTCAAGAATGGAAAGGTCATAGAGCAACCTGATAAGGCCAATAAGTTGGAAGGAGAAACCATGACTAACCCTGAATTGCCCAAAGATAAGAAGAACCCAAAATTGTGGGATGAACCAACTTCATCAGCACCATCTTATTTATCTAAGGCTCCATTCCCCAATTCTCTAGAATCCCCTATTCCTTTTAATAAGAAGGGAGGAAAAATAGATGAATGTTGGAGTTGTTTAAATAAGTTCAGATTAATCTCCCCTTTTTAGATGTATTCAAATAGGTCCTAGCCTATGCGAAGTTCTTGAAAGACTTGTGTACTTAGAAATGCAAATCTAGATCATAAATTTCAAAGAAAGTTTGTCTCACTGAATAAGCTAATTCAGTTCTTCAGCACACTATCCCTCCTAAACTTAAGAACCTAGGTGCCTCTATCATTTCCTGTGTTATAGGAGACCTTCGCATTGAGAAAGCACTTCTACATTTAGAGGCAAGTATTAATCTACTCCCTAGCTCGGTGTATAAACTTTTCGGGTTTGGAGAGTTGAAACCCACATCTATTACTTTGCAACTAGCTGATAGATCTATTACAGTACTATATGGGATGGTTGAAGATGTCCTAGTCAAGGTAGACGAGTTTTACTTTTTTGTTGATTTTCTTATCTTTGACATGGAACTTTGCAGCAATCCTAAGTAAATTCCCATCATCTTAGATCGATATTTTCTAGCTACAATGAATACATATATCAATTGTAAAATAGGAGCTATGGATGTCTCTTTTGGGAATAAAAAGTTGAGACTAAATGTGTTCAATGCTTCACAAAGACATCAAACTGATAGTTGTTTTGAAGTAGATGTACTTGAGGATATAATAAAAGAGGCTATCCTTACAATTCTTTCTCAAGATCCTTTACACATAGGTTTGGTTTATTTTGGAGTGGATGACTTTGATATAAATGGATATATCAAGGAGGTGAATGCTTTACTAGATACACCATATTTCAAAACTACCCCATCCTGGACTCGAAAATATGAGCCATTACCTGCTCTATCTAGCACTCCAATAGCTCTCTCACTAGATTCGTCATCTATTTTAGAAGTGAAACCACTTCTTGACACACTTAAGTATGCATTTTGAGGATCCAATGACACCCTACTGGTGATCATTGCATTAGATTTGACCCTTGATGAGAAAACTCGACTTATAGGTATTCTAAAAGAATATAAAGGAGCTATTGGATGGACTATTGCTAATTTGAAAGGCATTGATCCCTCCATTTGCTTGCATCATATTTATTATGAGATAGATGTCAAACCATATAAAGATATGCTAGGAGGCTGAACCCAAACATGGAAGAAGTTGTTAAGAAAGAGATGGTGAAGTGGCTAGATGCAGGAATCGTCTAACCAATATCACCAAGTTCATGTATTTCAGATGAACAAGAGAAAATTACTTTTACCTACCCTTATGGCACGTTTGCTTTTTAGCGCATGCCTTTTGGACTATATAATGCATTTGGTATATTTCACCGGTGCATATTGTCTATCTTTTATGATATAATGGATAAACTTTTGGAGGTTGTTATGGATAACTTTTTTGTACTCAGTACTTTTTTTAGGACTATCTCTAAAATATTTTCAAAGTGTTAGACATTGTATGGAGATAAATCTAATTTTGAGTTAGGAAAAGAGCCATTTTATAATCCGAGAAAGGATTGTGCTTGGACACATTATATTCAAGAGAGGGATTGAGGTAGATAAAGCCATGGTTGAGATAATTTTAAAACTTCAACCCTCAATCTTGGTCTGACAAGTATGATCCTTTCTTGGTCATATCGAATTTTATAGATGATTTATTAAAGATTTCAATAAAATTTTTAGACCTTTATGCAACTTACTTGCTAAGGATACTCTATTTGTCTTTAATGATGATTATCATAAAGCTTTCTACAAACTTCGTGCCATTTTGACAACATCGCTTATTATTAAGTCCCCTGATTGGTTCCTTTCTTTTGAAATCATGTGTGGCACATCCAATTTCTCAATAGGTACAGTCTTGAGACAAAAAGTGAATAAAGAACCTCATATAATATATTAGGCTAGTAAAACTCTTTCTGATGCTCAATTAAACTACACTACCACTAAAAAGGAGTTGTTAGCAGTAGGGTTCACCCTGGATAAATTTTGATCTTATCTTTTAGGATCTAAGATTTTAGTATATTATGATCATGCTGCTTGTTGGGGATAAATCCCGCTCCTGCCGAAGCCCGGCCCAACGCTCAGCCCAATGTAACCGGTAGCTGCTGAAGAGCTTCAGCGCCAGGCGCCAGGCCGAGCCCCTAAGACGGCCGAACTGCTTAGAGGCCGAACTCCCCTGCACCAAGGTCTCGGCCGAACTGCTTAGAGGCCGAACCCCCCTGTACCGAGGTCCGGGCCGAACTGCCTAGAGGACGAACTCCCGCCGCCAGCCGAACTTCCTGACGGCCGAGCTCCTTGGACTCCAAGCGGCTGGACTTCTTCAGGAGACGGACTCCTCCCAGACGCCCGTTCGGCCATCCGAGCTCCTCCCGGGTTTTCCCTGCAGCCGAACTCCTTCGGACCGACTCCAGGCGAGCCCATGCAGCCGAACTCCTTCGGACTTCCCACGGCCGAACTCCTTCGGACCGACCCTAGGCGACCGAACTCCTCAGCGAGCCCTGGCCGAACCAACTAGCAACCGAAGTCCTTCAACTGGCCAGCCGAGCTTCTTCGGAACCTCTCAGCGGCCGAACTCCTTCGGGCCGACTCCAAGCGGCCGAGCTTCAATGAAGTCCTCTCAGCGGCCGAACTCCTCAGCAGTCGTCACTGGGCCGAACTCCTCAGCGGTCGCCCTCATCAAACTTCGGCCGACCGAGCTCCTACCGAACTCTCGAAGTGTCCAAGCCTCAGCCCAAGCCCAACAGCCGGCCGAACCCCAGACGGCCGAGCTTCAACTTCTCAGCAGCCGAACTCTTCTGCGGACGAGCCTTAGCTGCATACCTCTTGCCAGACGCCTATGGGAGCCGAACTCCCTCCCATCTTCCTCTTCGGGAGCCCGAACTCCCCCGAAATGGGCACACGACGAAGGCCTTCAACCCTTCATTCGGCAAGCTCTGCAACCATTACTATCAGTCAGTCCGCCGTACCATCGGTCAGTCCACCGCGGGCGATAGCGACCCACTGCCAGGCGGCGATGGCTGTCACCCTCAATCCGCCGCACACGGCACCAGTGGGACTGACTCCGCCGAACCTCGAGCGGTCCGCCAGCACGCGGCTCAGTCTCCGTACCCAAACTCCATGCTGCCCGACGACTCTCTGCCAGACGGCACAGCCGTCACCATCAACTAAGCTCCGCTATAAAAGGACCCCTCCCGACATACTAAGGCTAAGCTCTCTGAACTCTCGACTCTCTAAGCTCTCCTCCACATCTCTAAGCTCCGGAACTCATTCCGAGCACTCCATTACTGTTGGTCGGAAACTAACTTGACCGTCGGAGGGTCCTGCCGGAGCCACCACCCCACCGGTTCCGGACGGGACTTCGTTTTGCAGGTCCCCGGCGGCGCCCAGCGGCCTCGATTGCGGCGACCTCCGGCGGCGACGGATTTCTGCACCAACAGATTGGCGCCGTCTGTGGGAACGAAGGGACTGAACCTTCGAGGTTCCCTTGTTCTTAAAGGAGTGCTCGGCGACGATTTTCCCCTCCCCTGCTCCGGATCTCTCTTCTCCCTCTTCAGAATTCCTTCTCTGGAAAGAGGAAATGCCCCCCAGAAGGGCTTCGACGCGGCGCTCGACGGCTTCCGCGGCTCGATCCCCTCCGAGTCCGTCTGTCCCTGCTCCGGCCCCGGTGACTCAGCCCCCGTCTATAAGCCGCAGTGGATACGGAGCAGTTCAACCAGCTCATCCAGCACGTTCGCGGTCTCACGGAGGCGGTGCGGGCGGTGCTGCACCAACAAGTCCCAGTGCCAGCCCGACCGGCGCGGGACTCTCCGAAGTCGGATGATCCAGTCCAAGAGCGACCGGCCTGGGCAGCCCGACCTCCGATACCCGGATTGGAGAGGCGGAGGAGGGAGAGCCCTTGTTCGGATCATGGATCGACCAAGGGTGAAGCCTCGCGCCCATCTCACCAGAAAGCCTTGGAGATCAGAGACCGGGAGGACCTGCTGGGCCAAAGGCTCTCGGAAATGAACCGGCGAATTGAAGAACTTCGTCCCCCCTCGCGTGGTGATGACGTTTGTGCAGACCCTCCTTTCTCGCAGAAAATCATGCAAGAACCTGTTCCACCGACCTTCGAGCTCCCTCAACTGGAAAGCTACGATGGAACTTCTGATCCGGTTGATCACCTGGGGGCCTTCCGGGCCATGATGCTGCTTCACGGCGCTTCAGATGCCGTGCTGTGCCGAGCCTTCCCGTCTACCTTAAAGGGAGCAGCGAGGAACTGGTACTCGGCGTTGAAGCCCAACACGATCTTCTCTTTCGACCAGATGAGCAGTCGGTTCGCGGCCCACTTCATCAGCAGCCGACGACCGAGCCGAGGTTCAGATTCCCTGATGAGCGTCAAGCAGAAGCAAGGGGAATCCATCCGGACTTACGTCACTCGATTCAACGCCGCGGCATTGGAAGTCCGGGACCTGGACCAGTCTGTCGCGATGGCCGCACTTAAGGGCGGCCTTCAGAAAAATAGCTTGCTGTTCTCTCTGGAAAAAAGGTATCCCAGGGACTTCGCCGACCTGCTGGCTCGAGCCGAGAGATGCCCCCCTACGCTCCTCGAACCCAGCCCGTGCGGACCGGAAGATTACCTCCCCCAAACAAGCGCGATCGAAATAAGTACTGCCTCTAATCACGACCACGGCCACGACACGGAGGGATGAGCTCCGAAGATGAGGAGCTCGTCAGAACGGGTCGGCTGGGTAAATTCCTCCGGTACCGGCCTGAAGCAGAAAAAGATCGGCTAAGGGCGCTGCCGTAGCCAGACTACAAGAAGGTCGGCCACCTTACGGCGTCATTCACATGGCCCCTGGAAAGATCTCGGTGCATCAGCGATTCGCCATCTCCCAGCAACAAGAGCTTGCACCAAATTGAGGAGTTCAGCATGAGGAGGTCGTCCACCCCGGAACTTATTGCCGAAGAAATGCGGAGGAATCAGCCTTAGGGAGGAGCCCAATCGCCCCTAAGAGAGAAACGGAGAGCAGAAGTTCCCCCGCTGAAGCGGAATGAAGTTCGGCGCGAGGAAGGCCGAACCCACCTATGAGCCCGTCAGCGAGGAAGCTCCGACAAAGAAGTATGAAGTCCTCCCGCGGAAGCTTCCGCGGGAAAGTGGAACGAAGTTCGGCGCAAGTAAGGCCGAACTCACGCTCCAGAATGTCCCCCAAAGGAACCGCCTACAAAGTGTTCACTGAAGGCGGGAGTTCGGGCGGAGCTCCCCTCGATCCGAACAAGAGCAGCAGAAGTTCGGGCGAGAAAAGCCGGGCTCACCCCAAAGCTCGGCATCAAGGTAAAATGAAGCTCGGTGGAAAGCCGAACTCCTCAACTCAACCTCCAAAATAAAGTTCGGCGCCGGCAAGGACGGAACGAAGCCCCCCTCCCAGAAGGTTCCGCAACTACGACCCGCTCCTCTAACTCGAATTCTCGGCAAAGTTAAGAGCCAACCGCCAAGACCTGAAGGACTACGGCCTCTCCAAACATGCGCGATCAAGGAGAAGATCGGCTATAGGCACTGCCGTAACCTGGAAAAGACAAGAAGGTTGGCCGTCCCGCGGCGTCATCAACGCCACCCCGGGGAGGAGCTAGGAGCTAGCTACATCGGTGATTGTCATCCCCAGCGACAAAGTCAAGAGAAGCATGGTCCAAATTATGAAGGCCGGCAGGAGATAGAGGAGGTCGTCTGGACGGGACTTGCTGCTCGAGGGAGCTCCGAGGAACAACACCCCGTCGACCCCTCAAACGAGAGCGCGCTGTCCACGATTTCCCTTCGGTAAAATTCTCCCCTCTGCAAATATTATTTCTGGATGCGAAAACTATGCGATGACAGGAGAGCAGCAGTCAATAATCGCCGCGTTAGGAACAGGAGGAGAACCTCGTCCTAGCGTGAGCAAAGTCGAAGGCCCCGTCCACAAAGGACGGGATGGGGGGAGAGCGAGGACGACGGTCCTCATGTGCCCCCACAGCCGGCTAGGAACAGGAGGAGAACCTCGTCCTAGCGTGAGCAAAGTCGAAGGCCCCGTCCACAAAGGACGGGATGGGGGGAGAAGCGAGGACGACGGTCCTCATGTGCCCCCACAGCCGGTTAGGAACAGGAGGAGAACCTCGTCCTAGCGTGAGCAAAGTCGAAGGCCCCGTCCACAAAGGACGGGATGGGGGGAGAAGCGAGGACGACGGTCCTCATGTGCCCCCACAGCCGGCTAGGAACAGGAGGAGAACCTCGTCCTAGCGTGAGCAAAGTCGAAGGCCCCGTCCACAAAGGACGGGATGGGGGGAGAAGCGAGGACGACGGTCCTCATGTGCCCCCACAGCCGGCTAGGAACAGGAGGAGAACCTCGTCCTAGCGTGAGCAAAGTCGAAGGCCCCATCCACTAAGGACGGGATGGGGGGAGAAGCGAGGACGACGGTCCTCATGTGCCCCCACAGCCGGCTAGGAACAGGAGGAGAACCTCGTCCTGGCGTGAGCAAAGTCGAAGACCCCGTTCACGAAGGACGGGATGGGGGGAGAAGCGAGGACGACGGTCCGGATGTGCCCCCACAGCCCGTTAGGAACAAGAGGAGAACCTCGTCCTAACGTGAGCAAGGTTCAAGGCCTAGCCACAGAGTCTACGGCAAGCTTCACTACTGAAGATGAGGTCTCCCCCAAGCCTCAACCTCAACTTCAGCGTCAATCTTGGCTGGAGATGAGACCTCCCCGAGCTTCAGATGCGGAGCCTGGAAGAAGACTTCGGCAGTCGCCTGTTTTGGTACTCCCTTCCTTCAATTTTTGAACTCGGGAGTGGGGGGGCTACTGTTGGGGATAAATCCCGCTCCTGCCGAAGCCCGGCCCAATGCTCAGCCCAATGTAACCGGTAGCTGCTGAAGAGCTTCAGCGCCAGGCGCCAGGCCGAGCCCCTAAGACGGCCGAACTGCTTAGAGGCCGAACTCCCCTGCACCAAGGTCTCGGCCGAACTGCTTAGAGGCCGAACCCCCCTGTACCGAGGTTCGGGCCGAACTGCCTAGAGGACGAACTCCCACCGCCAGCCGAACTTCCTGACGGCCGAGCTCCTTGGACTCCAAGCGGCTGGACTTCTTCAGGAGACGGACTCCTCCCAGACGCCCGTTCGGCCATCCGAGCTCCTCCCGGGTTTTCCCTGCAGTCGAACTCCTTCGGACCGACTCCAGGCGAGCCCATGCAGCCGAACTCCTTCGGACTTCCCACGGCCGAACTTCTTCGGACCGACCCTAGGCGACCGAACTCCTCAGCGAGCCCTGGCCGAACCAACTAGCGACCGAAGTCCTTCAACTGGCCTGCCGAGCTCCTTCGAACCTCTCAGCGGCCGAACTCCTTCGGGCCGACTCCAAGCGGCCGAGCTTCAATGAAGTCCTCTCAGCGGCCGAACTCCTCAGCAGTCGTCACTGGGCCGAACCCCTCAGCGGTCGCCCTCATCAAACTTCGGCCGACCGAGCTCCTACCGAACTCTCGAGTGTCCAAGCCTCAGCCCGAGCCCAACAGCCGGCCGAACCCCAGACGGCCGAGCTTCAACTCCTCAGCAGCCGAACTCTTCTGCGGACGAGCCTTAGCTGCATACCTCTTGCCAGACGCCTGTGGGAGCCGAACTCCCTCCCATCTTCCTCTTCGGGAGCCCGAACTCCCCCGAAATGGGCACACGACGAAGGCCTTCAACCCTTCATTCGGCAAGCTCTGCAACCATCACCTATCAGTCAGTCCACCGCACCATCGGTCAGTCCGCCGCGGGCGATAGCGACCCACTGCCAGGCGGCGATGGCTGTCACCCTCAATCCGCCGCACACGGCACCAGTGGGACTGACTCCGCCGAACCTCGAGCGGTCCGCCAGCACGCGGCTGCAGTTGTCACCATCAAGCTCCATGCTGCCCGACGACTCTCTGCCAGACGGCACAGCCGTCACCATCAACTGAGCTCCGCTATAAAAGGACCCCTCCCGACATACTAAGGCTAAGCTCTCTGAACTCTCGACTCTCTAAGCTCCCCTCCACATCTCTAAGCTCGGGAACTCATTCCGGGCACTCCATTACTGTTGGTCGGAAACTAACTTGACCGTCGGAGGGTCCTGCCGGAGCCACCACCCCACCGGCTCCGGACGGGACTTCGTTTTGCAGGTCCCCGGCGGCGCCCAGCGGCCTCGATTGCGGTGACCTCCGACGGCGACGGATTTCTGCACCAACACTGCTTTTAGGCATTTGTTTTCAAAGAAAGATACCAAATCTAAATTAATTAGGTGGATCTTTCTGCTACAAGAATTTGATTTGAAAATTTGAGACAAGAAGGATTTTAAAAATATGGTAGCAGACTTGCATATCTTTAGAATCTTAGTTGAGCACACACAAGGCACTAACTTGGTTAAGGATGGATTTTCGTATGAACAACTCTTTGCATTCTCCTCCAATCACCCTCCTTAGTTTGCCCATTTTGTTAATTTCTTGGCTATAGGGCAAATTTCTTCTCACTGGATAAAGCAGGAAAAGAACCGATTCTTTTTGCAAGTCAAGTATTATTTTTAGGAGAAACTTGAATTATTTAAGTATTATCCTGATCAAATGATTCATCGTTGTGTCTCTAAGATTGTGTTTGGTAGTCAGCAATCTATCCAAATTGCTGATAATTTAAAAGAATCCCACTAGATTATCATGTTTGGTGTATTTTTTAAATTGATAATTCAGATTATCAGATAATCTAGATCACCTCTTATGAGATGATCTGGATTATCAATGGAAGGGATGGCTATCCAGATTATCAAATATTTGATAATCGGATAATAACATATTTGGATGAAAATATTCTCATAAAAAATTAAAATATAAATATAAATATATATTAAAATATAATATAATAATATGATATTATATAATATTATTATAATAATATAATAATATATTATATTATATATTATTATATATACTATAATATATAATATATATTTATATTATAAATATAATATAATAATATAATAATAATATAATATAATATAATAATATTATAATAATATTATATTATAATAATATTATAATATTATATCATATAATATACCATTATATTATAATAATATATTATAATATATATTTATAATATATATTTATATTTTATGCATAGGATGTGATTTTTAATAAATTTAATTTGAGAGTATTTTAAAAATTTGATGATACATTATCAGTAATGATTATCATACCAAACATGTCAATCAAGATTTTTAATAATTTTATTATAATATTACCTATGTGTACCAAATACAGTAATCAATATTATTGGCAATCTATCCAGATTGCTAGATAATTTAGATTACTACTATCTGATAATGCACCAAATGCAATTTAAGAGTGAATTCTAGAATATTCTCATTTTTTATCACTTTTTTGCATGTGGAGGATATTTTAGTAGAAGAAAAACTACAGCAAGTATTGCAGAGTAGGTTTTACTGGCCAACACTATTTAAGGATGCACATGAATTTTACCGCAATTGCTTAAAGTGTCAACAAATAGGAAATATATCAAGGAAGGATTAATGGCACTTATCTCTATCCTAATTGTCAAAATTTTTTATATTTAGGGGATTGATTTCATGGGACCCTTTCCATCCTCATATGAGTTTGAGTATATTTTGGTGGCTGTAAATTATGTATCAAAATGGATAGAGGCTTAGCCATAAGGATCAATGATCACAAGATTATGATCAAGTTCATTCAAAGTAATATCTTTAGTTATTTTGGTTTTCTGCAGGCCATCATTAGTGATGGGGGTACTCATTTCATAAACCGATACTTTGAGGCACTAATAAGAAAATATTGTATCATGCATAAAGTAGCGACTTCATACCATCTTCAAACCAGTAGTCAAGTAGAAGTGTTAAATAGAAAAATAAAAAATACTCTAGAGAAAATGGTTATATTCGATAGAAAAGACTAGTCTCTTTGATTAGATGATACATTATGGGCCTATCATACTACTTTCAAGACCCCCATTAGCATGTCTTCTTGCCAATTAGATTTTGAAAAGGCATGTCACTTGCTAGTTGAATTAGAATATCGTGCATTTTGAACTATAAAAAAAATTCAATTTTGATATGATAAATACATGTTCTAATAGAAAGCTTCAATTAAATAAACTATAAGAGCTATGCAATGATGCCTATGAGAGTTCACGCATTTATCAGGCTTGAATCAAGGCATTCCATGAGAACTATATTTCAAGGAAATCTTTCGAGCCTAACAAAAAAGTATGGCTATTCAACTCTAAGTTGTGCTTCTTTCTCGATAAACTTCGCTCTCGTTGGGATGGACCATTTGTTGTCACCCAAGTATTCTCTCATGAAGCAATTGAAATCCAGGATCCTCAAAATGGCGATACTTTTAAAGTCAATGGTCAATATTTGAAGCCATACATAAACGAAATTAGCAATGAAGAGCTAATTGAATCCATCAACTTGTGGATCTAGTGCATAAGACATTTTGAGATTCATAAAGTCTGACTGAAGACTTTAAACTTAATGCTTTTGGGAAGCAACCCAATTTCTTCATCTTAATTTATTTTCTTTTTGGTTTATTCTTAAAAACATAAATTGATCAAGTCATATTTGCTTATCTTTTGCAAGAGCATTATGATGGAACTCGAAAGGCACTTGTTAATTCAGGAGCACACTCATCCTAGGTGATACGTCTTTTTTCTTCCTTTTTGCCTATCACACTACTTTATTGAGAACAATGTTGTTTAAGTTAGCGGGGAGGGATAAATTAAGAATCCTCAAATGCTTTCATGTTCATATACCAGATTATACTCCAGATTTGAGGTTAATCATGCATTTTAATCAATAATTAATATATAGTCTAGATAGTTTTGGGATATCAAGTGATCATATATTAATAAATCCAATAAATAGCTAAGTCTAGAATGAAAATTAATTTCTGAGCATTTATAACCCTCCCTATTAGTATTAAAGAAGAATCTACTTCTTATGCATATGAGTGGAATATGTTGATGTATGCAAAAGTTCCTTCATGGAATATATATAAAAAAAAATTATTGAATAAAAGCGGGTTTTAGGCATTTTTCATCGAGTAACTGGGCCTCTTTGTCTAAATAAGCATTGAGTGTTCACGTCAAAAAGTGAGAAATATAAAGAAGTTTCATTGTATAGCCAGTTTTAACCCATAGTTTGTTTGATTCGATTTAGTAAGCCCTAGAGATATTCTACATCTAATACCCTAAAGCCAACTGGTTTAAAATCATTGCCCTAAAATTCATTACAAGTATCAGACATATAGCTTAAAGGGTTAAGGCATTGTACCGATTTTACTTGACAAAAAAAAAATGATGAAGGAACCAACATACATGAAAACAATACACCAATACATCTTGGAGTTAGATGATTAAAAGATAAAAGTGGAGAGTCGGTTAAAAAAAAGGCTTTGAAAAGCTTTATGTTCTCTACTTAACTAATCTATTGGATAATATTAATATCATGATGACATAGTTCACTAATTTTCTGGATGGATATCATTTGCTTTCAAAATGATTTGAAAAAAAATACTCTTGTCCAAGCAAGCCAGTATATAACATTGGTGTTTATGGATAGCATTTTTGAAAACCCTCATGAGACTACAACTAGTTCTCTGGGGCTGCCCAGAGATTTAAAGACGTGTTGCATATGTTAAATGCAATTGTGTCCTATGAAAGCGACAAGTTAAAATATTTTTCTTTTACTCGAGGATAAAGTTTAAATTGAGGATGTGATCAGTATATTATATATGACACAAAAAGTATTAAAACCTTTGATATTTAATCTCTATTATTTAGTATTTGATACTTTTTATTTTTTTAGGAATTATTAATCATGGGAATTTATTCATAAACCAACTAGTAAAGCTCTCAATAATTATATACTACTAGCCTATCAACCCCATTTCCACAGTTATCAAGCCCAAACTCAAGCCCAAGCTTGCACATCCAAGCCATAGGATTGCGACGCTTAATGAATGGAGGAGATTTTATAGAGGATTTGGGAGTGGAGCAATATGGAAGGGATGCGAATCCGCAAAATTAGAGCATGTGCTCGGCGTGGGTAGTGCATGAGCAACTAGAGAGCATGTGCTCCGCATGAGCGGCCATAGATGGAGTGCGGGCAGCATGGAAAAAGAAGCATCAAGCATGTGGATGCCACATTCTAGCATGAGCTGAGATGATTCTAAGCATGAACAGCCACAAATTGGAGCATGTAAGCCAGAGGAGGATGCACACAAGACGTGGAGCATGCTAACTTTGAGGGCTATAAAAACATCTAGGCTTTTGGAGATAAGAAAGGAAGGTTTTGGGAAAAGGAGAGAGAGGACAGATGGCTGAGGGTGCATGGGCTTCGAGGGCACTAGAGTTTTGAGCACAACGAAAATGCAATGGTTGGCGGCAAGAAGAATCCATCCCATAAGTGGCTCAGTTCCTTGTCCTTGGGGGAGTCAATAAAATCCTTAATCTAGATTTGTACTTATTTGCTTTATCTCACTATATATTTTTGTTAATGCAATCAATTACTTGAACAATTATAAAGCTTGTTTCTTTTGGTATTATTGAATATCTCCCGTGCATGAATAATTTCTATGATTTTATTCATAAGTTCAGATAATTATACTTATTGTTTTATAATACATGTTCTCAAATAGTTTATGATTACGTAGAAATGCATCGTGATCTAAAGAAACAATTTGTACTTAGTGAGATAAGCTATATGGAGAAATTGATCATAGATTTATTTATTAATTATCATTAAGGCTTGTAGTTATTTCTAGTCTTGATTATATTGATTAAAATATTGATTTGATGATTAAGGATCACTACTACAAAAAAGGGCTATGGCAACGGTTACGAACCACTGCCGTAGTTCAAAAAATCATTGCCATAGTTGAACCACTGTCGTAGCCCAAAAAATCGCTGCCATAAGCTACCGCTGCCACTACGACCGTCTCCATAGTACTATGGCAGCGGTTGTTGCAGCAGTTGTTTAAATCGCTGCTATAGATGGCCTATTGCAGCGGTTTATAAACTGTTGCAATATATCGACCTATAGTAGCGGTTACATAACCACTGCCATATGTAATCTATAGCAGCGATTTCTTAACCACTGTCATAAATCTAATACAGCGATTGACACTGTTAGCACCACGAACCTATGGCAGCGATTATAAAACTACTATCGTAGATCTTTTTATAATTAAAAAATTTAAATTTTTTATTTATATATATTTTTTATCTGATAAATATAGATATATAACATAAGAAAATATAATAAACAAAAAAATTATTCTAAAATACTAAAATTTTATTATCGAATAAAATTTATTATAATATTTTTTAAAAATATAAAATACATCAAAAGTCTTTTAAATCTATATCACCGAAGCTGGAGATGAAGCCGGAGCCGGAGCCGGAGTTGGAGCTGGAGCTGAAATATGGGCCAACATATTCTCGAAGCCCGTGACTCCAAAACGCACGCTGAGGTGGACCAAGTATGCTCCGACTGCTCCTCGGATGCTGAACTATGCGTAACCCACCGAGGGGCAAGAGTGAAAACTAGATGGCATTTCGATGCCATCATGACCCACAATGTTAATGAATATTAATCAATATAACATGTTGAACAATAATATTAGTATAACATCAATAAATAGTCTCTAATATTTATACCAGATGGAGATTCTTTTAGTGACCGGCACGGCACGACCTATAGACACGGCATGGCCTACTAATACGGCACGATCTACCAGCATGACATATATTTTTCTTAAGCTTCCAAAGATCAGAAGAAAGAGAGCTCTTTGATCAAAACAAGAAAGAAATAAAAAAAACTTTAAATAAAAATCAATAATTAGACTCTAATAATTTATACCAGAATATTGAAGTCATCGTCTAGTGGCATCTACAATATAGATATCACCATCACTCCTGACAAATGTGTTTGGGACCTCAACAGTACCAGGTAAGTTTTGTTCTAGAGGAGCGCTTTGCATGCATGGTCCAACATCGTCATCAACTTCGGTATCATCAAAAATATGCCTAGGCACCATCCTCACAACAACATCCCATTGAGGCTCCAAGGAATCACTAACGTAGAAGACTTGACTAGCTTGGGAGGCAAGTATATACGATTTTTCAATGCGAAGATGGCGTTGCATGTTAACGAGACTAAAACCACACTCATCAGTCTTTATCCCAGACTGTGATAAGGTGTCAAACCAATCGCACTTCATCAATGCGATCCTTTCTTTAGAATAATAGTCCAAGATGACTATCTTCTCCACCACGTCATAATAGTTCAAATCCTTTGTACGAGACTGTGAATCCCTCGAGCTAGCATAACACCCAGTGGTGGCACTTAACATGACGTCACTATTTTATGTTGCTATATTTATGGACCTACTATGAATATTAAACCTGTAGTCGTTAATAACAAGCTATTTATACTCACACACGATACGATTAGGGCCCATTGAAAGAGCATGCACTTTAGGGCTCACATCACTAAGTGGTAATCTCCACACCTAATTAAGGAGATGATACCTAATTAGTAAATATGTTTCAATAAATTATATCAGACAAGAATATATAATCGCTTACATGATCTTTGAACCATTCAAAAAATTTGTTGCTATGCATTTTTTCTTTTTTCCGCATAATTAGAGCATCGTATTTTACTCTTATGACCTCCTTGTGTTTGCTACATATACAAATAACAAATTTAGATATAATTAAATATTTTTTTAAATTATTATAAAATAAATAATGCTGAGTGACTCATCTTATGTACGACTCAATGACATCACAGTTGAAGAGCACATAGTGGTGTGCCTTATCCCGTTTCTCAATGCTCAAATTAGTGAGGCGGTCTGAAGTAGGAAGTCCATCTGACTGTGGAATGGACTCAAATGTAGGCTCAATTGGCTCATACCGATCATTCTGATTCTTCATTGATCGATTACGACATGTCTCGAGCTTGTTTAAGTATATGGTATAAAAATTCATGCACTCTTGATCCAAATAACCTTCTACTATAGATCCCTCCGGATGATTCATATTTCTTACATAGGATTTTAAAGTTTGAATATTTCTCTCAGTAGGATACATCCATCGGTAGAACACTGGGCCTCTAAGTGCAACTTCTTTCATAAGGTGCACGGTGAGATGCATCATAACCGTGAAAAATGATGGTAAAAATTCTTTTCTAAATTATATAATATAGTCACCGTCCTTGCCTTCATTTCCTTCATATTTTTCTTAAGCAACCTCTTTGCACAAATATCTCTGTAAAAGTTGCAAAGACGAATAACCGTCATTCTAACATTTTTTGGTAACACACGGCGAATAGCTATTGGGATCAATTCCTGCATCAGTACATGATAATTATGAGTCTTCAATTCCCCAAGTTTGACATCCTTACTATTCACACGCTTTGATATGTTGCTTGAGTATCCATCTAGGATTTTTATGTTCTCCAACACATGAAGAACTATGAACCGTTCGGAGGCATTCATAATATAGCATGTATGAGAAAGCCTCCACTATTCTCCTCCTATCGGCTCTGGATGGAGTGATCTTCTAATACCTCATTTTTTCAAATCAAGTCGAAAATTCAAGTCATCCTTGATTTTATCCTTGATCTTCAAGATTGTTGCCAAAAGGAGCTCGCACACATTCTTTTCAATATGCATTACATCTAAATAGTGGTGCAATAAGTTTATCTCATAATATGACAAGTCAAAGAAGATGCTCTTTTTCCTCCAATTAAAGTATGTGTCATCTTTTTTTTATCGATGCTTTCTTTTTTCATCATCAATTAGATCATCTTTTTCAAATTCAACACTGAGACCATCCAACTCTCTAAGTACTTCACTCCCAGACATCCAGTCAGACATCTCACCTTCTTCAACAGTGCCATTGAAGGAGCATGCATCCCTTCTGTATGGATGATTTTGACGGAGAAAATGTCGATATCCCATATAGCTAAAGCTTCTTTAATGTGTCAACCTTTTAGATCGGATATTTCTTCCACAGATCGAGCATGTTAGCTCACCTTTGGTGCTCCAATCTGATATTAGGGCATAGGTTGGAAAGTCATTTATTATCCACAAAAGTGCTGCGCGCATGGAGAATGACTCATTCAATAAAGCATCAAAAGTTGGAATACCTTGAATGTTCCATAACTATTTCAGCTCGGCAATAAGAGACTGCAAATAAATATTAATATCATTACCTATCTCCATCGGTCCAGGAAAGAGCACTGTCATAAAAGCAAAGAATTTTTTCATACACATCCATGGTGGAAGGTTGTAAACATGAATAAATATTGGCCATATACTATGGATAGTATTCATATGCTTGAACAGGTTGAAATCGTCGAACGACAAGCCCAACCTCACATTATGTATCTCTTGTGCAAAATCGAGATGTAATTCATTAAACTTCTGCCATACCTCTCCATCGGCTGGATGCCTCAATGCATCATCTTTTGCTCAGTCCTCTTCATGCTATCTCATGTCCTTTGATATCTTTATCGATATAAACAACTTTTATAGTCTCAAAATCAAAGAAAAGTACCACATCAACTTTTGAGGTACATGAATCGATGTGCCATTTTTATTCTGTTTCCATCTTGATACACTGCACCTCGTACACTCGTTGCAATTGATATCTCCCTCCCAATAGAGCATGCAATCATTGGGACATGCATGTATCTTAGTATAAGTAAAGCCTAGCTGTTCAATAATCTTCGATGCCTTATAATTATTCTTTGGAATTCATGCATCATCCGGAAGAATGTCCTCCAAAAGCTCTAGTATGCAGTTCACTATGTTATTACTGAATCCATTGGAGCATTTTGCATGATACAATCGAATTAAGAACTCAAGCTTCGCCATCTTTTCACATCTGGGATACAACGGAATATTAGCATCTTCCATCAACTTGTGGACCTTCTCCACATTCTCACTGTTTATTATTCGACCAATCACAGGATCAGACATGAACGTAGATGCACTGTCATTGTAGCCAACAAATGAAAAAATATAATGAAACATTTATTCCACTCTCCCTTCAGGTTGATTACCTCATTGCGGCCTGCCCTCACCATATTGGTCCCAACAAATTTCATAACCAACTTTAAAGCCATAAATAGTAAGGTGATCATTGACATCTTAACGAGATAGCCACGGCCCACCCATACACTTTTTACAAGGATATTGGATCAGTCCATGGTCTCCAAATTTCTCTATAGCATAATCAAAAAAATTTTGAACTCCAACCTCATATTCTAACGAGAGCCTACTAAACTTCATCCATCTCTTATCCATTTAAAAAATGATGATACTGTAAGTAAATCATGTGTGGAACTCAGATTAAATATCATTTTCATATATACAATAAATGCACCCTATCATCAACTAATAGGTAAAGATAGGTTCTATCCCATTTAGAAATTATATTAATTCTATAGATTCATTATAGTAATCAAATGATATGCAACAGGATTGAATGAAATTTTAGCAGCATTTTTTCTTAGTTCTTCCGTGTAGAGAGAATAAAAGAAAAATACTGTCCAAAATTTCATTCGAAATCCTTAGCATACCGTTTGATTACTGTAATTACCTATAGAATTATCTATAATTTTTAAACTATCCATATTGGATAATCAATTGATTATTATACATAATTCTCTATTCCGTATAATTATATATAATTATACGGATATCAGAGATTAAGTACACTAATCAATTGACGGGTCTATCATTATGCAATGCAATAAACAAAAGCAACAAGATATAAACATCCAGAAAATGTTATACAATAATTTTTACAACATGAATTACATTCATAAATAATTAAGGATGAGCAACAATCGTAGATCCAATCTCTTGCGTGAATCTTGGTGTTAATCCAAAAATCTGAAAGAAGAACAAAGTAGATGATGGTGGCATCTTAGGGCTTAAAGTTGGAATCTTAGAGAGACATATCAAATTCTATTCGCTCAGAAGTCGAGCTGGCTCCATGCCTGAGACATCCGGCTTGGGTCCTCCCACAGTCGGCTTGATCATGACCCGAGCCGACTCGGTTACATATCCCAACCAGCTCGACTGTATGCCATCCCCTCGATCACTCCCTCTCTTCCTCTCTCGATCTCTCTCATCGTCGTTGATAGATCTAGTCCATAGCCACCGACATGGCACAGCCCAAGGCTACCACCATGGCACGACCTAAAAACTACGACATGCATATAATTATAATATTTATAATATTTATTATAAATATTCTATAAATTATTATAAATATATATGATTAATAAATAATACTATAAAATTTAAAAAAAATTATACCTACAGCTATAGAGAGTAGATCGCACCAAAAGCTCCGAGAGTCATCGGCGATGATGCTAGAGGAGGATGACGACATTAGAGGTAACTTGCAAAATAAAAGTAAGATAGCGAGATAGAGAAGAAAGAAAAAGAGGAAAGAGAGAGAGAGTAGGGACGGTTGGGGATGGGGGCCAGGGGGAGGGGGGCACAGTGATGAGGATGCTGAAGGAGACTTCACTCGATCGGGGGAGGGTCAGAATGGTGGTAGTGGTGGAGGGGTTGGGATTTCACGGAGGTCGAAGGAGGATGGAGGGGGGCTCATCGGAAGAGAGGTTTGGTTTCGCATCAGGACCGAAGGAGGATAGAGTGTGGAAGAGGGGTTTCACGGGGGGCTGGCGGATGGTCGAGGATGGATGGAGGTTCGTTGGAGAGGAGGTTTCATAGGGGGTCGAGGGAGGGTCGGATGGGGGGTTCGTCGAAGAGGGGGTTCACTGGAGGCCGAGGGAGGGTCGGATGGGGGGTGGGGTTTTGCGGGGGGCCGAGCAAGGGTGGAGGGGGGTTCGCCAAATGGGGGTTTCGTGGGAGGCCGAGGGAGGGTCGAATGGGGGTTCGTCGGAGGGGGGTTTATGAAGGGCCGAGGGAGGGTCGGATGAAGGGGTGGGAGGCCTGATGGGGGGTGGCAAGGAGGGGGAGGGGGAAGGAGGGGCGGCGTCGGTCGAGGGGGAAGGAGGGGCGACATCAACCGGGGGGAAGGAGGGGTGACGCAGGCTCGGGGGAAGGAGTGGCGACACCGATCGGAGGGGAGGAGGGGCAACATCGATCGGAGGGAAGGAGCCTCACCGGCAATGAAGAGGAGGGAGAGAGAGAGATCGAGTGCGCATGGGAGGAAAGAGAAAATTTGAAGATTTTTAACCTAACCTACGGCAGTGGTTATCAAATCACTGTCATAAATCTACGGTAGTAGTTATCCAAATCTACGATAGTAGTTACTCAAAATCGCTGTCATAGATCTACAACAGCGATTCTATAACCGCTGCTGTAGATCTATAACAGCGATTTTTGATAACCGCTGTCATAGGTTGAAAATAATTTTTTTTTTATTTTTTTTAAATATTATATAATTTTAAAATTTAATATTTATTTTCATCGTTCATTATCTAAATAATTATTATTAGAGTATCATCGCAAAAGGTCGCCTCGATCCGATGACCCTAGCTTCATCGATAAAAAAAAATTGATTTCGACGATCACGAACGACGACGCGATGATCTGATAGATGGAGACCTTCGATGGATCCAAAAATCTACAACGATGATCTCGATGATGTTTGTAGCATACTATCAAAGTTTTACTTTAATAGAATATCGTTATCATGATTAATTTAGTACAGAATGATTTCGGCTAATAAATTAGAAACAAGCGATCAAAGGGTTAAACGACGTCCGATTATGAGATAATTTTTTAGTTAAATGATCTTTATTATAATTTTAAATATTTTATATTATAATAATAGTAAAATTTAAATTATTTTCGTATAAACTGTTCATGTTAAGCAGATATTGCAAAAGTACGAGCATAACAACTAGTAAAGTTTTAGAATGGTTATCAAGAGACATATAGTTTTAGATCGTTCTTCATCTCACGAGTTGAATTTTATAATCACCATCATAAAAATTGATTAAAGTAGTAGCCAAGATCATTTATAAAAAAAATTATCTCATAATCGAATACCGTTTGGTTCTTTGATCACTCATTTATCATTTAACGGTCTAAACTAATCTGTACTAAATTGATCAAGATAACGATATCCGATTGAAGCAAAACTTTGATAGTATGCTACAAACATCACTAAAATCATTATTGCAGGTTTTTGGATTCATCGGAGGTCTTCATCTATCAGATCATCGCATCGTCGTTCATGATCGTCGAAATCAAATTTTTCTGATCGACGAAGCTAGGGCCATCGGATTGAGGTGACCTTTTGCGATAATATTTTAATGATAATTATTTAGATAATGAACGATGAAGATGGATATTAAATTTTAAAATTATATAATATTTTAAAATATATATATATGGCAGCGGTTATAATTAATCGCTGTCATAAATTAGCTTATAGCAGCGGTTACAATGAACCGCTGCTATAGATCGACCTATAGCAGCGATTTTTAGGAACCATTGCTATAGGTCCGATCTACGGTAGTGATTTTCGATAACTGCTATCATAGATCCGACCTATGACAGCAGTTATCTAAAATCGCTGCGTAGGTGCTATGGCAGCCGCTGCCATAGTATGCGCTGCCATAGGTCATTTTTGTAGTAGTGGATAAATTTAAAATTTTGAGGTATTTTCTTTTATTTGATTGTCCTCAACCTTTGACCCTATTTATATTTATTTTTATAGTTTTTCTCTTTTTGTAGTTCTATAAAATCTTTTTGTTTCGTCATTAGTTTTTAAAAAATGAACACAACTTAACCTACTAGTCCCTGAGGAATTGACACCTGATCTCGTATTATTTTACATAATAGTTGAGTTAGAGTAATTTTTATCTTTGGTGATTGTGACACACCAATCCCACACAGCTCATTTATTATTAATTTGGATTTTATTTTGCACAAGAAGATAATTAGTTTTAAAAAATTGCCATACTTTTATACAAGTTTTGCAATCAAAGATGTTATTGGAAAGTATTTTCTTGAATGAAAATTGGATTCTAAAATATGTACCATTACTTTGGATAATTGTACTACAAATGATGCTCTAATTTGAAGGGTCCAAGATCATTTTTTATTGTGGAATGTTGCTTCATGGGCAGTATGGTCATATCAGATATTGTGCATACATACTAAATATTATGATTTAGGATGTGATGAAAAAAATTCATGAAGTTATTGAACATATAAAAGAGATTGTTAGATATGTATTTGCAACCTCATCTTGGATGCAATCTTTCAATGAAATTGCACAACATATGAGACTTTCTGTTAGAAAAAGACTCACTCTGAATGTTGCTACAAGATGGAATTCTATTTATGAAATGTTGTATGATACATTTAGTTATAAAGATGTTCTTATTAAATATACAACTAAGTATTCACGTATAGGTACTACCAATGATGAATGGAAAAAAGATTGAGATAATTTTTTAAATTCTTAGAAATATTTTTTGTTACCACTAAAGTATTTTTTGGTTCTAAGTATCCCACATCTAATTTATATATAAAAGAAGTTTGGAGAATTATGGCAGTATTGATGGATGCAAGTGCTCATAATGATGAAATATTGAAGCAATTAATGAATAAGATGCAAAATAAGTTAAAAAAATAATGGTTTTAGTGTAATAATTTATTAGTAATTGCTTTTATTTTGGATCCCAGATTAAAGTTGATGTTTATGAAATTTTATTATAAAAGGGCATTTGATGTGAAAGAGGATAAGAAAAGAATTGATGATACTCGTGTTTATCTCTATAAACTTTATAATAAATATACAAATGTAGCAAAAGTATAATTCTTTATTTATTCGAGTGAGTTAATATCTGATTTTAGTGTACAAAGTAACGTAAATTTAGTTTCTTTATTTCACATGGAGAAAATAAAATTTGATATGAATTTTTTTTAATTTAAAAGTCAAAGTTCCTCGAAACGATTAAAAAGATCAGAGCTAATAGTTATTTGGATGATAATATGCTTTCTAGTTTGAAGGATAAGAACTTTGATATCTTGGCATGATGGAAGAATAATACAGTAGTTTATTCTATATTATCAAGCATAGCTTGAGATATTCTGGTTATTCTAGTCTCTATTATTTCTTTAAAATCAGCATTCAAAACTGGTGATATAGTTGTGGATTAGTGTTGGAGTTCTTTAAGTTCATCTACTATCGAGGCTTGGTTTCTATGCAGGATTGGCTTCATAAATAATATGAAGAATATATAAATTTTTTATGCTTATATTAATAAATTATTATACTTATATTTTAAATATTTATATTAATATTTAATATAAATTGCTCGAGTTTTATAAAGTTGAATGCAGATGGTGGTATAAATGCAAATGATGATTGATAGATCTAGCTGGGAAAGAATTATTAATACATTGCTTCTGATATTTTTTTTATGTTTCTTTGGATTTGTTTCTAGATGCTAATCCAAGTATCATGCACCTTTACTCATCATATATTTAAAGCTTCTTTTGTTTTGGTCATATATTTGAAGTTTCTATTGTGTTGGTCATTATATCTCTTGCTTATATTTTGCAAGCTAATCCTAATGAACCACACCTCTGTCAGAATTCTCTATTGTCTTACTTCTTGCAAGCATTAGTTTCTATTTAGTCTTTTCTACCGTAGGGGCGGCTGCTAATAGTCCAAATTTGAACCACAGAAGTGGCACCACCCACCAAATTTTTGGTGCAGCTGTGCAGTTGACCATTCTGATGGTATCATGATGAACGTAAACATCAAATTTTTTATAGTACTACCGCCTTCTTACAAATCCATGGAGGTTTCAAGCCACTATGATTTTTTTTATAATGAGAGTACTAGCATGTTGATACGGAAACAACGTCGGTACAGCTGAAGGAGTTCATGCCTTATCTACCATATAAAAATCAAACTGATCCCCTGAACCATCTGCACAGAAAATAATTTTTTCTTGCTTTCTTCAGCAGATCTACATGAATCTAATGTATAGCAGCATATTACGGTTTATCCTTATATGATAAATTTAGATCCTCACTATGGTTACCGGTCAATCAGCTATTTAAGTGGTCTCTTGCCAGGTATGACAAAATATTTGGTCTTTAAAGTCTTAAAGATCTTCAGGTTCTTGAAAGTATTATGCCATCGAGTATACCATTTCAATTTTTTCTTTTATCCAGTTCACAAATATGCGATAATAAATGGCTTCATTAAATTTCCTTCAAACATCTTAGCTACCTGCAAAAGGTGAATTCCGTAAATAAATATTTTCAATTTTTAGACAATATACGACTTCTTGGAATTGATCTGTGGCCATTTAAACTATAGGTTATATCAAGCAAATAATGAATTTGGGCCAGCCTGATTAGTTTTGTGTCGGACTCGGATCTTAAAATTTATAAAATTTTTGGACCTAAGTTCAATCCAAAGTTCGAAAAATATCCATTTCGAGTCCGACTTGCAGCATCTCTTGTCCAGACATCGTATGCTCCCTAGTGCCTCACTTTTGGCTGACGGCCTACGTGCATGCTAAGGCCGACGACAAGTGCATCCATGAGGGCCTCCTCATCGGGATTATGGAGGAGGAAGAGGGCCTCTACAGTACCTCATTAGGAGGCTCGTAGATGAAGTCGACAGTGATGATATCATCGTCAATGATATAGCCATAAAGGAAGCCATCCTGCTTGCGAGGGTCTCAACAATGTAGAGCAGAGGACTTCTTGATGAGAGACACGAATCTAGTAGTTGATGAGATCATTCATAATCATCTTACCATTGAAGGAGCCCATGTAAGAAGAAGAGGCCTAGGTGAGGGTACTGCCAAAATGCATCCTATTGAAGGCTTTTAATTAAAAAATTAAAGCTATGATCATGGCAAAATATTATGGGGATACGATTGTTATAGAATTTTTAATTTAATTTTATAAAAATATCAAAAAAAAGTCAGACATCATCTTTTATTAGTTAATCTTTTATCTTTATACTCCATATGGATAGGTTTCTCACTCTTTTTGGGCTCTTTGTGGCTAGAAATGTGCAAATGATTTGGTTAACCAAAAATCAAACCAAATTGTTAATTATTTTGATGTTTGGTTCGATTTTTCTTCTGAAAATTTTGGTTCCGATTTAAAATCGAATCGAAGTTTTTTAATCGATTCAATCTTCGATTTTTAATTTGATAATTTCGATTAACTAAAAATCGAAATAGATTATTAATGATAAATATTATATTAATAGGTTATAAAAAACTTAAGATAATTTTATTGAATTAAGTTTTTTTAAATAATTTATTATTGATTTAAATTTAAATAATAATACTAAGTTTAAATATAATTTTATAATTTAAATAATAAAATTATTAAAAAATTTAATAAGTTTAAATCAAAACTAATAGTATAGAGAAGTTTAAAATTGAATTATCAAATTGAATCGCATCGAAATTATTTTGATTTGGTTTGTTTGATTTTAGGCTACTTCGATTCGATTTTTGGTTCTATAATACGTAAGTTCGAAAGTTTGATTGTTCAAAACTTTGGGGTTTGAACTAAAAAAATTGAATGAACATCTCTACAATATAATTTTTTATTAATAAATTTATATAATTTTTTTTTTTTTTTGGGAATGTACAAGAATTATTCATAATTTTTTAGAAAATTATGCGGATATTGTAAATTATGTTTTAGCGCTTTTTTTTTCCTCCATCTAATTCTATCTATTTCAACTTTGCTTTCGATCTAATAAATTTATGGGTGGACTGGGTTACAAAATGGACGGCCCGATCGACTACTCCTTTCCGTATATCAGGTTCGAAGTCTTCGATCTCGCCGTCGCCTCTTTATACGGCGGCTGCTACAAAGGAAGAGACCCGCTCTCGCTCTCTTCGCATTTCTCAAGTCGCTGGAGATGAGATCTCTTCGCCCCACATCCCTCCTCCCCTTTCTCCTTTCTCTCCTTCTCCTTTTCTTCTCCTTCTCCTCGGCCTTCCAATCCGATGAGCTCCTCCAAGACGACGAGGAGTTCGGCCTCGAAGGAGCCCCCCGATCCCCCGATCTTGACTACCCAAGCCCTACCCGTCCCCCGCCTCGCCTGAGGCCCAATCCCGATCTCTCTTCCTCCGTTTCCTCCTCGGATTCCAAGTCGGTCCAGTTCGTGCTTGAGCATGCCTTCGGCGACTCCGATTTCTCCCCCGCGGGGACTTTCACCGCCCGGCTCAAGTCCTCGAGCCACGGCGGGCAGGTCCGTGTTCTATTTGCCCCCTTTTTTCTGGGAAATATTGATGTTTTGACTTGTTTCTGCTTTTCTTCTGTGGTAATTCAGCTGACTCTGTTATGATCTTGTTGGAATTGATTCCTCTTTGTGTGATCTTTTATGTTTGAACTCCGAAGCTAGTCATGATTTGCATGTAGTTCGAGTTAATTGTAAGTTATAGAATAATTCGCTTGTCAATTTTTTTTTTAGTTTTTTAATTGTTTCTTTGAATCAATTTTAGATAATTATTTTTTATTATATCTCTACTACTGCAACTTTTGTACCTTTGCGAACTTTCCAGATCATAGTTTGTTAAGTTCCATTTTTCAGTTTAAATTGTATTTTATAGAGTAAATTGCTGCTTCAAGCTCCAAAAAAAAAAAAAAAAACTTTTTTTTTTTTTTTTTTAACACAGTCTATTGCATTAGTTCTACATGGTCAAGATGATTAGTTTTATGGGTGCTCTATTAATTCAAAATTTGTATCCTTTTAGAACATATTAGTTAAACTCTTTTTTTTTTTTAATTCATCAATTTGTCAAGTATCAAAGAAGCAAAATGAAAGAAAAGAAAACATGTATTTCGGGCAATGTGTTGATTTTCTTTTCTGTGTCTTTTTAAATTTTTTGACAGACTCTTACCAAGATTCGCTTTTCAAGGAATGCTCTTACAGAAGCAGAGAAGGCAGTATTTGAAGTAATTTCTCTCCACCCGCTTTCATGTTGTGGGTTGTTATTTCACGCTTATAAGAAAAAGTACCTAATCTGATTGCATTGCTTCTTGCAGACGCTACTGATAGATGATGACTTTTATAGGATTCGAGTACCCTCTAATGTATTGAGTCCTCCAGGAAAAGATTATGTTATTTCATCTGTCAGAGCTGTAAGTTGACATGTTAAATTAATCTCATTCCATTGTTTATTGTGCTGATGCTATGGTTAACATGGATGCAAGCATCATGCTCATTCATCTTTCTGTTTGCTAGTATGCATAGAGGCCGCCCTGTCTTGAATTTCTATATCATCCATGGTTGTTTATTCTTTTACACATGTCTAGGCAATAAAATAGATTACTTTTGATGATGGAATAATTACTTGCAAGTAAGAAAAGCTGCTTGTTTGTTGTTAAGAATAGGCATACTTCGTGGACTTTCCATCCTTCTAATAGTATAGAAAGGTCTCAATCTGTTTTCATAAAAGGGCTTGTTATGAAGAGTGTATCTGACAAGAGCAGGGAAAAATGGAGAATAAAACATTAAAGTCATACTTGATTATAGGAAATTTTATTTTCTGTAAACAGCTAAGGCTTCCACTATCTTCATGGTGCTCATCCCTTCACCCAGTTTGTACTCATATCTGTATATAGTGAAGAATAAAAGCTCTTTTATCTTAGCTGAGGAGAGGAGGCAGAAGAAGTGAAAGGTTTAGATGGATCAAAAAGGCTGTTAATCCCATTGGGCAACTATTTGGGGTCTCCAGAAATTTTTTTGTTTGCCTCATTATGTGACATCAATGCTTTATTGGTGTTGGACTAACTAAGGTATTTATGGACAAGCAAAGGCTTGTGATGACACTCGGAAGACCAGTTCATAATTAGATTCGCATGAAACCTAACTTTTTCATTATTATTTATACCCGAATTTAACACATGTCAATCTATTGTTATCATTGGTCAGCTATGATGTATTGACCAAGATTTGTTGAATTATTTATTTACAACAGTCGAAGATATCATAATTGGCCACTTGTCTCTCTTACAAGAGGCTGTGTGGTGATTTTTCTGAAGTCAAGTATCATAAAGGAGTTGTTTATGGAGCAACCACTAAAAGGGAGCCAAAGCAACCACTGTGAAAAGTGACTAATGGAGAGAATCACCCAAAGAAAACTTGTTTTGATAGAAAGATGCCTCTTCTTTCCCCATAAGAGGACAAAGAAGGCATCATTTGCTCTCTCTTTCCAGAATATTTGGCAGGAAGATGCTAGTCATCTTTTATCTTAGGTTAGAGATCTCTCAAGAGTGGGTTGTCTACCTTGCGCTAGGGGGTTTAGGTTGGGCTAGTTTTGGACATGCTTGTAACGAGGATATAAGCCTGCACTAGCCTGGATGATTTATAGGGTCAACATATTCCTCGACATGGATAATTGACCTTCTGTCAGTTTGGTGGCTTGTCCTACAGAAGCCATCAATTTCTAGTTTGCTAGTGCATGGGGTAGCTAGGGTTTGAGTGGCATTCTTAATGTTGGACAACAATCTTTTCATCTAGGGAGTGGTTCAAGTCCTGTCGATAGAGTGTATGCCTAGCTTGCTTGTGCATGAAATTTGAGTAACATCTTGATCGTGATAGGAGTGGATGTGCAGCTTGTCTGACAATAAGGAGGCTTCTTCAAAACTTGTGCTTCAAATCAATACAAATGGAAAATGCTATCTGTGCCTCCTTTGCTTCTTTCTTTTTAATTTTCTTTTGAACTTACATCTTGCTGATGCCTGGTCTTTGCTTTGACAAGAAATAGTGAACTGTTGTTAATCGGGGCATTTACCCCACATTGACTGAATTCAAGTGACCTTTGTGTTGCTATGTTGACCTACACATCCATTTGATTGACCGAGTTGATCCTGCCCAGTGTGCTCCCTAATTAAGTGACCAAAGTCAAGAGAGTGTTCTTCCAACAAAGCAAAGGGGGAACAACTACATAATTTTTAACCAGGTTCAAATCTTGGAAGATTCACTATAAGTGGAGAGTTTAAATGAACCATCAAACTGCATTTAGGATGATGAATGGGATATATGATTTTCAATGGATCCAATTCTAACTGCAAATATGTAACATAAAGTTTCAACTTTCAAGTCCTATATTGTATAGTTGAATTTGTACAACGACGATTTTGGTATTTTTGCTTTTTCTTCTGAAAATTAGATATGCTACAGACATTGTTACGAATCTTATGATATACCGAGCAGAATAACATATCAATTGAATGGAGTATCTTGTGGTCCATGTGATCTTGCATGCCTTTTGTATGATGGAAGCTGTAAATTCAACTATTTTCAATTCAACCATTCTAGCACCATATCTATATGTTGCCCTAATTGGTGAACTTTTTTCATTTCAGAGGTGTATTCCCCATGAGACTTTGGACGAGCATTTTGTAATTCACATGGTAATTCCTAACATGTGATTTTTGACCACCCAAATATGTTCAATGTGATCTTCCACATATGAATTTTTAATTCCTTTAATGTTTTATCAGTTTTTATGATACTATTACATTTTCTGAAAAGTCTTATAGATGTATATTTTTCTACTTGATAACTATATCTCAATTTTTCCTGACATGTGGCAGTTGAACTAAATTACATTAAATCCGAGGCAGTAGTGCAGACCAAGATCTGCAATCTTGATACTGAGCATTGTATTGGTATGTTACCTGTTCGGTATGGTATGGTCAATATGATACATATGCACGTCATACCAAAATAGCTTTCGGTCCATTTCCTCACTTTTGATCATAGTATGGGCCAAAACTGGCCGATACAAGTCCATAAGGTATGGTACATTCCTTGATTTCGTGTGAGTATGGGGTAGTATCGGATGGTTCCATTTAGTTTAGACTGGTATGGATTGGTTCAACTCATATTTTGAATCAAACCTTGGTACCATACAATACCTTATTGATATGATATGTTATGATAGGTATGGTTTTGTACGGCAAACCTTGGTGTAGACATTCTACATGAATGAATCTCCAATTTCGTCTGGAAGTTAGCCTTCAAAATCCTAATGGCAATATTGCTCCATTTCCCTGTTTGCTGCAATCTATACCCCTTTTCGATTATTGTCTCTTTGGTTGTGCGACAACTGTTTGGAGAACTTGTTTTCCTTAGAAAGCCAGCCTTCTATTTGTTTTTTCCAAACAAAAAATTGAAAAATCTTTTATAGTCAATTATACATCTTTGAAAAAATTTTCCAGGTCATGGAAACTCCTAAGTTCCCTTTCCTTTTCCATAGATTTCCCTGCAGCCGAACAAACCCTTATTGGATGGTTTTGCAGTAAAATTGGAACTCTGGGTTGATAAGTGAAGGTTTTGAAATGAATGGTAGGGGGGCCTAATATGGAAAAAGTGGAAAGCTTTAAGGGTCCGTTTTGGTTGGGGTATATCATATTACGAGATAATTAGATAATTCATGGAAATCATTTATCTGGAAAAATGATTACGGAGGAAAATAACTTTTACTATGTTTAATTGGTGGAAAAATTACTCCGGAAAATGACACCGAAAAATGATTATTACGTTTGGTTGGAGGTAATCCTATATGGAAATATGGCAACATTTATAAATATATTCTTCAATATAAAATAATTTTTTAATACTAAAATAGTATTGTTATCTTTAATTAATTTTTATATGATGACTATAATTACATAACTCTTTGCATAATGCCATCTCCATCTTAATTTTTTTACAAAAGCTCTTTATTAAATAAGTTTTGAAGGACATTAGAATAAAGTCAATGATTACATATGCAGCTTTATTGAGGGCATTTTTTGTTAAATATGAATTATCACCACTCGGTAATTTGCTAAATACCAACCCTTCCATGGTATTTATTTTATCTTCTCTCTTCGAAAAATAAGCATGGGGCCCATCAATTTTTTTACCATCTCTCTCTTCCACTTTTCATATTAAACATGGTAATCTGGCATGGGAAATTATTTTTCCATGCTAGATTACCCCCTTCCCATGCTAGATTACCCCCAACCAAGTGGCCTGTAAGAGGCATCTGGGAAGCATATGAGAAAGGTAGTTTAACAGGAAATTATGTGTTTTTGAGGAAAATCTATAAGTCAAACATATTCTTTCTGGCATCTATTCTGACAGCCGGCACAATTTGATTAAAGAATTCAGTGAGTGTAGTTCAGGAGTAGTCCTCTTAGTAGTGCAATCTGTTTTCTGTTGATGAAGTATTGATCACCAATGACTCTAAACATTGTTACGTAACAGAATTTCTAAACTAAACTACACATTTTCTGATGTTATTGCTTTCTTGTTAAATTCTTAATATTTGTGTTTCTTTCACAGGATGGTGTAAATATTTTGGCAGTGAACTATGGTTCTGCTGGTGCTTGCCAATACCCACGTTCACTAAATTATGTAAGTTATGATCAAACCCTCTCTTAATATATTTTGCTTTCTAATAGTTGTTAGCATTCACTTAAGATATTATGCTTTCTAATAGTTGTTAGCATTTACTTAATCTGAACTCCTCTATAGTTAATTGCTCAAGGGGAAAATTGCTATTTGGGGTTGTCAATGTTGCCATGGTCAGTTAATGGTTGTGAAGAGTTTTCAGAGCATGGAGGACTCTAAAGCTCCCTAAACATTAGCCTCCTATTTTTAACAACCAAGTCACAATGCTACTGGGAACTAGATTTTCTGTTCTCCGCATATTTTTTATCAATCCAGAAAACTAGTTGCATGTTTAAAAGAAATGGGCTGAGACCTTTGATAGTTACACTGGAGCTCCCCATGCTTGTGCAATCTATTGAAAAATTTAAACCTTCCTTTTTTGTAAGAGTAACGGCTATGAAGAAGCTTCTTAGTACAATCACTAAATGATATCGCCCAAGTTTAATAGGCACCAGTTTAGCTGGATTGGTGTTGAACCTCAAGGGATGCTATGTGAAAATCATAATACTTTCAAACTCTAATCCCGTCATTATATTTCATGATCTGATGTTGCTCTATTTTTCCTCTAGTAATCATCATCCTCCTATGTAACCAGTGTAGTTCTTTAATATTATCGGATCCTATACCGGTGCCAGACCCTGGACTGGAATCATCCTACTATAGTATCAATACGCAATATGGTAACAGTAAGATTTGGCATACTAAGCATCGGTATGGTACAATACTATGTACCGATTAGGTACCAGTATGGTATGATATGCCTAGTACAATATGGTATGCTCAGTATAGTACGATACATCCAGTATGGAAAACTTTCTTCTCCTAATATCTGTTCCTTTTTTGTACTCTCCATGGAACTCTTCAAATTGATGCTTTGGTGGTTCCCAAGGACTTGATCCATGGTCTCAAACTTGCCCTTACACTAGACTGGGATCCTCATTCCACTTTTTACTGTATGTTACATAAAATAGAATCACTATATTTTGCCACCCAAACATTTCTAGTTCATCTAATTTAAACACGATAGACAGTTTCCCTCCAACACCATTACCTGATTCTAGTGAAATCTTTAGTTGGCTTATTGCTTCTTTCTACCAAAAAGCTTTAATTCCTGGAGGTCAATCAGTCCCAAAAATATTTCATCGTCTAGAAGCTTTAGGGTTTTCTTTTACATAGACCATTAAGTATTAAATTTCAGTTATTTTTCTTTCTTTTGTAGAATTGAAATAGATAGATTGATAATAAACATAATCCTTGACGAGTTAAGACCTCTGAAAAGGCTCTTACTTGTTATCATAATACTTCATAAAGGTTAAAGAACAAATATCTGCTAGACATTTTGTAAGAATAACTTATTTTTACATAAAATACTTATAGCACTCTATAACTACATATATCTGATAGTTACTTAACCTCATAAACGAGAGAAATCCTAACTTTAATATTTTTGTGAATTATACTAAATGTGAATAAAAATATTGAAATGCACAGGGCACTAAAAAGTTTTAGAATTGCTAATATAACGAGTTTTTGAACAATTTAAAGTTTGGAGTTTTTTGCAGGTTTACACCGCCGCAAGATTATAACCATCCAGTGCATGCGGTTGGGTGTCAAAACTCAAAATGTTGGAAAAATCAGGTGGAGCGGCGTCTAAGAAGTAAAAAACATATATTCACAATACAAATTATCAACATATTTGATGGATCTCATTTATATGCAATACTAACTTCAGCCTGAAAATATCAAAACTACACAAGTAAAGAACCTATACCTATATTATTTATTTATTAATTTATTTTGAATTTTTTATTGATTTTTTTGACCAAAACTTTGAGGTTTGGAACAAAACTTTCAAACTTGCTGAGACTACTGAAATTGAAACTTCACTAACGTGGTTCAAACCAAAACTATGTTTTTGAATCGTGCTGTCAGTTGGACCAGGAAGCTGTAGGCCCATCCCCCCCTGAAAGATTTTGGATGGTTGCATACTAATGCTTGTATGCATCATTTATAAGACTTCGCTTGTGGTGGTAATTCCTTGGGCTTGTTATTAGTTATACTTGACCTCAAATACATCATGGTTAAGACTTGTCTTATGGCGGTAATTCCTTGGGCATTGTTATTAGTGATGCTTGACCTCTTTATGGGCTGTCAAAAGCTGTCTGCAGAAGTGTTGCATTTTGAACAAGTAGATCTATTTTATTTCACATGGCCTTCTCCTTACGTTATAGATATTGCACGAAGCCTTTATTGCGACCTGCATATATTACTCCCTTGTGTTTACATCATGTTTGGGCACTACTTTATTTGACTTTCCAGCCTTTTATTTTGTGATTTCTTTTAACAGTCGTGCTAAGTGCTTGTAGCATTAAAATCCCAAACACCTAATCATGGGATGCTCACCTGTGTTTACCATCATGATCTCCTCTTCACCTTGGTTGTTTATTTTGCTCTGTGTAGATTCTTATCGGGATTGAGGTTCTCTTTCCAAACTGTGAATCTTATGAAAATTCTAGTTGGAGGTAACAAAAAGGCTTGCTACTCCTAACACGTGATCAATTAATACTGGATGTGATTGTCAATAGGATCGTTAAACAATCCAACAATTTGCCAGAAGAATTTCTCTTTAAGAACTAGGAGTAGAGGGAATCTGGCCAAAAATCAGGGAGGCGTGGGACTTGAACACGGGTCATTGATCCCAACATCCAGTACTCTCACCAACTGTTGGCACCCTCATCTGCTAGAAAAATTTCACACTCATCTCTCTATACCGAAATGCGCTTCAGCAAGATTAGTGATTATATCATAGAATGGGGTCATGCACCAATACATGGATTCATATTCTTATTCCCTGCAATTCTGAGTGATTGGCTTCATTGGGATCCATTTGGTAGCATTTATTTATCTGCATTTGGCACTTAGCCATCTCTTTTATACTCTTTGTTTTGGGAATTCGATGTTTTCCTTGTAAGAGTTGATACAAACATCATGTTCAGGGCTGGCACATTTAGGCACAAAGGTTGAAGCATGGGCACATTGTCTATGTCAACTAATTGAAAAATATGCTTATGTTCTTGAGATATTTAACCTTCTCCACTAACCACCATGGCAATATTCTCTTCTATGTCTTCCCCTTTTAAATTGTATGTCTTTATAACTTGTATTCTCTTTTCACTTGTTGCCATCTTCGGCACTCACATTCTGCAGCTTATCATCTTATTAATAGCTTGACTTCAATGTTGCATCATAGCCATCATTGACCCTTAGTTGTTATTGTAGCCTGTCAAGTTCTCTATCTTTGAAATGATGATTTTCATTAGAAAAAGAATGACCTTAGGTTCTTTGATCTACTTGACCCATATCTGATTTTCTAAAGGTTAATAAGGAGCTGTTTTGGGGCAATTCTTTTTAAATTTTTTGATTTGTTTTTATTCCTTCTCATCATTTCTGAGATGTCATTTTCCAGCAGAAAATTGCTAGTATATATTAATTCTTCAGTCCTAGCATTTTGAGTGAGGGGTTGTTTCTTTAAGTTACTCTTTTTATACTAGATTCTGGCTTTGGGATGCCCTTTCTACTTTTATTTGAAGGTCAAGCTTTGGATTTCCATGGCACATGTTTGCATGTGTGAAACATGATATTTTCTTTCTTTCTTGTTGTGTGATTTTATCGTGAAATGGAAGGGATAGCTCGTGAAATTGACCACTGAGGATGTTAGACTAAAATATAAGCGTAGGAAGATGTGGTATAACTTTTTCTTTTCTTTTTTTTTTTTCCCCTTTTGAAATGTATGATAAAGTTGTTATCACTCTTCTCACATTGATTTCAGCCAGCAAAATGGTCGTTCAAGTCATACACAGTTCTGAAGACCAGGGAAGAAGCACGGAGGTAAAACAGGATATTTTTGAATGCAAATTATGCACATGTTGATAGGATTTCAACCCAGTCATTTGGCTCTTGAAAATGGCCTTATCATACATTCTGTTTCCCCTTTTTTTTTCCATTTAATTGTAAAAACATTTTTCACATGACATCTCAGCAAGTGTATGCGTCTTGCAAAACCATTGCAAGTTGTTTCATTTCACTTGATCCATGTACCAGGAAGATGCAAATTACTTTATTAGAACTTTAACATACTACTGTTTCCCACTTGCAGAACTCCAACATTTGCTGAAGAATTGCTTGCAGTGGAGAATGGACTTGGTGAAGGCGTAAAACCACCTGATAAGTCATTTTGGGCTAAATATGTGAGTAATCAAAAACAACATTCTTCTGATACCTAAACCCGTCTGCCTAGGGGGTTGATCATCTTTAACTAATATTTCTTCAGCAGAATAGTTGGGTTTTTACCATTTCTACTGATATGTTAGAACCCTAACTGTTTGCTTCTTTCATTTTTGTTCTAATTTTCAGTGGATGTATCTAATCCCTCTGGGTCTCATTGTCATGAATGCCATCACGCAAGCCATGAACATGGCTGAGGAACCGACTGCTGGGCAGTCTGCATCGCAGGGACAGCAAGGGGTTGCACAGCGGGCACCAAATGCTGCTGTGAGAAGAAGATGATAGGTTAGCTGTTTATCATTTTATTAGATATTGCTTGTCATGACTCATATGATCACCAGAAATCGGGATCAAGTTAGACCAAGATTCAATGCATTTCAGAATGGCCAAAATTTCCTCATAAAATGAGCTCTGGCTTATGATGGTTTTTACTTTTTGTGATCCGCGGCTGATATAGAAACCAAGATTTTGCGGTATCATAAGATATTTTGCCTAAGATGTTCCATTAGTTTTGTATCGTCTATTATCATCAAGGACTCCCAGTGTTCTGAAAAATAGCCAAATTTCTATTGTTATCTTTCCATTGATCTGATGGACCTTTAATTGCAGCTTGAGGCTTCTTTGTTATCTTAATGAACTTAATATTACAAGCTTTCAGGGTTTGACCAAGGCAGGGGTTGTGACCGTAAGCGCGCAGCAGTCTGAGCTTGGAACGGCAGCTGGATGAAAATTGATTTGTCTTGTGTTCGCTCCTCATGAAAAGTTACTTTGTGTAGTAGACTTTCCAAGAAGCTGCCATGCAATCGGGCATCATGACATTCTTGTGCATTGCTACTGTTGGATCCTCACGAGACTTACGAGACTTTTGATTGATGTTCATACCCTACCCTTGGATGATGATTGTACCTTCCAGGAAAATTGATATCTAATTTATCTTTGGAGGCGATATAATATTTAGTGGATTGGTTTATTGTTTTTCGTTCTATTCCATTTTTCGGTTGCATGCATTCCTCTCGACGTCTCAAATAAGCGATGGCTGAGCCTTGAACGCTGCTCCAGCTTTTGAAATCCCGCAAGATTGGGACGCGATGATGCTCATAATCTTTAACTCATGAGATGCTTTCCGGACCATCTAGAACGGCGGGGCTCGGATATCCGAGAAGGGGATCCAGCTACACGATTATATGAAAACCGAGGGATCGTTGGGCATAGGTGAAACAAAAATCATTTGAGCCGGGCACCATATTTAGTTTTATCCCCCTTTTTTCTTTTTTTATTTGCATCTTAAAAAAGAAATCTAGAAATCAAATAAGGGTCTAAGGGAGTCCCTTAGTTTTATAATCAAAATAATAAAAAAAAAAAACAAAATGCATGGTTAAGAGATCTTTGTGATTATTCATATTCTTTTTTTTTTCATCAAGTTTTTTTCTTATCAAATTATTTCTCCTGATTTTTCTTTCGATTTTTTTTCTTTTCTTTCAAATCTCATGCGTCATCTATTCTATTCATGAGGTTTTTCTCGAGTTCTTTTCTTTTTTTCTAATTTTTTTTTTTAAGATCTTTATATCTAAAAGTTAATGAAAATTATGTATTATTTTATCTAAAAATATATATTGGAATGTTAGTTGAATATTTTACGAGGTAGATCATATATTATATACTGATGAATATTAAATTTAGTAAATCATGTATAAATTTATCTATAAATATATATTAGATCATTGTTGGGTGTGTATTAAAAAATCTTATAATATATATAAGTCATCTAGTGTATATTATTTAGTCATGTGATGTGTATTGATAAGTGCTATATTATGAAAAGTGTATATCGCTTTATCTAGATGTGTATCTTGGAATGTCATATGAATATTTTATTAGATATGTATCAACTGATCATATATTATGTATTGATGAATATTAAGTTTGATAAACTATATATATATAGAGAGAGAGAGAGAGGTAGACTGGATTTTGATCGATCAGAGCCCAGCTTGCATCTGATTAGATCTCTGATCATTCGATCTGAGCATCTTGGAATGCACGCCTGAAAAGGCACATCGGTTGAATAAAAAACATAGGTGTGCATGTGCCTGAAAAAAAATAAAAAAATAAAAAAAATCTAAAAAAACTTTAGGAAAAAAACCTAAAAAAAAATTTAGAAAAAAAAGGCGCCTTTTGTTTTTATTTTTATCTTTTTTGTTTTTCTATTTTTATATTTTTTTAATTTAAAAAAATCTTAGAAAAAAAAAGAAAAAGAAGGAGAAAGCGCCTACATTATGTAGGCGCCTTCTCTCTTAATGTAGGCGCCTTCTCTCTCTCTTTCTTTTTTTTTCTTCTAAAACTTTTTAAATTAAAAAAAATATAAAAAATAAAAAAAAATGCGTCTGAAGGCGCCTACATTAAATGTAAAATGTAGACGCCTTTAGGACGATTTTTTTTTCTAAATTTTTTTTCTATTTTTTTTAGATTTTTTTTTTGAATTTTTTTTAGGTACACTTCAGCCGCTGCTTTTTTTCAGGCGCGCGTTCCAAGATGCATGCGGATCAAACGATCGGAGATCCGATCGAATGTAGATTGAGCTCCGATCGATCGAAGCCCAGCCTACATTTCTTTCTCTCTCTATATATATATATTAAATCATTGCTAAGTGTGTATCAAAAAAACTTGCAGTATGTATCAGTAAGTCATCTAGTATGCATCATTTGATCATATGCTGTATACTGATAAATATTATATTTTAAAAATTATGTATCGCTTTAACTAAAATAGTATATTAGGATGTTGGATGAATATTTTATTAAGTATATATCAATTAACTTTATATTATATATCGATAAATACTAAGTTCGATAAATCATGCATTAATTTATCTATAAATTTATATTAGGTCATAAAAAAAATTTATAGTATATATCATTTAGCCATATATTATATATTCGTAAACTCTATATTTTAAAAATTATATACCAATATATATTCATTTGTTTGAAGATTAATTTATTTAATGTTCGGCATCGCTAGAAAGAGAGAATGCTAGACCATTAACTTTGTTAATAGAATTTTTTTTTTTTTTGACTATTACGCTTATTCTTTAAGATTGGTATTAAGAAAAATACGGTAAACTATGTAAACCGCTCCATATGATGTTTTGTAGCGTCCATCGAATATGACTTTTGTTCATATATATGTGCAACCTTGCCGGCCTTGACTTTAATCATAATTGGAACTTTAAATTCACAAAAATCCCGTCTATATTCATCCACATCAGCAGCAATACACTACAGAAAGCCAACGAGAATGATCTCGCTAAGGCCCGACCGGCCGAACCCAAAAGCAAACGGTGGTTTCTGCATGCAAAATGTTACAATTATCTACAATGGAGACATGCAAAACCAGCACCACTACTTACCTTTTAACATAGCAAGTGAAATTATTGAGCCCGTAGCCACAAAAGCACCAGATCAAACATTGAATCTGAATGGTGATCGGGCTCCCGGTATCCTGCAAAGAGTCACAAACATTGGCTGCAGCTCTAGTCATCATGTAATCGCCGCATTTATCGAATCTAATTCAACATATATTTTAGTGTTGCATTAACAGTACGGCATAACCATCAAGCTGAAGCATGATGAAAAAAAGCAAGCAAATGGATTGTGGAAAGATCATCATCCAAGCACCTTTCCGAAAACCATTTGCAATAGGCGCTAGAATATTCGACTCCAACTAACCAAACTACTGGATATAATAATTGTACCATGCAGGTTCATGACACGTCTGATACATGATAAGCAAGCCTAATATTTGAAACAGAATATAAACATATATTGATCCCATATTCCCTTTGATCATTCATTCCTGGGAAGTGCTGTTATCCGAAGCGCTCTCTCTTTGAGAAGTCATCACTCCTTTCATTTTCAGCTCGGCAGGTGACTGCTGCTGTTGCAGGTGCATCTGTTGTTGATGCTGTGAGTGGATTTGGAGTTGCTGAAGTTGCTGGGCGGCCAAAAGTGACTGCATTGCCTGATTGTGGTGATAGTATTGCTGAGTGGCTCCAAAAGATGGTCCAAAGTTCATCATCTGTCCACCATTAGGAATTGTCTGTCCGGTTGCAATTTTCAATCGTTGAACCTCCTCTTTGAGAGCATCATTTAATGCTACACCGAGCATTAAAAAAAAAAATGAAGGTTGTTCAGCAAATGACAAATTATCTGGTGCAGGGCATGGAAGCCATGCCATGTATTCCCAGTTTGATAAAATTCTTAAACTTTCAACAAATCAGATTAGGTAATGATGCTGATAAATCATAGAAAGATTTAAATCTGGACAACATTTTTTGCTTTGGCTATCTTTGCTGCAGCCATCAGATATTGTCTTCATGGACCACTATAACATAAAACAAATGATAGATAAAAATGGCAACATGGTATAAATACTAAACTTGATGAAAGAACTAAAGTCATTCAAAAAAAAAAAAAAAAAAAAAAAGGAAACGGAAACCTGGCGAGGAGATAAGCTGAAGATATGCACAATGTTTAAGGTCATAAGGCCGGGAACTTACCATCTTGCAGGTGAACCTGCTGCTCCACGGTCTGAAGGCGGAGCTTCAACTCGTTATTTTCAGCAGTCAATCCAGTAGTGTCGCTCTGTCATGAACAGCCAACATGAACGATTGAATGAATGACTAGTCAGCCCTTGCAAGCATTCCATGTTCATTTCCTCCATAGGAAGCTAATAAAAATCGAAGACTACTGAAATATTATTATTAGGGTGAAGGAAATTTGTCAGGAAACCAGATAAGGTCGGATTACTACTAGTACATGCTACTCCAACATCATATTATCAGTATCATAGCTTCGTCCTTCCTTTTCTTTTCTGGTGTGTACATGTAAATTCAGATTTACTGCCAATACCTGTTTGACTCCAACATCATGTCATCGGTATCATAGCTTTGTCCTTTTTCTTAATCACTATCATAGCTTTGTCCTTTTTCTTAATCACTATCATACCTTTGTCCTTTTGTGCATGCGTGCATGTCAATTCAGATTTTCTACTAATACATGCCATACTCCAAACATCATGTTATCACTATTATAGCTTTCTCCCTTTTCTTGAATTATTACCATAGCATTGTCCTTCTTTTGTTTTTACATAGAACGTTATCATATGGGATCCTTACAAGAGAACATGCTTAGAAGTAGAATTGGAAAAATGTCAAGGATGGTATATTGTCCATCTCCTAAGTACCTGCATTTTACACTAGCTGTTTCCATGTTAGTTTCTCCTATCACTTTATAATACTGGTTCCTCGGCGTGAAGATTGAAGAACATATATTTCAATGTAAAAGTTGAGTACCATCACTTAAAAATAGAAAGAAACAAATTCTCAGTAATAACTAGCATCATAGTTTTTCCTGCAAGCTTGATTGCAGGATGGAATACCTAAATCAGGAATCCATACTAATAATTTCACAGAAAACCCTTTATAACACAGAACACAAACTTTAGATGTTTGTATACTTATAAATATGAAGTGAATCAAAATATGAGTTTTGCAGAAAAAGTTAGTTTGTGACCTCATGTGGGTGTGAAGGCTCCGATATGCAGGGCCCTACAATTAAAACATCTTATGAGGTATGCTAACCAAACTTCTTATCATGCATCACTGAAAAGAGAAAAAAGGACGTATAAATATGGCATGTCCACTCACAGAGAGGAACCCTTCTGACTTACTAACTCCCAATTTATATGCTTTGTCGGATAAAAATACCTGTAACATGGTCAACTGAGCTGATAATGTTGTAGCTTCTGTCTGCAGGGTTTGCACTTTCCGCTCGAGCTCTGCAATGTAACGCATCTTTCTTTCTTTTGACCTAGCCGCCGACTGCCTATTCGCCCAGATCCTATCATATTCCACCAGAGTAATTGTTATATAAGATCATGTAAAAAAAATGAAATTGTAAAATAATGTCATGAAGATAGAAATGAATATATCTGAAGATTATACAAGCAATTAACTTGCACAAATAACATATTGTAATCATAAGCCTCATATCTGGATTTATCATCGATCTCTTCACTTCTATTTATACAATGAAATTCTCAGAAATCGGAGTAAGACTACTGAAGTCACCCAGCCCTGTTTGAGCACAAAAACAGTCAAAACCAAAACTGGAAATGCAGAGCATACATCTTTCTAATATTTGGCGTGATGGTGAGTGCAAGCCAATAGTTAGCATATATCGAAACTTATATGCTATAGACTAAATTGCTTCTGTTTAAAAAATGCTAGCTTAGGCAGAAAAACTCATCCAAGATTTTACTGAAAACTTGAAATATCAGCTTGGAGACTAAGCAATGCTGGCAGAAAGACTACATTAAAGGGTAAATATAATGTAACTTTTTGACATTGCTGGATTTTAGTGCTCCATTTTGTAATTTCCAATGCGAAGCCAAGTATGAATGCTCTCACATGACTACTCTATGAAGTTGGGTCTTTTCTGTAAGATATTTTAAAGAAACAAGCTGAAAGAAGTGGCTGGATGGATATCTTAAGGACTTGGATGTTGTTTACTTTGCTGTCAGATTTAGAAGAAATATTGTTAAGATCCAACAGGATTGTCGATACAGGATGCATCAGTGGCTCAGTGCAAATTTACAAATAGATAGAATGAACATATTGCTATCAGAATAGAGCGAAACCAGATCTACAATTTTCCAACCCTTCTCAACTTAGAGTGGCATTAAAAAACGACTCTGCATTTGATGGGAAAAGGCTTGGGTGAGATATGATAAGTCATAACCAAAGAAATATGGGATGTCTTAAGGTTAGTCATATATGCATCCAAAGAAAGAAGTGTACATTCAACAAAAAAATCTTGATAATCACCTCAATCAAATTGAACAAAAAGAGACAATAGTCTTTAAGAAGCAAATAAACAATATACTTGTTGCATTTCTTCCCATGTTCTAAAATGTTTTAAAATGCGGTGCATGTGGCTGCATATGCAGCCACTTAGTGCAACTACATATGCAACCCAATCAGCATTCTAGGGCCACATACAGTCACTACAGATGAATCAGGTTCAGCTGTTGATTACATTTGATGTTGATTTCATGTGGGACTCATAGAGGTCTTAATAATGTTACTAATGTTAATTACATCATAACTATTGCTATTAGGTATTAAGCACCAAGTCAGTGTTAGATGTTATCGTTATTTATATTGTTATTGCTTATCAAAAAATCACTTTCATTTTTGTTGTTTCTGTTCTATTTAAAATATTTTGTTTATTCTTAAATAATTAAAAAGGAGTAACTGCATATGTACCCATGTATGCATTATGCAGTCCCTTGGCCAGCTGCATATTGCGGCCACCTTTTAAAATGCAGATATCTTCATCTTAATATTCCATCCAATCCACCTTTCTTAAACTTGTTCTATTCAAGCAAGTTATAAGAACTCCAAATTGACATTCCCATAAGCCCTTCTTCCACCTATCAAAGAAAACAGTTTTCACCCAATCAATCCCCCCTTGCCCATAAAAAAATAAAATGAAATAAATCTACATGGATCATTGAACTTACAAATTGTACGAATAGTGTTTTCTATGTGCTTGCCTCAATAAAAATGTACTTTAGTTCCCAAAAAAAAAAGTTTCCAAACTTTGTTTGCTTCATCTTGCTAGCACATAACCCAAGATTTTATAGATTATAATTAACTAGTGGACCTATTAACTTAAGACCCACAAATTCATTAACTTGGGGAGGAGGGCAATAAAAAGCAAACTATTCCCAAATAAATTGCAAAATAAATCTCTAGAGTGCCCATCATCTCATCTTTCTCATACATGCTGAAACTTTTGTATGAAAGTAGTGGAAACCTGTTGGGCTCAGAGCTTTCTGTGCATCATTTCAAAAGCTTTTTCTATCATGTCCTCATCTAACTTCCTTCAAAAAAACTTTTCCCTCACCATCAATACCCTTGAAGTGGGTAAAAGTAGAGCCTTTGCTGTCACCCCTCCTCAAATTCCTAAAAGAAATATTTTCAGTTTTACTCATTGTATTTGAAGATATCTGGTCCCTCCCCTCCTATTGTACAATAAAACTTCATAGAAATTAAGGTCAAGGCATTTAAGTCCTTGATGATCTAGTCTAAGACAATCCACCTACCAGGAGCAAGTACTTATAAATCCTAAATCAAGCTAGGCATGAAGGTAATCTTAAATCCCTAATAATACATCGAGTCATGGAAAACCTATAGATTAGGTTAACTGAGTATAACTTGATTTTTTTGGTTCATTTATCTTTCAAACGTTAATTAAAAAAACCATAAATCGTAGAAAGTGTTAACAGGTCCCAGAGAGAAGTTGTCCAAAAGTGATACACAAGGACCAATAATCTTCATACTCAACTTGTTTTGTTCCTAGAGATTTTAGAGATGGAAAAATTGTTTTTATGGTTTACTCAATGGATTATGATTCCTAATAAGATTGAATTCAAGTATATGCTACATTATCCTTTTTTGTTTAGCAACTTCCTAACCTAGGTATAGATATATCCTGACATCTGAAATTATTCTCTTCTTTGAGAACTCCATTAAATTTAAAATTATTCTCATCTCTGATAACTCCAGTTTTTCTTCTTGCTATCCTATGCTGAATAAGAATGGCAATCAACCTATTTGAATTGTAAAATCCATAATAACAAATTCTTTTGATACAACTGACTCTGCAATCCTCGAAGGAAAAGCAAAATCATTAACAATATTTATCCAAGTAAACACCTTGAAGCAAATTCTTTCTTAAAAACCAAACCTTTTCGCTCGCTTTGGATCAACCAGTGCAAGATCAGCAAGCTTTGCAGCTGACATGGCTTTCTTTGTCTCTGCTAAAGATGGTCCTTCCGAGCCCGATGCCAGCATCTCCGGCTTGATTGAAGTAGATCCATCCATAGATTGGCTATGTTGGTGCCTCACCCTTGGCCTCTCACTAGAAGTTGCAGCTGAATTTTCAGTCTGAAGAGGAAAAGTAGGAGCAGGCGCTGCTGCAGGCCCTGCAGTCTCAGTCCCCGGCAAATCCAACCCAGAAATCGCAGAAGATGAGGTGAACTTGTCCATATCAAGGTACATAGAGAGCGGATCTTCCTCAGTCTCATCAGACAGCGATGGGGCTTCACCGGAGCCCACAACCCCAAGGTCGCTGTCGAAGCTAATATCATCAGGGAGGCTCAAAATCTCAGATTGAGCCCTCCGGTGACCAACATTTCTTGGTGGGTAATCCGGCATTCCGCTTATATCATGACTGAACTGCCCGGTATCCGGCACCACTGCCGCACTAAAATGGCCAGACTCGGAAGCGTCCCCAGTAACAGAGGAAGAAGATGAGGCCTCGCATTTAACAGCGCAGCTGCTGGATGGTGAGGCAAAAACAGCATACCGAGACGATGGAGGTCGTAAACCACAACCACCGCCGCCAACACCTCCATGGACTGGGGATTTATCCTTCTCCATAAGTACAAATCTTCCAACTTGAAGCAGCACCAATAAATTAACCCCCGATAGATAAGCAAGACGAATCAAAGCACTCACACTACAAAACCCTAGCAATGGCAGATCTGAAGATATACCCTAAAACCCTTAAGATCAATGATCAAGGGTTTCTCTCACAGAACACGACCGAGAAAACCTTAAAAACCCTAACAAAAAGACTTCTCAGCTACAAAATGACACCAATCAAAACAGTAGAAATACGCGGATTTGTTGAGACTGAACTCCGATCTCCGAAATCCAAAAAGGAAAGAAATGCTGCAGAAATCGGTCGAAACCAGTCTTCTCCGACGCTGAGTTCCAAAAGCGGAATTTTTCCCAGGGAATGCAGAGAATAGGGCTGAAACCCTAGAAATGCAGAGATCTGGGCTGCCAGACCACCCAAAAAACCGCCATTTTAAAGGAATCGAGCATTGTGTTGAAGGGTTTTGATCGAATCGGAGAGAAAAAGAGAAGTCCTGGAAGCCGGAGTTGGCGAGAGGGATCAGAGATAAGCATGAGGAGGACCCATGCAAGCACCAACCACGGAAGAGAGAAGCTTCTAAGGACACAAATTTATAGCTAGGGGGATCGCAAGAAATTTTAGTTCTGAAATGCAAAGGGTTGGGATAATAATTTTATATAATTTGTTTGATAAATTTTTAATTGAATTTAGAACAGATTCTAGTAGTAGAATTTAGATGGAATCGAATACGGATAGAACAAATTTCACGGATATCCTATCTATTGATAATAATTTGGATAACAGTTAGTGATAATAATTTTATATAAAAATGTAAAAAAAAAAAAAAAAAGTATAATTAGAATCTCTCCGATTATTTTAATCTTTTGTTATTATTTTTTATTTTAGATATATATTATATTGTAGAAACTGATCCTACCAAATGTTGGCTCTTAGAACGCATAACCTCCCAAAAGCGGCTTTGTCAATAGTTTACATTATAATAAAAAATAATAAAAAAGTATTACTTTTTATTCACATTTTTGAAAAGAAGTTTGATAAAAATAAATTAAAAAAATATTTTAAAAAAGTACAAATAAACATAAAAATCATCATTAATATTATAATAAACTATTATAACATTGAATAGCATGTTGTAATGATTGCCATATGTTTCCTATGTTAATTATGCATATAAGGTAAATGGAGAATGAGGGAATTATTACAATGATCACTGTAATGGTTATAATACTATTATTTTTAAATCTTGATTAATTATAGACTTAAAGTTAACAGATGGGCATAAGGTTAAAAGGTTAAGCGCATGCTTATCAAGAATTTTGTGAACTATATAATATAATAAATGGTAACGATGTGTTTAGAGACATCTTATCCATGAAGTGCTTTTTATACCGGGTGTTGTTGTATTTAGTATTACAAGGATTATAATAATAATTAAACATGGTATTAAAATGATGTTGGTTATTTTAAGTCTCAAATATTTTCAAATGATAATTTATTTTGACGGCAACTAATAATAATACATTCACATCAAAATTTATTGTATTTTCTATTACAACAGCTATAACAGCTATTATAGTACAGTGTCGAAGTGCTTTTAATTTCAAGTCTTTAATATTTCATCAAACTATAATTTATTATGATGTTATTATTATATAACAATATAATATATAATGAAAAGATCGGAGAGACATAATGAGAGAACAAAAGAGAGAGAAGAAATTCTTTCGCAAGATAATCATACATTCTCATTATATTTTCAAGCCCTTTTATAAGCTTTTTAATTCAAATTACAAAGAAAATAATACCTCTCATTCATTTACAAAAAAAAAAAAATATCTCAATCATTTATAAAAAAAAAATATTTCTCATTCTATAATTCTTAGGAAATCATCTCTATGGGCTTCAATTGCCATTTATAACACTCCCCCTTGGATGATCCCTTCACGAAGAACGTGCCTCATTAAACTTTGCTGAGAAAAATCCCATGAAAAAAAAAACTTAGCCAAGGAAAAGGAGTATAACATTCTCTTGAATTGATTAGGACATACTGCCTCATTAAAATCTTACTTGAAAAACCCAATGGGACAAAACCAAGATAAAGAAAAAAGAGTACAGTACTCCTTCTGAAGACCAATTTCATAATCAACTTAGATTTTTGAGCCATCGCATCCCAATTTTATAAATTAATTTTTTAAATATCATAGTTGGGAGCGTCTTGGTGAATAAATCCGCTAAATTTTTATAAGAGCGAATTTGTTGCACATTAATCTCACTCTTTTTCTGAAGCTCATGAGTATAAAAGAACTTTGGTAAAACATGTTTAGTTCTATTTTCTTTAATAAATCCTTCTTTGACTTGTGCAATACATATAGCATTATCTTCATATATTATTGATAGGGATTTCTTATACAAGATAATCCATATGATTCTCGAATATGTTGAATTATGATTCTCAACCAAATACATTCACGACTCATCTCATGGAGCACAAGTATCTCTGAATAGTTGGATAAAGTTACAACCATTATTTATTTTATAGATTTTCATGAGATGGCATAGTCACCATGAGTAAAAATATATCCAGTCTGTGACTTGCTATTATGAGGATATGATAAATAACTAGCATCCGCATATCCTAATAATTGATGCTCAGAATTATATGGTAAAGTAAACCCATGTCAATAGTATCCTATAAATAGTGCATGATATGCTTAATGCCATTCCAATGTCTTCGAGTAGGAGCAGAACTAAATCTTGCTAATAAATTTATTGCAAAGGCAATATCAGGCTGAGTATAATTAGCAAGATACATAAGTATCCCTATTGCACTTAGATATGGCACTTCAGGACTAAAAAGTTTTTCTTCCTCTTCTTTGGGTCAAAAATAATCATTTTTCAAATCAAGCAATCTCACAACCATAGGAAAACTAAGTGGATGAGCTTTAACCATGTAAAAATGCTTTAGAACCTTTTTAGTATATGCTGATTGATGGATGAAAATTTTACTTGATACATTCTATTTGAAGATCAAGACAATATTTTGTCTTATCCAAGTCTTTCATTTCAAATTCTTCTTTCAAATAAGTTGCAATCTTTTGAACTTCTTCAGAAGTTCTGATGATATTCAAATTATTTACATATACAGCAATGATAGCAAACTCAGTATTAAATTTTTTAATAAAAACACATGGACATATTAAATTATTAAAGTATCCCATTTTTAATAAATATTTACTGAGTTTATTATACCATATTCTATCAGATTGTTTCAATCCATACAAGAATCATTGTAATTTGACTGAGTACATATTGCAAGAATTTAAATCTTTTACTTTAGATATTTTAAATCCTTCAGGAATTTTCATATATACATCGCAATCTAACGATCTATACAAATATGCTGTGACTACATCCATAGGATACATATCAAGCCTTTCTTTAGTTGTTAAACTTATCAAAAATCTAAAAGTTATGGCATCCATCATAGGAGCATATGTCTCATCAAATTTAATTCCAGGTCTTTGTGAAAAATCTTGTGCAACTAATCGTGCTTTGTATCTTATGATTTCGTTTAATTCATTTCACTTTCTTGTGAACACCCATTTATAGCCAACTGGTTTAATGTCCTTTGGAGTTTGAACTACAGGTCCAAATACTTTACGTTTATGGAAAGAATTTAATTCTGCTTGAATTGCTTCTTTTCATTTTTTTTAATCATCTCATTGTTGGTATTCGTTAATGCTTTTGGGCTCATGATCAGCACAAGCAATACTAGATGCTATTGCATAAGCAAATGCATTATCAATAATAATTTTCTTTCGATCCCATATTTCATCTTTTGATATATAGCTAATTGAAATTTTATTATTTTCTTACACTTGGACTGCTTCAGGAGCCTCAACTAAAATTTTTTTATTTCTAACAATTTGGTTATCCATAAAAGCTATATCATCAATAGTTTATCTTGCTTCAAAAATTTTATTTTTCTCATGTACCATTTTAGTTGAATTTCTTTTTCTTGGAACTTTATCTTTTGCACCAAGTGGTCTTCCACGCTTTAAGCATGGCGCAGGTTGTTCTGCAGCCGTATGGACCGATTGTCCTACTCGGACTTCTATCCGAGCTAGAGTATTTTTAGCTGGAATATAAGATTTGCATATCCTTCTTGTGTCTGTAAATACATTAGATAAATTATTTGCTATACTTTGTAAATGAAAAATTCTTTGAACTTTCAGTTCACATTGTTTCATTCTTGAATTAAGAAATGATAAGTTTGGTACATTCCATGATAACTTATGTTGTGCTTCTGATACCTTTTTATCTCTCTCTAATGATGAAAATACTGTTTCATCAAATTGACAATCTGCAAATCGAGCAGTGAATACATCATCTGTCAAAGGTTCAAGATATCTAATGATAGATGGATCATCAAAACCAACATAAACTCCAAGTTTACGTTGAGGTCCCATCTTAGATTTTTGGGGTGGAGTAATTGGAACATACATGTTAGATATATGTGCCCTAGAAGCCAGAATTGGATGACACTTGTAATACACTTTTAAGGGTAAAATTATAATTTTGACTATAAACAATAAAATGGATTATTTTCTATCACATATGTGTATTTAGTGTCTATGATACATTCTTTGAGTTAATGGTAATGATAATTCATATTTTCAAGAGTTGAAAATTTAATATATGAATAATCATTATTAACTCATAAAATACTCCCGACCATAGGATCATCACGAGGATGATGATTGATCCGGAAGGTTGGTGTACAATCACTTCTCTTTAGTAGATGAGTCTTGAGTCTACGGTGTAGAGACACCGGAGCGAGAGTACAGGTACTCGTTAGAGAATGAGGGCACTGAGCGTGACCACCTCGAGTAGTCATTAGGAAGTCTACCTTCTCGTCAATGACTGACTCGATGCTGCAGTAGTGTGTCTGGTTCTTTGACCTGAGGTGCATCGATAGTTCACCTTGAGGGTGTTATAGTTTGACTACACCATTACTCGATCTCCTAGCCATTACGGAATCCTGAGGTGTATGTTGGCTATAGCATGTTCATTGTAGGAACTGGATTGCATCAAGATGGAATCTATCTACCTCGGTGGTAGAGGAGCAGCCCTATGATGATCATGAGAATCAAGTCCAGAAGCCCATGGCCATGGCAGAGTGAAATAATAGAAAGAGTTTCTATTTAGGTTTTCACATCGGACTTGAATCGAATGATTACATCATATGACAGAAACTAGGGTTTGACGAGTTCACCTTAACCCTAATCTGATCGGGGCTCAAGATAGAAGAACTTAATCACACAGGTAGCTGCACCAAGAGGTTCGCATTCAGCTCTGATGGTTGCCACCATATACTGCTAGGTGTCACTGGTGGATTTTGGGAGCAATTAGAATGATTTAGATGATCGATCATTCTAGCTGTTCGAATCAGAAGAGTTCTGATCCATCGAAAGGAGTTTCGATGATGTCGATGATAGAGATCATGACATATCCCATTACCATACAGAACTGAACCTAACTGGGATCACACAAATAAGGGTTTGAATCTGGTGATCATCAATTGAACTGATCCAGTTCAATTGATCTGAATGAGATTCAATTAGGTTCAAGAAAATCGTGCTAGCACTCGATTGAACCTAACGTTCTTCTTTTACTATCATAAATAGTTGTCCTGACTGAGCCAAAGGAGTTTGTGCTCGATCAGAGGCCTTCACTTGGTCTGACTGGAGCTTGTCCAAGTCAGAAAAGGGTTGTCTTATTTTGTAAGACAATACCTGCCATTTTTGGTCACCTGCCATTTCTCGTCCTTTGACTTTGGTCAAAAGTTGACCTTTGACTGGTCAAATGTTGACCATTGACACTTTGACTTCTGTCCACATGTCACGCACCTATTGGAGAGCTGGTGGGGGCTTGTCCCTCTGTCAGAACCTGGCAAGGAGGAGGGTGCACACCACCCTTGGTGTGTGCCCAAGCTGGAGGCGCCCAGGAGTCCCTGTTGGACAGGGACTCCATCTCCTTTTTGGATTTCGATTAGAGTTCTCCTAAGAACCAAATTTGACTGATCTTAGGTGCCATCTAAGGAGGAATCCAAGGGACTCTATTTCCATCAATCAGATTTAGATCTGATTTCACAAAGGATTGTGATTGGTTAGGAAGAAGAGGAGTTGGATCACGCATAGTCTATAAATAAGATCCTGCGCCCAACTCAAGGAGTATCAGAAATCTGAGAAAAGAAAATCCACATGCCCCAAGGCTTCCTCTCCTCTCCTCCTCCATGCCAAAACATCTTCTCCCTCTCCTCTCCATGCCCAAAGTAGTTTGGGTTCTTGGTTAGTGCAATCCAGATGAGAGAAAGGCGACTGAAAGCTAAAAGGCTGCGCTGCTGCAAAGGACAACTACTAATCTTCAAAAGATATTTTGAAGATCCTCCAAATTAGATCCAGATCTGATTTTTGGAGATGTGATAGAGAAGAAGAGGATCTCCAAATTCAATCTGAGTAGATACCGGTAGAGGTCAGGCACCTGCGTGGCTAGATCCAGAATCTTCTGCTGTTTACAAGATCATCAATGGATAATAGGATTACTCACTTCAAGATAAATTAAATTTGATTTAATTTATCTAAATTTATATTAATTATTAAAATAATAAGAATCAGATCTGAAACATCCCAGATCTGATCTGGATTAAAGAGAAAAATTTTTGAAATATATCTCTTGATCAGATCAGATCTGAACGAATCTGGTCTGAAAAATCATAATTTTTCTTCAGTACATAGCACAACCAAAAATTCTTAAATGTGAGATGTTCGATTGTTGACCAACTATAAGTTGTAGTGGAGAATATGCATGATAAGCAGTTGGTCTTATTCGAATCAATGATGTAGCATGTAAAATAGTATGCCTCCAAATAGATACAGACAACTTAGTTTTCATCAATAATGGTTGAGCAATGAGCTGCAATCTTTTAATAAATGATTCTGCTAGGCCATTTTGAGTATGCACATGAGCAATAGGATGCTCAACATTGATTTCAATTGACATACAAAAGTCATCAAAGATTTTCATACAAAAGTCATCAAAGATTTTTGAAGTAAACTCAGCTGCATTATCTAATCGAATATATTTTATAGAAAAATTAAAAAATTATGCTCGTAATCGTATTATCAAAGCAAGTAATTTAGCAAATGCACTGTTCCGAGTAGACAATAAAGAAACATGGGACCATCTTGTGGAACCATCAATTAGGACCATAAAGTATCTAAATGGTCCATAAGGAGGATGAATTGGACCACATATGTTCCCTTGAATTCTATGCAAGAATGTAGGAGATTTAATTGCTAACTTTGTGAATGAAGGTTTATGTATTAATTTTTCAAGTGAATATGCAAAATAATGGTAATCACTAATTAGAAGAATCTTCTGGTTCTTTAATAGATGTTCGTTTGAGTTTTTAATAATTTTGCGCATCATTGTTGATCCAGGATGATCAAGTCGTTTATACCAGAGAATAAATATTTTTTTATTAGTGAACTTCTGGTTCAATACCATATTTATCTCAATTGCATGAATCATTGTATAGTACAATCCAGATGAAAAAATAGAAAATTTTTCTAACTCAAGTTTTCTATTTGAATCATAAAAAATGATGCACAAAAATTCTTTACCATGTTCACTTTTGGTCTCAATATGACCCATTCTGGCAGATATCCTTAAAGCTCAGTAAATTTCTTCTAGACTGTGCTGAATAATTTTTTTTTTAAATTTCTAATTTTATACCATCTAATAGTATAATGATTGCTCTTTCAGAGCCTTCAATTATATTAGAAGTATCAAAAATTGTACTTACATTTTCATTTGTAAAGATTAATTATGAAAAATATTTTTGATCCCAAAATATGGTATGGGTTGTAGCACTATCAGCTATGCAAAATTCTTCCATATTCATATTCGAGTTTAATCTAGAAAATGAATAAGATTTTGATTTTATAAAATAGTTTATTTATTAATTTCAAAATATAAGTATATAGATAAGATACTTTATTGAAGTAAAGAAAATATAATAGAAATTATTCTTTAACTATTTCTCCATCAATGATCATGTGGTCAATTTTTCCTTCAGAATGGGCAAAAAAATCAGAGATATCAAAAGGGAGTATATTTGGATTGCCATCATCATTATTAAATAAATCTGCAAAGTTTGTCTCAGGCTTCTTTTCCTTCTTTTTCATGAAAACTTGATATAGATCTGTCAGATGCTTTGGTATACGATAGGTACGTGATCAGTGATCCTTCATTCCACATCTATAGTAAACATTCTCTTTAGGCTGTATCTTTTTTTTTTTATCAGAGCTTGTACCGATTTTTGGATTCTGGCACTTCAAATGGCTTACCCCAGTATTCTTGAAACCACCAAGATCATGGCCACGACCATGACCACGCCCATGGCCCTGACTACGACCTTATTCATACCCATGCTCATTACTTTGGGACAATACGGCAGTCACTTTAGGTAATGGTGTAGAGCCGGTCGGACGAGACTCATGATTCTTTAATAATAATTCATTATTCTGCTTAGCTATTAGAAGACATGAAATTAGTTCAGAATACCTTTTAAATCTACGTTCTCAATACTGCTGCAGGAGCATATTTGAGGCGTGAAAAATAGATAATATCTTTTCCAACATATCCTCATCTGTTACATTCTCTCCACATAGTTTTAACTGTAAGCTAATCCAGAATAAAGCAGAATTATATTCAGATACAGTTTTAAAATCTTGCAATCTCAGATGCATCTAATCATACCATGCCTTTGGAAGAATGACCGTCTTCTGGTGCTTGTGTCTTTTCTTTAGATTATTCCATAATATTAGTGGATCTTTCACAGTAAGGTATTCAACCTTTAAACCTTCATCAATATGATGCCGAAGAAAAATTAAAAATTTCGCGTGATCCTACAGGGATGCGATATTTTCTTCTTGAATCGTGGTTCCAAGATTCATAGCATTAAGATGCATCTCAGCATCCAGAATCCAAGATAGATAATTCTTGCCCGTAATATCAAGAGTAGTAAATTGCAGATTTGCCAAATTTGATATATTTAAACTGAAAGTTATAAAGTAAATAAATATCAATAACTATATCTCTTATAAATCTATTCTACAACCGAATAGCCTGTGAAGGCTTCTGGAAATAATCCTTAAGATTCTCTTAATAGAGGTTGAGAAGGAGGATTAGCCCAATAGATTGTGAGAATTGAATATTTTCAAAAGAATACAATTAAAACTTAAAATATACTTTCAAGAATAAACCAAAGTGGATTAAAACTTGGGACCTCCTTCTCCTTGAAGATGCCTTGCACTACTAGATTGGAAAGCTTTTCGTGCTGATAACGTGTTATATAACAATATAATATATAATGAAAAGATCAAAGAGGCACAATGAGGAAATGAGAGAGAGAGAAAGAAGAAATTATTTTACAAGATAATCACACATTGTCATTCGATTTTCAAGCCCTTTTATAAGTTTTTCAATCCAAATTACAAAGGAAACAATACCTCTCATTCATTTACAAAAGAAAATAATATATCTCAATTATTTATAAAAGAAAATAATATTTTTCATTCCATAATTCTTAGGGAGTAATCCATATAGGCTTCAATTGCCATTTATAACAATTAATAGCACTTTTATCTTTTGATTATTAAAAATTGGTCGGGATGAATTCACTAGTTTATAGATACGAAGATTTAAACATAGCTAGATTGTAACTGAGTTGAACTTGACCAAGCATGGTCTGGGTTTGTCTTAAAATTAATTTTGAATCTGAATTTGACATCAAGCTTGGGTCAATATTAATTGATTGACCCTAACCAAGCCTAATTGCTAGCTAAGCAAAACACTATCTTATTCAAATTGAGCCAACATCATCCTAAACTTATACTAGACTCATTTCAAGCTTAGTTCTACCTGGAATTGTACCTTGGTTCAAGATTAAATTTAACTTGATTTCAACAATTCAAATAATCTGCTAATTAAATCTTTAAACAATATATGTGTTTGTGTCGTTGCTTTGCATCCATTTTATTTAAAATCTCATTATGTAGGGTTCTTAGGATTGGCTTGAAATTTGTTTCAAGCTTAAAAATCAAGCTTAAGCTTGGCTCAACTAACTTTGGACCATGCATGATCGAGTTTATACTCAAGGAAACTTGGAGACATGCTCGAGCCACTTGGATCAATTGATCGTTTCATGCCCACCTATGAAGATGCTCCATTTATCATATCATGCCACTTTTGCCTTGCACATAGTTTTCAGTGAAGTACGAGGAATCTTTTTTATAAGTTATACCCCTTCAGTTAGCAACTACAGGTTTTGTGTTTGATTCTTGGATGGTTTATCTTCAAAAGTTTGAAACTATAAAATTAGCATGTGTAGATCTTCCCCCCTCTCTCACACGCAAAAAGAAAAACTTTATGACCTCTTCTCCCGTTCCTCAAGCATTTTCGAGTCCAGCCATCTCTATAGAAATTTTGGTTTAGATTTCAAGTAGTTCAGATATGATATTGGAAGTGCTACATTACCCATTGAGGCATATTGGTCATTAATGACTATATCGTGACATCTTGAAAACAACAGTTTATCAGAGTTTAATTGCAGACATCTTGACTCAAAAGTGTCATAGAAAATCCTTGATTTCAATGCATAAATACAATGGACTTCATTTTGATTTAGAGGGCAACAAGGACTGGTGACATATGTATCTCTAGTACATATTATCTACATTAGTTTTAACTTTCTTGGTTGAGTAGCTTCCATGCCCACATAGTTCTAACCTCAAACCATTCCCCCGTTTGTGGTCACCCTCATATTTGGTACATCTGCACCTTGAGTGGCAACCTATGCAAAGACCAGTCTCCCAGAGCAAGCAAGAAGGCCTCTGGATGGAATAATGCCATAATCTTCTCTCTAGAATCACTAGAAAATATCCAAAAGCACCTCGCTTGTGATCCCACTACAAAAGCCCTCTGACATTTCTTCGAGCAAGTTTTGTCATACAAATGATATCTCGGTTCATCCTGATATTGGCAACCACCGAGATAATTAAGATAGCAGTTCATAACTAAATCCCTATTGCACAAATACAACTTTAAAGTTATGTAACTTTTTTCTTGACTATAATCTTATTAGAGTATATAAGTGATGAGGTTGATAATGTTGAGACATTTGCGTAAGTGATAAGTCTGAGGTTGATAATTTTGTCAATAGCCATTCTGTGGCTATGAAGACCTGAAAGGAAGTATATACAAATTGCATCTCTACACTGAACCATAAGCTAAAAAGATTTAGGTTAAAGAACTTCTACCTGCTATCGTGAAGACATGCTATCAAATACTATGCTGTCAAGGATCAAACTCACACCACCCTCCACATTCCATGAAACAAGATGGATGATAATTCACCCATCCAGGAAGCACCTTCAAAGTTATGGACTCAAAACTCCAACCTGCTATTGGTTCCTCGTAACGAAGTATACAGTATATTGTATATTTCAAACATTGATGCCCAAAGCCACAAATTTTCTAGTTTCACAACCCAGCCACTGATGTGATTAGGGAATGCAGGACCGACCCGTAATTCATAAGATCGTCACTTAGAGAGGGAAATGTCAACTGGGGCTGGTTTCATGATTTGCTAGCATCAACAATTAAGCTGATTCAGCTGGCTCTGGTGGGCTCGATCATCTGTTAGGCACAAAAATCTACAATAGAATGGCTGCATAAATACAGATTAACACATTCCTGCTCACAGCTTCATGGATCAATTGAGAGTGACATATTCCCAACAACAACATGGAGAAGTTCAGAACAGCTCCGGCTTAAGTCCGGATGCACAAGATGATCATGTTCATATATATATAACCTAGATTCTAAGATAAAAGACTGCCATAAACACTGTAATGCCATGCTGGACTCGTGGCAGTCACATCGTCTCTCATCTGTCTCGATTAATCTCAATTGGACGACCAGGATATACCCAATGCAATTTTCATGTTTCAAATGGTATCTTGCATGACAATATAGTCAAATAAACAACTCAGACTAAAATGAATACCCCCAATAGGAAAAGGTCATATATTACAGAGGTCTGCACAGAATAGTTATTATAGACCATGCATAAACTGATTAGAAGATGTACCCTGGTTCTTCAAGAATGAAAGGTGCCACTTTCACATCAAACTGCTTCCCTTCAGGCTTCCTCAACCTAAAGGCAAAAGAAATAGATATTTATCAGAGATATGGTCTCATTGGCATAACAAGGAGATAATAAATTTAAATTGACAATTAAAAAAAATAATGGCTGTGCTCATTGGAATAGTCAAAGAAGTCCTACAGGACATGGATCAGTATCTCTAACCATTACATGTGATATATTTTTTGGTAACACAGGTAATATGCTTATTTAAGTACCTGCCAGGAACAAACGTAAAAGAGCCCTCAACAGATCCAGGAGCCCCTGGCAAGCTTGCGCAACTTTGGTAGACAAATTCTTCCTTATCTGGGAACAGGAGTGGAAACTGCAGCCACAAACGGTGAAAAATGAACATTATGCGATCCTTTGCTTGCTCCCACAACAAAAACTGAAGGTACGTAAGCTTAAAATCTTGTCAAATTATATGCCATGTCATAGAAGACATCTAAAAGAAGGCAAAGCCTACCTTTCCTATCACAGCTTCACCATGCACATCAGATACCACAACGTCCTTGGAATGGATAATCCAATGCCGTGATTGAAGCTGGCATGAGGAGAAGTACATGCCACCCAGCATGCATCCCTCAGGAAGGAGAGACATGCGAATTGAGTAAGAATAATAATAATACTTTTCTTCCTCTCCGTTAAGATCAGACTCTTCCGGCACGAACACAGCAGATGCACGCACCTTCAGACATCAGGCAAAAATCCATATGGTAACAGAAAAAGGTTTGATTATTGAGGATTATGAAGAATACAGTTCCATGCAAGAGACAACATAAAATCTAATGGATTAGAGAAGTAAGAAAGGATTTTGAGGTTTCCCTTGTGAAGGGGATCTAAATAAGGGTAGCTATGAGAGGCAATTTTAAGTTTTCCAACTTTTCATTGCATAATGTCACAAACCTGACAGCAGGTTCTTAGGTGCAGGTCCAAGCCAAGCCAGTGCAAGTTCTAGGCATGTGGTTACTATTGAGAAACAAGCAAACCACTCTGTGTCACTTGGTGCTGACTCATATCAAACTTTCCCAGTTGTGTATGGCTCAACAGTACTCTGAAATCCAACTAAAAGCCACTAGCCATCTTTTCTTTTTCTTTTTCTTTTTCTTTTTTGCCCAAATTTGGATCTTGGGAGTAGGGTTGAACTAGGAATGACAAAATTATGATACAGCAAGCAGACAGCCTATGACTTGACAAGCAAACACTGAAACAGAGCTCAGATGAATATCGTTTAAGGCAAATGCCATTGTAAGCATATATTACATTGAGATAATCAAGGATGCTCTAAGAACATTGCCAAAAAATTCAGAAATATAGACTACAATGAAACAAAATCAGTTTTTCATACCTGAACCCCATTAGTCACTGCAACAGAACATAATGGAGCCAGCTCGGGATATAAGCTGATACTTCGAAATGAACTTGATCCGCGAATGCGAATCACACCACTATGTAGACGCCTGGAATGCTCTTCCAACCACAACAGCAATGCATCTTGTGGCATTTGATTACTAGCATCAAGCATTGGGTTTATCAATTCTTGTGGCACACATGGCAGCATTTCTCTATCAGTCATCAGATTCTTTGTGCCAACATAAAGTTGGCCATCGGCACAATTAAGGAAAAAGTACTTCCCTGAATAATATGAAGCTGCCAAGATAATATAATTCGACCTGGCTGGAAAACCTAGCATTCTGGAAAATGTTTTAGTATATGCAACAATCTGCTTTAGAGGTAACAAATGCACATTTACATAATGGTCATAGAACTCATAGCCTCCTATAATCCCCAAAGAAGCCAGACGTTTTCCCTCAGATGGATCTTCAGACATTGTCTGCTGACCATCACAAAATCGAAACATAACCTTTGTTGGGATGGGTAATTTTACCCCTAGCAATTTCTCTGCCCGTTTTATTTCAGCTTCAGTTGCACCTTTCCTCAAAGTATCATGGGCTTCTGGATAATTTACAGCCATCCAACTGTTGATTGAAACCCAACATTGTTTGGCTCTCTTTACTAGAGGCAAGGGGTACCTACCAAATGATCGAAACCAAATCTTATATGCCTCCTGCAAAATAGTTATACATATATAATTATCAGATACTTGCGTATGATTGGAAGAGAAATGAAAGGAAGAAAGTTATACCCAGCATTGCAAGTGGAATAAAGTACCCAGATTTTGTTTACATTATCTCTTCAGAAGTCTTATTCAAGCTGCATGTCCTCACGGCATGAAACATGTTGGCAAAACAATCAAAAAGTCTTAAGAATCGTAATCAACTCTGCAGTTAACAGATGGGCTGAACTGGATCGGATGGGTAATGCTATGCTGCTCATTGTTGCCTATTGTGCATCATGACAACATGCAGAAGGTCTGCGCTCATTTTTTTCTTTGAGATCTAAGAAATTTAAAACATTTCGGATCACAGCTGTTCTTTCTGGCCACTAAGTATGTCATAGAACTCTTCTTATATATATTTTCCTCCCATAAATGCATGATTGAAAAGTGGGTCCTTGGAGAGCATCCTTGATTACGTTAAGCACAACTATAATTTGAGAAAAGCAAAGCAACTCACTTAAATTTCAGAACTTTATGGGGAAAGCAAGAAGTGTAATGTTTAGAATCCAGCGACTTCGTTTCCTTACCTACAAATATTCAGAATCAACCTGATCCAACTTTCCATTTTGTTCCTTATAACTGTTGTTGGGGATAAATCCCGCTCCTGCCGAAGCCCGGCCCAACGCTCAGCCCAATGTAACCAGTAGCCGCTGAAGAGCTTCAGTGCCAGGCGCCAGGCCGAGCCCCTAACACGGCCGAACTGCCTAGAGGCCGAACTCCCCTGCGCCAAGGTCCGGGCCGAACTGCCTAGAGGCCGAATCAGCGAACCCTGGCCGAACTTCCCCAGCCTCCCCCTCGGCCGAACTCTGTTACAAGTCCGAACTCCATTGGACGAACTGTCGCCTGCAGCAAGACCGGACGGTGCCTTCCTCTCCGTACCGGACTCCATGCGGCCCACGGTTCGCCGGTATGGCTCCCACGATCTACCGGACGACGCCTTCCTCTCCGTACCGGACTCCATGCGGCCGACGACTCGCCAGTATGGCTCCCACGATCTACCGGACGACGCCTTCCTCTCCGTACCGGACTCCATGCGGCCCACGACTCGCCGGTATGGCTCCCACGATCTACCGGACGACGCCTTCCTCTCCGTACCAAACTCCATGCTGCTCGACGACTCTCTGCCAGACGGCACAGCCGTCACCATCAACTAAGCTCCGCTATAAAAGGACCCCTCCCGACATACTAAGGCTAAGCTCTCTGAACTCTCGACTCTCTAAGCTCTCCTCCACATCTCTAAGCTCCGGAACTCATTCCGAGCACTCCATTACTGTTGGCCGGAAACTAACTTGACCGTCGGAGGGTCCTGCCGGAGCCACCACCCCACCGGTTCCGGACGGGACTTCGTTTTGCAGGTCCCCGGCGGCGCCCAGCGGCCTCGATTGCGGCGACCTCCGGCGGCGACGGATTTCTGCACCAACAGATTGGCGCTAGAGGAAGGGCCTGAACCTTCGAGGTTCCCTTGTTCTTAAAGGAGTGCTCGGCGACGATTTCCTTCCCCTGCTCCGGATCTCTCTTCTCCTTCTTCAGTATTCCTTTTCTGGAAAGAAAAATGCCCCCCAGAAGAGCCTCGACCCGGAGGTCGGCAACCTCCGCGGCCCGATCCCGTTCGGGTCCGTCCGCTCCCACTCCGGCCCCGGCGACACGGGCCCGCTCCGTACCCGCGGTGGATGCGGAGCGGTTCGACCTGCTTGCCCAGCAGGTCCGCGATCTTACGGAGGCGGTGCAGGCGGTGCAGGCCACGCATTCGCGAGGTCCGGCGCCCACTCGACCGGCGCGGGGTTCCCCGGAGCCCGAAACCCAGTCCAGGAGCGACCGATGTGGGCTACCCGACCTCCGGCCCTCGGGAGAGAAGGGCAGCCGGCAAGGAGCCCCCGCTCGGACCGCGGCTCGACCCAGGGAGAGGCTTCACACCTATTCCGCGAGAAGACTTTGGGGGTTAAGGATCGCGAAGACTTCCTGGATCAAAGGCTCTTGGAGATGGGACGACGCATAGAAGAACTTCGTCATACTCCTTCCGCGGCCTGTTCACCGGTTCCGGACTATCTACCGTTTTGGAGGAGGGTCCTGACCCGGCGCCACAAAATTGGCGGCGACACTGCGGCGAACAGCACCGGCGCCCATTCGCCGCTAGAAGTCTCCGCGCAAATGGAACACGATGCCCGCCCCCTCTCCTGAACCTCCGAAATTTTCTGGAAAAAAAAATGCCCCCTCAGAAGAGCCTCGACCCGGAAAACCTCCGCGGCCCGATCCCGTTCGGGTCCGTCCGCTCCCACTCCGGCCCCGGCGACACGGGCCCGCTCCGTACCCGCGGTGCAATGCGGAGCGGTTCCCGACCGCTTGCCCAGCAGGTCCGCGATCTTACGGACGCGGTGCGGGCGGTGCAGGCCACGCATTCGCAAGGTCCGGCGCCCACTCGACCGGCGCGGGGTTCCCCGGAGCCCGCAAAACCCAGTCCAGGAGCGGGACCGATGCGGGCTACCCGACCTCCCGGCCCTCCGAGAGAGCTAGGGCAGCCGGCAAGGAGCCCCCGCCTCTCGGACCGCGGCTCGACCCAGGGAGAGGTTCACACCGCGGGACCGCGAGAAGACTTTGGGGGTTAAGGATCGCGAAGACTTCCTGGATCAAAGCTCTTGGAGATGGGACGACGCAATAGAAGAACTTCGTCATACTCCTTCCTCCCGCGGTAACGATATTTGCACTGATCCTCCCTTCTCAAGAAATTCATGCAGGAACAGGTGCCGCCGAACTTCAAGCTCCCGCATTTTGAAAGCTACGATGGGACCACCGTGACCCGGTCGACCATTTGGAGGCTTTCAGGACTACGATGTTGCTCCATGGCGCGCCTGATGCCATCTTGTGTCGGGCTTTCCCCTCTACCCTCAAAGGAGCGGCCAGGAATTGGTACTCGGCGCTTAAGCCGGGCACCATCCTATCATTTGACCAAATGAGTCAACAATTCGCGGCCCACTTTGTCAGCAGCAGCGGCCGCGCAGAGGCTCGGATTCCTTGTTGACCATCAGGCAAAAAGAGGGGGAGCCCATCCGGGCTTACGTCACCCGGTTCAACGCTGCGCGCTGGAAGTCCGGAACCTGGACCAATCGGTTGCTATGGCCGCGCTCAAGGGCGGCCTTCAGAAGAACGACCTGTTGTTCTCCCTGGAAAAGAAATATCCCAGGGATTTCGCTGACATGCTAGCTCGGGCGGAAAGCTATGCCCGGGCAGAGGAGGCTTTTGAGGCCAAGGATAATGAGGCTCGCGACAAGCGACGAGTAGGCAGAGCGGGAAGGCCCGCCGAAGAAAGAAAGCGCACCGAAGCTTGGCCGCGCTCCCGAAACTCCCCCTGGTCGCGGGCGAGCCCGACTCCCCGGTGCGGGGAGCCCGGACTCCACCTCAGGCTCGGGGGCGGGAAGCCACCGACGGAAAGGCACACCGAAGTCCCCCCCGACGCCGAAGTTCCCCCCGGCGCCGAGGTTCTCCCCCGCGACGAGGTTCGTCTCCGCGCCAAGGTTCTCCCCTCCGGCGGCGTTTTCACAGCTACGCCCCTCTCAACGCCCCGAAGGCTCAAGTGCTGCTGGAGATCAAGGGAAGACTTCCGGAGCCGGAGAGAATGCGCTCCCATCCCAGAAGACGCAACCCCAACAAGTTCTGCCTTTACCACCGTGACCACGGTCACGATACCGAGGAGTGCGTCCAGCTCCAGGATGAAATCGAGGAGCTGGTCCGGCGGGGCAGGCTCGGCCGATTCCTGCAAAGACAACCTAAAGAGCGGGAAGATCGGCCGAGAATGTTGCCGCCGGATGGGGAGGATCGGCAGGAGGATCGGCCGCCTCTCGGCGTCATTAACACCGTTCTCGGGAGGACCGCAGCGGGGAAAGACCGACGAATCCGAGGGACCGGCGAAGAGGCAGAGGACCTCGGAGCCCATGACCTTCACCGAGGCAGACGCCCAAGGGATCCGATTTCCACATACGACGCGGTTGTAATCTCTTTAAACGTCGCTGATTATGATGTACGCCGCGTTTTGGTGGATAATGGAAGTTCGGCGGACATATTGTTTTATGATGCCTTCTTAAAAATGTCCCTACCTGACACCCGCTTAGGGCCTGTAGATTCCCCCCTGGTAGGATTTGCCGGGCACGCCGTTCCGATCGAAGGCATGGTGACTTTGGCGGTGACGGCGGGCCAATCCCCAAAATTGGCCAAGGCGCGGATCGACTTTCTGGTCGTGAAGACCTCGTCCGCCTATAATGCAATCCTTGGGCGACCCGGCCTAAACGCACTACGGGCGGTTGTGTCAACCTACTACTTAAAGATGAAATTCCCGACGAGCCACGGAGTCGGCGAGGTCAGAGGAGACCAGGCCCTGGCAAAGTACTGCTACTCGGTTGCCCTGCGCAGGGGAGACCGGCCCGACCTTTACCTTGTTGATGGACTGGACGTCCGCGACGACCTCACTGAAGAACGGGGCGAACCTGCGGAAGACCTCGTCCCTGTGTCCTTACACGACGGAGACCCGGGGCATGAGGTGCGGATCGGCTCCAACTTGGCGGCCGAGGTTAGAAGGACAGCTCGTCGCTTTCCTCAGAAGGAATGCGGACGTCTTCGCCTGGGCCCCAGCGGATGTACCAGGGATCGACGCCGATGTTATAGAGCATCGGCTGGCCATCGACCCAAGGCACCGACCCATCAGAGAAAAGTTGCGCCACCAAGCCTCCAGAGAGACAGAAGGCGGTAGCCGAAGAAGTGGATAAGCTCCTCGAAGCCGGACTCATCCGGGAGGTCAACTATCCGACCTGGGTCTCGAACGTGGTCCTCGTCAAAAAAGCAAACAACAAATGGAGGATGTGCGTCGACTTCAAGAAGCTGAACAAAGCCTGCCCAAAGGACAGCTACCCCCTGCCGAGGATCGATCAGCTGGTGGACGCTACCTCGGGCCACGAGCTCCTCACTTTTATGGACGCATTTTCTGGTTATAACCAGATACGCATGGCGCCCGAAGATGAAGAAAAGACCACCTTTATTACTGACCGAGGTCTCTACTGTTACAGGGTCATGCCTTTCGGACTCAAGAATGCAGGAGCCACCTACCAGCGCTTGGTCAATAAGGTCTTCAAGGGGCAGATCGGCCGCAACATGGAGGTGTACGTGGACGACATGCTAGTCAAAAGCCGAGCCTCGACGGACCACCTCGCCGACCTTGAAGAAACCTTCGGTGCGCTTAGGAGGCACAAGATGAAGTTGAACCCGACCAAATGCGCCTTCGGCGTGACCTCCGGAAAATTCCTAGGATTCATGGTGTCGAGACGCGGAATCGAGGCAAATCCCGAGAAAATCCGAGCCATCCAGGAGATGACTGCCCCGAAAACAATTAAGGAAGTTCAGCGCCTGGCTGGGAAGGTGGCGTCCCTGAACCGCTTTGTCTCGAGGTCGGCCGAGCGGTGCCTGCCTTTCTTCCAGGTCCTCAGGCGACCGAAAGATTTTTGCTGGACAGCGGAGTGCAAACAGGCATTCGAGGAGCTTAAAAACTACCTCGGCGCGCCCCCGCTGCTGGCAAAGCCCGAACCTGGAGAAGGGCTGCTCCTATACCTAGCTGTCTCTCCAATGGCCCTGGCGGCTGTCCTGGTCAGGGAAGATGCGAAGGCGCAACAACCAGTCTACTACGTGAGCCGAGCCTTGAGGGACGCGGAGACCAGGTACTCCAAGTTAGAAAAACTAATTTACTGTCTTCTGATCGCAGCCAGGAGGCTCCGACCTTACTTTCAGGAGCATACCATAACGGTCCTCACGGACCAACCAATAAGAACCGTCCTCCACCGAGCAGATGCTTCAGGAAGAATCGCCAAATGGGCGATCGAGCTCACGGAGTTCGACATCAATTACCGGCCCAGGCCATCGATCAAGGCTCAGATACTGGCGGACTTCGTGCTGGAATGCACCGCACCAGTTGAAGCCGAACTTGAATCGAGCGAGACTATCATCGGAGGGAGACCAGGCCCCAACAAAGCCGAGCTGTGGCGGTCGAGCTTCCCTGAAGAAAGGGCCGACCTTCTTGAAGGCGCCTGGGTTCTGCATGTGGATGGCTCATCCAACTCTAGCGGGGCCGGCGCAGGGCTGGTCCTGGTTAGCCCCGAGGGGATCGTCACCGAGTACGCATTGCGCTTCGAGTTTCCCACAACCAACAATGGGGCCGAGTATGAAGCGCTGATAGCCGGGCTGCAGATAGCCAGGGAATTGAAGGTGGGTCGGCTTCAAGTCTATAGCGACTCCCAGTTGGTGGTCGGTCAGGTCGGCGGCAGCTACGAGGCGCGGGAGGAAAGCATGGTGATGTACCTCGGGAAGGTGAAGAACTTAATACCAGCCTTCGACAGCTTCGACATTCGGCACATCCCAAGGACCGGGAATACAAGGGCCGACCTCCTCTCCAAGTTGGCCACCTCTGCCCCGGCCGAACTACCAAAAGAAGTGTTTCTGGAAACTCTGAAGTGCCCGACCACCGAGGAACCTCAGGCCGTCCTGCGGACGGACTTCGAGCCCAGCTGGATCGACCCGCTGATCGCCTACCTCGAAGAAGGGGTCCTTCCCCACGACCGGAGAGAAGCTCGGAAGCTCAGGAGTCAAGCCTCCCGCTACGTCTTGTACGAGGGCAGGTTATATAAAAGGTCATACTCCCTCCCGTTGCTGAGGTGCCTCCGACCCTCTGAGGCCTGCATCGCGCTACAGGATGTCCACGAAGGACTCTGCGGAAGTCACGCGGGAGCCAGATCCCTATCGCAAAGACTACTTCGGCAAGGGTACTACTGGCCAACCCTACTTCGTGATGCCACGGAATACGTGAAGAGATGTGACCGCTGCCAGAAGAACGCCAGCGTGCAAAGGCAGCCGGCATCCGAACTCACCCCGCTCACTGCACCCTGGCCCTTCGCTCAGTGGGGGATGGACATCCTCGGCCCCTTCCCAACGGCGTCCGGACAACGGAAGTTCCTCCTGGTCGCGATTGACTACTTTACCAAGTGGGTCGAGGCGGAACCGCTAGCGAAGATCACCGAGGCCAAGGTGCAGGACTTCGTCTGGAAGACGCTGATCTGCCGGTTCGGCCTGCCCCGAGCCCTCATAACCGATAATGGGCGACAGTTCGCTGGAGCCCGGTTTGCCGAGTTCTGCGAAGGACTGAACGTCTCCCACCACTTCACATCGGTGGCTCATCCGCAAGCTAATGGGGAAGCCGAAGTGACCAATCGGACCCTGCTGCAAGGCCTCAAGACGAGGCTCGACAGGGCAAAGGGGGCCTGGGCAGACGAACTCTACCACATCCTCTGGGCATACCGAACTACAACGCAGAGGGTGCCGACCGCGAGACGCCCTTCGCCCTTGGCCTTCGGCACCGAGGCAGTTCATCCCGATCGAGCTCAAACTTCCATCTGCTCGAATCGTGGGCTTCAACGAGCAACTCAACCCCCAGGACCTCAAGAGCCAACCTCGACCTGCTAGAAGAAAAAAGAGAGGAAGTGGCCCGCATCCGGATGGCCAGCCTACCAACGGAAGGTGGCTCGGTATTACAACTTCCAGAGTTCAAAAACAAGGCGTTCAGAGTTGGGGACTTAGTGCTCCGACGAGCTAGCCGTCTCTCAGCCTCAGAGTCAAGGGAAAGCTCGTCCTCAAATTGGGAAGGCCCGTACGAAGTGGTAGAGGTCGTCCGGACCTGGAACCTATCGCCTAAAGGAGCTCGGAGGGACTAACGCTTCCCCGACCTTGGAACTCGGAAAACCTGAGAATGTACCACCAATAGTTTCCCTCAATAAAATCATTTCTGGATGCGAAATCTATGCGATGACAGGAAAGAAGCAGTCAGCCGCGTTAGGAACAGGAGGAGAACCTCGTCCTAGCGTGAGCAAAGTCGAAGGCCCCGTCCACAAGGACGGGATGGGGGGAGAAGCGAGGACGACGGTCCTCATGTGCCCCCACAGCCGGCTAGGAACAGGAGGAGAACCTCGTCCTAGCACGAGCAAAGTCGAAGGCCCGTCCACAAAGGACGGGATGGGGGGAGAAGCGAGGACGACGGTCCTCATGTGCCCCCACAGCCGGCTAGGAACAGGAGGAGAACCTCGTCCTAGCGTGAGCAAAGTCGAAGGCCCCGTCCACAAAGGACGGGATGGGGGGAGAAGCGAGGACGACGGTCCTCATGTGCCCCCACAGCCGGCTAGGAACAGGAGGAGAACCTCGTCCTAGCACGAGCAAAGTCGAAGGCCCCGTCCACAAAGGACGGGATGGGGGGAGAAGCGAGGACGACGGTCCTCATGTGCCCCCACAGCCGGCTAGGAACAGGAGGAGAACCTCGTCCTAGCGTGAGCAAAGTCGAAGGCCCCGTCCACAAAGGACGGGATGGGGGGAGAAGCGAGGACGACGGTCCTCATGTGCCCCCACAGCCGGCTAGGAACAGGAGGAGAACCTCGTCCTAGCGTGAGCAAAGTCGAAGGCCCCGTCCACAAAGGACGGGATGGGGGGAGAAGCGAGGACGACGGTCCTCATGTGCCCCCACAGCCGGCTAGGAACAGGAGGAGAACCTCGTCCTAGCGTGAGCAAAGTCGAAGGCCCCGTTCACGAAGGACGGGATGGGGGGAGAAGCTCGGACGACGGTCCGCATGTGCCCCCACAGCCCGTTAGGAACAAGAGGAGAACCTCGTCCTAACGTGAGCAAGGTTCAAGGCCTAGCCACAGAGTCTACGGCAAGCTTCACTACAGAAGACGAGGTCTCCTTCGGACCTCAACTTCAACTTCGGTGTCAGCATCAGCGGGAGACGGGATCTCCCCCAAGCGATCATAACCTTGACTGCAAAAGAGGAGGTCTCCCCCGAATCGACTTCGGTTGATGAAGGCAATGTCAACTCCGACCCTGACCACGGGGGGCGACATTGACTCCGGCCTCAACGTCGGCTTCACCAATTTTGGCTGGAAACGAGTCCCACTTCAACTCCAAACATCGACTGGGGATGAAACCTCCCCCAAGCCTCAGCTTCAACTTCAGCGTCAATATTGGCTGGAGATGAGACCTCCCCCGAGCTTCAGCTGCAACAATGCGGAGCCTGGAAGAAGACTTCGGCAGTCGCCTGTTTTGGTACTCCCTTCCTTCAATTTTTGAACTCGGGAGTGGGGGGCTACTGTTGGGGATAAATCCCGCTCCTGCCGAAGCCCGGCCCAACGCTCAGCCCAATGTAACCAGTAGCCGCTGAAGAGCTTCAGTGCCAGGCGCCAGGCCGAGCCCCTAACACGGCCGAACTGCCTAGAGGCCGAACTCCCTGCACCAAGGTCCGGGCCGAACTGCCTAGAGGCCGAATCAGCGAACCCTGGCCGAACTCCTTCGGACTCCCCACGGCCGAACTCCTTCGAACCGACCTCAGGCGGCCCGTGCAGCCGAACTCCTTCGAACTGCCCACAGCCGAACTCCTTCGGACTCCCCACGGCCGAACTCCTTCGGACCGACCCCAGGCGAGCCCGTGCAGCCGAACTCCTTCGGACTGCCCACGGCCGAACTCCTTCGGACTCCCCACGACCGAACTCCTTCGGACCGACCTCAGGCGGGCCCGTGCAGCCGAACTCCTTCGGACTGCCCACGACCGAACCCCTCAGCGAGCCCTGGCCGAACCAACTAGCAACCGAAGTCCTTCAACTGGCCAGCCGAGCCTCTTCGGGCCTCTCAGCGGTCGAACTCCTCGGCAACCGTCCCGCGGCCGAACTCTACAGATGGCCGACCCTTCAACCAGACGAACTTCCCCAGCCTCCCCCTCGGTCGAACTCTGTTACAAGTCCGAACTCCATTGGACGAACTGTCGCCTGCAGCAAGACCGGACGGCGCCTTCCTCTCCGTACCGGACTCCATGCCGGCCGACGACTCGCCCACTCGCCGGTATGGCTCCCACGATCTACCGGACGACGCCTTCCTCTCCGTACCGGACTCCATGCGGCCCACGACTCGCCGGTATGGCTCCCACGATCTACCGGACGACGCCTTCCTCTCCGTACCAAACTCCATGCTGCTCGACGACTCTCTGCCAGACGGCACAGCCGTCACCATCCACTAAGCTCCGCTATAAAAGGACCCCTCCCGACATACTAAGGCTAAGCTCTCTGAACTCTCGACTCTCTAAGCTCTCCTCCACATCTCTAAGCTCCGGAACTCATTCCGAGCACTCCATTACTGTTGGCCGGAAACTAACTTGACCGTCGGAGGGTCCTGCCGGAGCCACCACCCCACCGGTTCCGGACGGGACTTCGTTTTGTAGGTCCCCGGCGGCGCCCAGCGGCCTCGATTGCGGCGACGGATTTCTGCACCAACAACTGTATTTTTTTCTCTTTTTTCTTTTTTCACCTCCTGCAGTTTTCATTTTTCATCTTTGTACGTTTAGATTAATCCACCAGCATTTTTTTTTTTAAAAAAAAGGCAGTTGTTGGGGATAAATCCCGCTCCTGCCGAAGCCCGGCCCGACGCTCAGCCCAATGTGACCAGTAGCCGCTGAAGAGCTTCAGCACCAAGGTCCGGGCCGAACTGCCTAGAGGCCGAACTCCCCTGCGCCAAGGTCCGGGCCAAACTGCCTAGAGGACGAACTCCCACCGCCAGCCGAACTTCCGGACGGCCGAGCTCCTTGTACTCCAAGCAGCTGGACTTCTTCGGGAGACGGACTCCTCCCAGACGCCCGTTCGGGCCGAACTGCCTAGAGGCCGAACTCCCCTGCGCCAAGGCCCGGGCCGAACTACCTAGAAGCCGAACTCCTTCGGACCCCACGGCCGAACTCCTTCGGACCGACCCCAGGCGAGCCCATGCAGCCGAACTCCTTCGGACCCCACGGCCGAACTCCTTCGGACCGACCCCAGGCGAGCCCATGCAGCCGAACTCCTTCGGACTTCCCACGGCCGAACTCCTTCGGACCGACCCCAGGCGAGCCCATGCAGCCGAACTCCTTCGGACCCCACGGTCGAACTCCTTCGGACCGACCCCAGGCGAGCCCAAGTGGCCGAACCCCTTCGGACCGACCCTAGGCGACCGAACTCCTCAGCGAGCCCTGGCCGAACCAACTAGCAACCGAAGTCCTTCAACTGGCCAGCCGAGCTTCTTCGGGCCTCTCAGCGGTCGAACTCCTCGGCAACCGTCCTGCGGCCGAACTCTACAGATGGCCGACCCTTCAGCCAGACGAACTCCCCCGGCTTCCCCCTCGGCCGAACTCTGTTACAAGACCGAACTCCATGCGGCCGACGACTCGCCAGTATGGCTCCCACGATCTACCGGACGACGCCTTCTTCTCCGTACCGGACTCCATGCGGCCCACGACTCGCCAGTATGGCTCCCACGATCTACCGGACGACGCCTTCTTCTCCGTACCGGACTCCATGCGGCCCACGACTCGCCGGTATGGCTCCCACGATCTACCGGACGACGTCTTCCTCTCCGTACCAAACTCCATGCTGCCCGACGACTCTCTGCCAGACGGCACAGCCGTCACCATCAACTAAGCTCCGCTATAAAAAGACCCCTCCCGACATATTAAGGCTAAGCTCTCTGAACTCTCGACTCTCTAAGCTCTCTGAACTCTCGACTCTCTAAGCTCCGGAACTCATTCCGAGCACTCCATTACTGTTGGCCGAAAACTAACTTGACCGTCGGAGGGTCCTGCCGGAGCCACCACCCCACCGGTTCCGGACGGGACTTCGTTTTGCATGTCCCCGGCGGCGCCCAGCGGCCTCGATTGCGGCGACCTCCGACGGCGACGGATTTCTGCACCAACAGCAGTAATCACTGAAAACACCTCCTGCTAATTCTTGCTATTCAGAACGTTTATCTCTTTATACATCATTCAGTTCCAAATAAATAAATAAATATGAAAAACGAGTTCTCAACTTATCTCACATTTTCCCTTTTCTTCCCCATGCGTAGGATTTGGATCCCCGTTTCCAAATTCTCTCCAAAGGAAAACCCTTCCTTTTTCTCTTTCTCCTTCTCACCCAAATTTTAACTTCAAAAGCACAAATTTCTCAAAAAACGGATCCCATCTCCCTTAAATTCAAATTCCAAGTCGCCCACTTCCCCAAGAAACCCGACCATGCCGTCCCCTCATCATCCCTCTTTATCCCCACCCATTCCCCTCCTCACCTACTTAAAAGAGAGACATCAGGAGCGATCAACAAAACAATCGAGGAGCCTGTAGAGGAATCCGTCGAAAACGAGCTCGGAGAGAAGAAAAGGAGAGGGAGATACCTTGAAGGAGGGACATGGGTTGCCATCGGGGTCGAGGGGCGCGTCGAGGCCGAGATCGCGGGCGCAGAAATGGCGCCAGAGAGAGTCGTCGGAGGCGGCTGCCCTCAGCCTCGTAGAGACGCAGGCGACGGTGGTGACGACCACGGGTTCGAGCTTGGAGAGGATGGTCTCCAAGACCAGGCCCTCCAATCCATCCAGCCCCACCGCCATTTCTCTTCTCCTGTCGAGCTCCACGGATCGATTCCCTCCAATAGATTGTGGCAGGAAAGGTGAGCGTCGTAGATATCTTGAAGGCGTTGCCCCGTGTTTGTATCTGATCCGGTGGATATATTGAAAGCCCAGTGTTCCGCTTGGCGTATCTGATCCAGTTCAAAGGGGACAAGAGGGGTTTTCTTATAATAAAAATGATGAGGGTTTTTCTGCACTCGACATGGTTTCTATTATTTTAAAAAAATGAAAAATCTGTTTCCAATTCTACCAATGCTTCTAATAACAAACGGTGGACCGCCATAAAAATTGGAGGGCAAGTGAGGACAATACGATGGAAGCCGCTCAAATGATAGCACGATTGAACTGATGGATGCCAAAAAAAAAAAAAAAAAAAAAAAAAAAGATAAATATCATTGTTTTATGGAGAACAAACAAATAGATGGATGATAATGAAAGATAGATGTCAGAAATGAATAGATAGATATCAAGAATGAATAGCCACCAAGAATAAAAAAATGGATAGGCGGTGGCAGAAAATAGATGTTGAGAATGAATAAATGCATAGATAGCATGATTAAGAAAGATGGCGACGAAGCAATGGGAGAAAATATTGGAGAGATGGGCAATAACAAGAAGAGCAGTGAAGGCAGAAGGAAGGTTTGACGAAGGAAAAAAGAAAAAAAAAAAATTTTAAAAAAAAATAATTTTTTTTATTTTTTAAAATAATAAAATTATTTTAAAAATAAAATAAATTAAATATATTTTTTAAAAAAATAATAAATATATTTTTTTAGAAAAAAATTATATTTTGACTTCTTCGCTTATAACTATATTCATGAATACATCTTTGGTTTCAAAAAGTTTCAATAAAATCTTCCAACTTTTACTCTTTCTATCTATAAAATGACTAGATTACGATTTCTCTCTCCCTATCCAAAATGCTACCATCCATTGCTTCAATGCCTCTGGCCTCCTGTCCATCCAAAAGTTATTTGTTGAATCAAATCCATCGTATCATTTTTGGACCAACTCAATTAAAACCTAACATATCATAGGTATTGATGGCGAAAATAAAAAAAAATTATCGATAAAAATCAAGAGAATAAAATTAATCATGATTTTTCTTTAAACCCCTTTTTTTTCTCCAAAAATAATAGAAAAAGGATACTGCACGATTTGCATCATGTTCACTGATGTGGACTTGAAGAAGAACAACAACGATCAATTAGGACTATCAATGGTGATGGAGCTCTTGATGGAGGAGCAAACCTTGTTGATGGTGTGAAGGAAGCGCTCAATGTCGAAGTTGCCCCGCTACAGAAGAGCATCTAGTCTTCAACGACCAGGGAAGCCAGGTCTCAAGGCATGATTTCCCACTTCATTGACCTCCAACTCACGATCGAGCCTTTGAAGTTGTCCATTAACGAAGTGATAGGATTTTGCTCAAGCATGAAAATTTGGAAAGGAGAACTTTCTTTGCTAATGGAGGAGAACATGGGAGGAGAACCCCTCCCTTTTTCTTCTCTTGTCATTGTATTCGCCAATGGCACGGGCTCTGGCCGCCCCAAATGAAAAATGCTCTCCCATCTTCCCTCTCCTATCCTTAAATGGAAAATAACATTTGATCTGATTTTCATTGATAAAAAGAAATGGGTTATAGCAAATGGATCCAAATGGATTAGTGTCTCAATCAAAAATCGTGATTGATTTCATTCACGATTGATCCCATTTTCATTGAGAAAATGGGTTACGATCCAATCAGATTTACTTGTCAATAAAATTGCCATGGGTTACGATCCAAATAAAATCGCATCTCAACCAAAATCATGTTCTTTTTTTCTTTTATCAAGCTTATAAGGTCTTAGTTGAACTGATCCAAAAATAACATGGCGAATATCATTCAACCAATAACTTTTTCTATCTACCTTATCAAACTCCCCTTCCTTTACTCCAAAGTCAAACTCCCTAACGATCACGAAAACCTACATGTCATCCTCTTTCTTGATAAATCCTTATCAAAATCATAAGAGGTCACCACCCTCTTACGCGCTCTCCATCCTACATCTAGGATGTTCTGTAAGAATCCAATCTATTCTTTTTTCTAAAGATGGCAATTCATGTTACCGGGTCATAAACAGATCAACTTGTTTATGAAACGACCCATATAACCTAAATACAAACACGACACGATTATTAAATGGATTGGATTAACAATTCATATATTGACTACTTATTAAACGGATCACCTGCATAACCTGATTATTAAATGGGCCATGTCAGATCAACATGAACACAATATGTATATGACATAATTAACAAAATTGACATAAATTTTTTTAAAAAAATAAATAAATCTATTTTTTTTGGGTTCAGCTAAACTATAAAAAAATATCAGTATGTATAAATTATAGCAAGCAAAGAGAACCATACAAACATCCAACTACAAACCATAACTGGAGGATGCACGAACTTATTATAAATATATTTAAAACCCTACATCAATCATTAATCAAAAACTATTTCAATATAAGAGTAACTAAATTATATTAATACAAACATATCATCACTTAAATTCCACAGATCAGCAAAGTTTAAACCAAATAACAACCAATAGTTCACAAAAGATACAATAATATGGTTTACCAACACAATATATATTGTTAGGGTTTAGATTATTATGGACAAGATAGAAATAACCTTTCATTTTAATAAATTTATAAAAATGTTAAATGGATTATGCAGGTCTATTTCGGGTTCATGAGTCAACCCGCAAATGGTATGGATTTTGCGGGTTGTAATTGTGTCGATCCATTTTTTATCCGAATCTGTATAAGCTCAATCCAAAATTGGATTTTTTCGTATCGAGTTTGCATGTCGTATCAAAAATTACCATCCCTTCTTTTTTTTTGCATGAATTGTAAAGCATACGAGAAAAAAATTAAACCTTATGCATTGAGTGCGTGAAGCAAAAGAAGAGGACTCTCGATGGAGTTTGTCTCCTCTTCCAAATTTAATCAGAAAAGGAATTTTAAGGCGGATCAAACTCTAGCGAGGATACTCAGACTCCCATCTATAAATCCCCCTCCTCTCTTCTTCTAAGCATTGTCCCTGTTGGTGCAGAAATCCGTCGCCACCGGAGGTCGCCGCAATCGAGGCCGCTGGGCGCCGCCGGGGACCTGCAAAACGAAGTCCCGTCCGGAACCGGTGGGGTGGTGGCTCCGGCAGGACCCTCCGATGGTCAAGTTAGCTTCCGGCCAACAGTAATGGAGTGCTCGGAATGAGTTTCGGAGCTTTAGAGATGTGGAGGAGAGCTTAGAGAGTCGAGAGTTCAGAGAGCTTAGCCTTAGTATGTCGGGAGGGGTCCTTTTATAGCGGAGCTTAGTTGATGGTGACGGCTGTGCCGTCTGGCAGAGAGTCGTCGGGCAGCATGGAGTTTGGTACGGAGAGGAAGGCGTCGTCCGGTAGATCGTGGGAGCCATACCGGCGAGTCGTGGGCCGCATGGAGTCCGGTACGGAGAAGGAAGGCGTCGTCCGGTAGATCGTGGGAGCCATACTGGCGAGTCGTGGGCCGCATGGAGTCCGGTACGGAGAAGAAGGCATCGTCCGGTAGATCGTGGGAGCCATACTGGCGAGTCGTCGGCCGCATGGAGTCCGATCTTGTAACAGAGTTCGGCCGAGGGGGAAGCCGGGGGAGTTCGTCTGGCTGAAGGGTCGGCCATCTGTAGAGTTCGGCCGCAGGACGGTTGCCGAGGAGTTCGACCGCTGAGAGGCTCGAAGAAGCTCGGCTGGCCAGTTGAAGGACTTCGGTTGCTAGTTGGTTCGGCCAGGGCTCGCTGAGGAGTTCGGTCGCCTAGGGTCGGTCCGAAGGGGTTCGGCCACTTGGGCTCGCCTGGGGTCGGTCCGAAGGAGTTCGGCCGTGGGGTCCGAAGGAGTTCGGCCGTGGGGTCCGAAGGAGTTCGGCTGCATAGGTAGTTCGGCCCGGACCTTGGCGCAGGGGAGTTCGGCCTCTAGGCAGTTCGGCCCGAACGGGCGTCTGGGAGGAGTCCGTCTCCCGAAGAAGTCCAGCCGCTTGGAGTACAAGGAGCTCGGCCGTCAGGAAGTTCGGCTGGCGGTGGGAGTTCGTCCTCTAGGCAGTTTGGCCCGGACCTTGGCGCAGGGGAGTTCGGCCTCTAGGCAGTTCGGCCCGGACCTTGGTGCTGAAGCTCTTCAGCGGCTACTGGTCACATTGGGCTGAGCGTCGGGCCGGGCTTCGGCAGGAGCGGGATTTATCCCCAACAGTAGCCCCCCCACTCCCGAGTTCAAAAATTGAGGGAAGGGAGTACTAAAACAAGCGACTGCCGAAGTCTTCTTCCAGGCTCCGCATTTGTTGCAGCTGAAGCTCGGGGGAGACCTCATCTCCAGTCGATGTTTCGGAGTTGAAATGGAACTCGTTTCCAGCTAAAGTCGATGAAGCTGATGTTGAAGCCGAAGTAAATCTCGCCTCCTTCGGTCGAGGTCGGATTTCGAGCTCCTCGGGGGCGACATTATCCTCATCAGTTGAAGTTGACTCGAGGGAGACCTCCTATCTTGCAGCCGAGGTTGAAGTGCGCGCTCGGGGGAGATCTTATCTCCTACGGCCGAGCTTTCCTCGGGGGAGATCTTATCTCCTGCAGCCGAAGTGAAGTGCGCGCTCGGGGGAGATCTTATCTCCTGTAGCCGAGGTTGAAGTGCGCGCTCGGGGGAGATCTTATCTCCTACGGCCGAGCTTCCCTCGGGGGAGATCTTATCTCTTGCAGCCGAAGTGAAGTGCGCGCTCGGGGGAGATCTTATCTCCTGCAGCCGAAGTTGAAGTGCGCGCTCGGGGGAGATCTTATCTCCTATGGCCGAGCTTTCCTCGGGGGAGATCTTATCTCCTGCAGCCGAAGTGAAGTGCGCGCTCAGGGGAGATCTTATCTCCTGCAGCCGAAGTGAAGTGCGCGCTCGGGGGAGATCTTATCTCCTGTAGCCGAGCTTCCCTCGGGGGAGATCTTATCTCCTGCGGCCGAGGTTGGTGCTTGTGTTAGGACGAGGTTCTCCTCCTGTTCCTAACCGAGGCTGTTCCGGTCGCTCGGGAGAGATCTTATCTCTAGCCGAGGTTGTCGACGGTCGCTCGGGAGAGATCTTATCTCTAGCCGAGGTTGGTGCTCGTGTTAGGACGAGGTTCTCCTCCTGTTCCTAACCGAGGTTGTTCCGGTCGCTCGGGAGAGATCTTATCTCTAGCCGAGGTTGTCAACGGTCGCTCGGGAGAGATCTTATCTCTAGCCGAGGTTGATGTGCGCGCTCGGGGGAGATCTTATCTCCTGCGGCCGAGCTTCCCTCGGGGGAGATCTTATCTCCTGCGGCCGAGGTGCGCGCTCGGGGGAGATCTTATCTCCTGCGGCCGAGCTTGTTGCTCGCGTTAGGACGAGGTTCTCCTCCTGTTCCTAACGCGGCGATTATTGACTGCTGCTCTCCTGTCATCGCATAGTTTTCGCATCCAGAAATAATATTATGCAGAGGGGAGAATTTTACCGAAGGGAAATCGTGGACAGCGCGCTCTCGTTTGAGGGGTCGACGGGGCGTTGTTCCTCGGAGCTCCCTCGAGCAGCAAGTCCCGTCCAGACGACCTCCTCTATCTCATGCCGGCCTTCATAATTTGGACCATGCTTCTCTTGACTTTGTCGCTGGGGATGACAATCACCGATGTAGCTAGCTCCTAGCTCCTCCCCGGGGTGGCGTTGATGACGCCGCGGGACGGCCAACCTTCTTGTCTTTTCCGGTTACGGCAGTGCCTATAGCCGATCTTCTCCTTGATCGCGCATGTTTGGAGAGGCCGTAGTCCTTCAGGTCTTGGCGGTTGGCTCTTAACTTTGCCGAGAATTCGAGTTAGAGGAGCGGGTCGTAGTTGCGGAACCTTCTGGGAGGGGGGCTTCGTTCCGTCCTTGCCGGCGCCGAACTTTATTTTGGAGGTTGAGTTGAGGAGTTCGGCTTTCCACCGAGCTTCATTTTACCTTGATGCCGAGCTTTGGGGGGAGCCCGGCTTTTCTCCGAGCCGAACTTCTTTCCGCTTCGGCGGGGAACTTCTGCTCTCTGTTTCTCTCTTCGGGGCGATTGGGCTCTTCCTTAAGGCTGATTTCTCACGCCCTCATGGCGGGCTTGCTGGTGGAGTCGCTACCGGAGGCTGCTGTAAAGCGTGCAACGCCTCCGTGAGGCCACGGCCACGGATCTGTCGGTCAAGCAGGCCGAACTGCTTCACGTATCCACCGCGGGTTCAGGTGGAACCTAGGCCGCCGGGGCCGGAGCAGGGACAGACGGACTCGGAGGGGATCGAGCCGCGGAAGCCGTCGAGCGCCGCGTCGAAGCCCTTCTGGGGGGCATTTCCTCTTTCCAGAGAAGGAATTCTGAAGAGGGAGAAGAGAGATCCGGAGCAGGGGCGGAAAATCGTCGCCGAGCACTCCTTTAAGAACAAGGGAACCTCGAAGGTTCAGGCCCTTCCTTCTAGCGCCAATCTGTTGGTGCAGAAATCCGTCGCCGCCGGAGGTCGCCGCAATCGAGGCCGCTGGGCGCCGCCGGGGACCTGCAAAACGAAGTCCCGTCCGGAACCGGTGGGGTGGTGGCTCCGGCAGGACCCTCCGACGGTCAAGTTAGTTTCCGGCCAACAGTAATGGAGTGCTCGGAATGAGTTCCGGAGCTTAGAGATGTGGAGGAGAGCTTAGAGAGTCGAGAGTTCAGAGAGCTTAGCCTTAGTATGTCGGGAGGGGTCCTTTTATAGCGGAGCTTAGTTGATGGTGACGGCTGTGCCGTCTGGCAGAGAGTCGTCGGGCAGCATGGAGTTTGGTACGGAGAGGAAGGCGTCGTCCGGTAGATCGTGGGAGCCATACCGGCGAGTCGTGGGCCGCATGGAGTCCGGTACGGAGAGGAAGGCGTCGTCCGGTAGATCGTGGGAGCCATACCGGCGAGTCGTGGGCCGCATGGAGTCCGGTACGGAGAGGAAGGCGTCGTCCGATCGTGGGAGCCATCCGAGGTGGGCCGCATGGAGTCCGGTACGGAGAGGAAGGCGCCGTCCGGTCTTGCTGCAGGCGACAGTTCGTCCAATGGAGTTCGGACTTGTAACAGAGTTCGGCCGAGGGGGAAGCTGGGGGAGTTCGTCTGGCTGAAGGGTCGGCCATCTGTAGAGTTCGGCCGCGGGACGGTTGCCGAGGAGTTCGACCGCTGAGAGGCCCGAAGAAGCTCGGCTGGCCAGTTGAAGGACTTCGGTTGCTAGTTGGTTCGGCCAGGGCTCGCTGAGGAGTTCGGTCGCCTAGGGTCGGTCCGAAGGGGTTCGGCCACTTGGGCTCGCCTCGCCTGGGAAGTCGGTCCGAAGGAGTTCGGCCGTGGGGTCCGAAGGAGTTCGGCTGCATCGGGTTCGGCCTGGGACCTTGGCCAGGGGAGTTCGGCCTCTAGGAGTTCGGCCGAACGGGCGTCTGGGAGGAGTCCGTCTCCCGAAGAAGTCCAGCCGCTTGGAGTACAAGGAGCTCGGCCGTCAGGAAGTTCGGCTGACGGTGGGAGTTCGTCCTCTAGGCAGTTTGGCCCGGACCTTGGCGCAGGGGAGTTCGGCCTCTAGGCAGTTCGGCCCAGACCTTGGTGCTGAAGCTCTTCAGCGGCTACTGGTCACATTGGGCTGAGCGTCGGGCCGGGCTTCGGCAGGAGCGGGATTTATCCCCAACAGTCCCAATCTTCAGTCAAAATGCTAGTGAAATCAAAGGGATTAGTGGGTCTTTTCTGATAACCACCATGAAATTTATCATCAAAGCTGTGGTATTGATCTTCTATTCTTTTTCCTCTTTTCTTTTTTGAACATTAGGAAGCCTTTGATGGCCTGATTGAGCCATCAGTTGTTAGATTATATGGTGGACCAAACCTCCCTTATTCCCTTTTTTTCTTGTCTTCCATCGGACTGGCTAGCATTGCCAAATGTGTCATTGCTTTAGTTGCCGGACGTTAGAGCCATCCTCACTGGAGCTATCGGAGTCATTGCGATATAGGGCTTTAGCCATCAAAGATGAGCTGGCTTAAGATCCCCTCATCCCATATTATCACGAAGAAAAAAAGAGAAAAAGAAGGAGAGAAAGAGAGGGAGATCATAAAGAGAAAGAAGAAAAAAAAAAAATAAATAAAAAAAATTAAAAAAAGAGTTTCTCTCACTTTACTTATTTTTTCTAATTTCTCTCTCTACTTTCTCTCTGTAAAATTTTTTTACTATAACTTTCTCTCTCTTTATGGGTTTCTTCCTCTAGAAATCCTATAACTCTCCAAGCTGATTTAGAGTTACCACTTTTTCAAAAAATGGTGCCCAAGTAATTATAATTCCTTTTGGCTTGGTTTGGTTATGGAATAAGTTTAAAAGAATAATAGTTTGGATGTGTTCAACCAAGAGAAAATAGCCAATTCATAAACTTATATTGTAAATATGAATAATAATATAAAATATATATTATTAATGACTTGTGATAATAAAATATCTATTTAAAAAAATTATGCATTTCAAATATCATACTGTGCACATATATTAATATAGATAACATCTCCTATTAATGAGATGTGTCGGGACAAATCATATTGACGATTGTTTGCTCGATAAATGATTTATTTATATATAATAATAAATATATAATGATATAATTTATCCATAAAAGTATGATTCATTCTATTAAAAATTTAAATAGTTAATTTTTTTTTTTCATATTTCAATCAAAAACTTTATTTCTTAAAAAAATTTAATCTTTTACCTCAAGCCAGCAGCCAAAATCGGGCATTCTGTGCATCTCCATCAGCCTGCGTCATTAGGTGGAATTTGATTAGTCCTGTTTAAGATAGGGCATACTCATCTGATTCACTTCTCTTGGCACATAGTGCCTAATTCAGCTTCAAATTTTCTTTATCATTTTTTTTTCTCCTCCAAATCTTACACTAGTTTCTTTAGTTAGCTAATTTTAAGGTTTCAATACCATTATTATTACATTATAGTGGACCCCCATGAGATTATTTGGGCCACTATAATGGTTAGAACAGTTATTATCTATGCACAAGGACTAAAATTGAGCTTTTTTTTTTGGATTTAAAACAATAAGTGTTATGATAGATGTTATTTTTCACTATAATAGAAAATAAAGTTCAATAATAGAAAATTAACTTTCTTGATTGAATAAAAATTATTTGATCTACCTAGCATAGAACATGAATTGAAAAATACTTTGCTCTACTGCAGGGTGCAAATTGAATAGTGGTCATTTTTCTCATTATATAACAATAATTTTGATATCAAACCACCCTACAAAATTCATGGCATATGTTAGAATTAACACGTCACTTGACACGAATTGCGTCAAAATCTAGAACTAAGTAATATATATTAGACACTTGTTCACTTTTCAAAACAAAAATAAATGTTAAATATAATTCGATTTTTGTTGAAAAAAGACAAAGATTAACCATGCTTGCAGTGAAGAAAGATTAGGATTAATCTTCGATCACACAAATCATAATTAAATCCCCTAAAAAAATACATCCTCTATATACACTTTCAGTGCCTGTCCGCTGTTCGCTTCCGACCACCAAAATAATTATCCTGACTGTACGTCGTAAAACATCACGACCGAATCCTCAGTCCAATCTCCACTTCGTCCTCCATCTCGTGATTCGTGCTCAACCCTGATGAGCCTCCATCATCCCCTTCGCCCAGGCCGTTCTCCCCCGCCGCCGAGGGCGACGGCCGCGGACTCCACGTGGGTGAGTAGGTACTCGTAGATCTTTTTCCTGAGCCGCTCGATCGTCTCCGGCGGCACGCCGTCGTCGTCCCTGCCGCCACCGTCCTCCCCCTCCTCCCCTCCCCTCTGCCCGATGCCGTCCAGCCAGCCGTTCACTTTCTTGAGCTGTGACAGCATCCCTGCCACCAGATCCCGATCCCACGGCATGGAGGCCACCACGTCGGCGTCCAAGAACCGCTCCACGAACCCTAAGAACCACGCCCTCGAGGATTCCCTCAGCGCCCGCGCCAGCTCCGCCCCCTCCTCCAGCCCTCCCCCCCGGGCCCACTCCCGCGGTGGCAAAGGCGGCGGCGCGGCCCCCCGCGACCTCCGGATTGCCGCAGTAACCGAAGATCTGGAAGAGGCCGTCGCCACCGACGGCGAACGGGGCTTGATAGGGGAGGCGGCGGGCTTCGAGGCCGCGGTGGATCTCGCCGAAGAGTCGAGGACAAGCGCCGCCGAGGGCGGCGGAGAGGCGGCGGAAGGGGGCGGCAAGGGGGATTTGGGGCGGTAGAGGGTAAAGGGGGAGAGGTCGGTGGCGAGGGCGGCGTGGACCCAGGACGCGGCGAGCTTGCGGTTCTCGGAGGAGATCCGAAGAGCTTCTTCCCGGATCGGGTCACCTCCCGCGGACTGGTCCGGTGAGTCTACCATGGCAGGGGAGGCTCTGGAGAGGGCGTCGGAGGTGAGACCGGCGTGGGTGATGGTGGCGTAGAGGGCCAGAAACTGCTCCACCGAGGGCTGGGGGTTATTCTCCTCCGCGGAGCAAGTCAACTCCGCGTACATACTGGTAAAAAAAAATTACGTTTCCATTAAAAAGAGCAAAAAAAAAAAAAAAGAAAAAGAAAAAAAGAAAAAAGAAAAAGAAAAAACAGTTCCAGGTTATAGGGATTTTGTATTAAATTGAGGGCATAGTAAATCATCCTAATTGTTAAAAATTTGTGCAATAGAGCAAGAACCTTTTAATTGGTTGATTATCTGGAATAATGAAATGTTAAGTCATAATAAATCACTCCAATTGAGCAGTGCAAAATATTTACAGTTAGTTGTAAAAATTCAAGAGTTATTGAACTGTTTGCTTAATTTAGTTGTTGCACCAATAAATAGTTTTTGAAACATGGAGAGTTTTCTTCGGTGGTGAATAAGTTTCTGACTTGAAACCATGAAACTACATTAGGAAGTAGTAGGCTTTTTCAAAAAAAATCACATGGAAGCACAGCCAAGCATTGTCCCCACTTCATCATTTCCATTCCTAAAATCAAAAGTTCACATGAGGTCTGTAAAGAAATAAATGTTTTCGATTCTATTTTCTGCCAATTTACCTGAATTATCTCCAACCTCCTGGTGCTGCTTAGCAAGTTTCCAGATGCAACTTATCTATGGCTGAGGGGCCCATTAACAGTTGGTATTTTGGTTCCACTCGTTGTCAGTATTTGTTTATTCAAAGTCATTAATTGAGCTCAAACATGCTTACATTATGTTGGTATAGAAACTTATATATCAAGTATCTTTTCATGAAAGAAGAAAAAACAAAGAAGGGAAACATGGGTTGCCATGTGAGGAGGAGAACAAACATGCAGCTAAAAGCTTAGATTCTTTTTGCCACAGAAGCATTCTATTGGAGGTAAACCCTACTCGGTTCGATAATCCAAGTGAGGACCTAGTTTTCATCATATGACAGGCAATTTTATAAGCAAGGCCTACTTTTCATGAATCTTAATAGTTTATTCTTGGTCAAAGTGCTCTGTTGATACATTGCAAGAAGGAACCTTCAATTGATGCATTTATTCCTCCTCAATAGATATATCTTCGTTGTCAAGAGGATTTCTTCTAGTTGGCATCTACCTAATGACACTATTTAAACAAGTGTTCCCATATCCTAGTATTTTAGTTTGCATTGCTCTTTGATTGATTAGAGTCAATGCTGACTTCTAAATGTTCTCCATATCAGCTTCCACCCAACAATGAGATGTACTAATTTTCTAGTCCTCTGACCCCCAATTTGGCTGTTCTCTCCTATCCTCTAATGCTCTTCTAATGGCCATTAAATTACTGCAACTTAGTGCATGTGTCTTTACTTGTTTGGTTCTTAAAGTAGTTCGTCCTGAACTACATCAACAGTTAAATGACTCCATCACTCACCACCTTGGCAAATGACAACCTTCCGTGCCACCCACCTGGCATCCATTTGATAAAATTATAACAAATGGAATCCATGATTTGGCAGCACATCAGTGATGTTAGTAATTTGACTTGTATTCACTTTAAGAATACAATATATTTGTGAAGGCATCCAAACTAGAGATATTTTAGATAGGTATATTTCCAAATCTTTTACAGAATGAGCCTGCTTTCATACAATAAAGCCCCACTTTGAATGTTATACCACCATCAGTTAGCAAGCTGACTTAGAGAATATATATTCTCTTTCAAATAACCTCGAAAGGCTTCTAGAGGTCCAAATCTTCCATGGAAACTCCAAATTTGGTCCCTTTTTGCAGCCTATTAATACTTAATTCTCTCCAATTCATGACCCTGCAGTTTCTTCTACTTTATAATATTTTAACTGGGAACCATCAAGTCTTTTAACTACTGTTATGCCTTAAAGGATCCAGTATCGCTTTCAGCAAAGGTATGTATTAGAAAACTTGTATGTCACTTGAATTCCTACACTTTTAAGTTGGTGGATCATATGATTTATATCAACATCAACTTTAAGTCATTAACTTTAATAGCAAAAGAGAAAGGTCTGAATGTTGCCAATGGTTGGAGAAAGCATAAAGACATTTCACAAGAGACTCATTAAAGGAGACCCATTTAAGATGGACCATCTCTTTAGATTTTTTTTTTTTTTTTGTCCAACAAGAAAAGGGGCGAAGTCATAGATAAGACTTGGGAATGTAGCAGCAACAACAAATAGAGAACAAATAGAGAACAAAGGAAAACATGATAACCAGAACGACAACCTGTTAGTTGATTTTATTATTATCATTTTTGGACTGGACCGCTCCTTGATATATTAATTAAGATTTGTAACATGGTTAAAGTTAAAACATATGGCTATTTTTTCTCAAAAAGAAAAGATGGTCATTTGTCGAAATAAACCCATAATCAAGATTAAACATATATGCAAAGGGATGAAAACAGAACCATATTGACTAAAAATCTGTGCTAATACACTTACCTAAGGCACCGAATCAAGGTCTCGGCAGAAGCAGCTTCTTGCATGGCCTCAATGGCAGCTTGTCGTGCTGCATCTCTATACTTCAAGACTTCCTAAAACAAAAATTCAATCAATGAACTAAATTAATAAATAAATCAGTGAATCATAAACAATTCAGCTTTGGAGAATCCAAAATAGATGCAAAAAGAAGACCAGGTCCATATATAGGATCATATAGCATTCGGATTTGTTTACAAGTGCACAATAAGAGCAAAAATAACACCTAAAGAAGATGGGTCCTTACAAAAAAATGCAGAAATTGGATTGCGTCAAAAAATGAGGAAGCACATAGAGTGAAATATTTTCAACCCTTCTGTCATGCAGAGAACATATTTTGAGATCGATACAAGCCATACCTTTCCAAGTTTTGCTAGAGAAGATGGAAGTGATGCCCAAGAAACACTACCATCAGTCCATTTTCTGCTACTGGGAACAAGCTTGACTAAATTGCCAAAGGATGTATTGTGAGTAGCCTCTGATGTCCTCCTTATCACAGGAGCCGGTTGTTTATTTGGTCTATCATCTTCCAAAATGGCACTTGCATTGCTTTTCCTTGCAGCAGTTTGAACCTTGTTGTCCTCTTTAGGTAGCAACTTTTCATTTGTGGTAGGTTTTCTTCGAGGAACCTGCAATTGTTAATATCAGAATACTAAGATCAACTTCCGATAAAGATGGTAGAAACATCTAATGTTGCCATAGGATAATTATAATTATTTCTCTTCCTTTTTTCCCTTATCAGTGGCAGTAAGAACGAAATTAACTGTAGAATTTCACAGAAAAGTAGAAGACAATTTATATAGGTTCATGCAAACTAATGTGCCAAAGTCAATAATATCATCAAATTCAGAAAACTTTTTAAGCAATCACTGAAACATTATATGGATCTTTAGCTGTGAAGATATACTATTTGATCAGCAACCAACTATTCACAGATCCTTCTTACATTTCTTTTTTTTGGATAAAATAGATCCTTCTTAGTTTAACATTCTCTGGCATAATAAGAAAGTGGCATTTGTGCCTTGCTACTTCTTGCACTGGATTTTGAAAGCATGGCTGAGAATGAAATGCAAAATGAAACAGAGGTTCTTTCTAAATTTCCAAATAACACTAAAATAATGCACAAATAATAAAAGGAATTGAATATCCACAAAAAATTTCTGCTAAAAAACTCAAAGTAGAATTTATAAAATCATTTTAAAATCATGAAGGAAATAATACCAATGATTACAGCATTGATTTTCAGTCATCACAGCCAATCGTCGCTATAAAACTTTGAAAACTGGCAGCCATAGAACTTGCTATTGACTAATAATATCAGCATGATATTGTAAAAGATCACTAAAAGACCTCGGAAAGAAGCATAGGAAAAATACTTTTAACTTCATCAAAAACAAAAATATGCATATACTGCAAGCACCTCAAAATAATAGTCCATTAATTTAAGTTTAAAAATAGAGCCAAAATATCAAAAGGGAACTCACAGAAGTGCTTCGGGCTTCAGGTTTAGGCTCACTCTTTGCTGCCCTTGGATTAGAACTATCCCTCCCTTTCAGCTCTACATTCCCTTCCCAGCTCTTTCTCAAAACCTTAGGTCCTGATTCAAACCCTGTCACCAAATTTCCAATCAAATTTCCAGCAGATGGCTTCTTCTTAGCCGTGGTTGCCTTCAAAACAGAAGTTGCCCTCTCAAATAAACCCAACTTTGTGGTAGTGGGTGCTGGTATTTCTGGCCCTTTAACTTTTGCCTGCTGCTTAACTCCATTGGAGAACTTCTCAAATGATGTGGGTAATGAATAACAACTTGTTGGAGATGAAGGGATTGACTTTGAACTCAGCGATCTGGATCGTACATGGATAGCCGCCTTCTTCTCCAATACACTACTTACTGATGGTTTTGAGAGTGAAGAGCTTGACCTACCGAGCAATGCCTTCTTTTCCACCTCATCAACTTTACTAGTTGCTATGGACTTCCCCAGCTTGCTCCTCTCTTTTCCTAGTGGTGTGCTAATATTAACTTTAGAGCCATTGGATGCCTGTGGTTTCTCGATGTTGAGAAATTCCAAGGAACGAGTGGCCACAAGATCTTCAGGGCTGCCAACACAAGGGTGGCGACCAGGGACAGGCTTCACACCCCTCAGAATAGGTACAGGGGAGGCTGCCTCGAGGCGTTCAACATGGATGAATTGGCCCAATTGAATCTTATCACTCAAGATGAGGTCATCTTGCTCATCAGGCAAGGAAACATAGGTTGCATGGGATGAATCGGAGACCTTGAGGTAGAAGCCCTGATTGGGGTAGAGCTCACCACCAGCAAGAGCAGGAACAATGCTGACAACTTGGAGGAGTACCGAACGATGCTCACCAGCAACTTTGACATCCGTGTTCATATGCTGAAGGAGCTTGAGGAGAGCACCAGGGACCAAGGCAGCCATTTGGTTACGTCTCTATACCACAACTTCTCTGCAAACAAGAATTAAAATTACAAAGTTGTTAGTTGTTTGGATTTTAATGAATTCAGCACAGAAAATTTAAGTTGTATGCTTTGTATGGAATGTTATAAGACTCTGTCTAAAACATACTAAAATTTCAATTTTGAGAATAACTAAGATCAAGAAATAATGAAATGCCAACTTTTGTATCATAAGCTGTCAGAAATTGGAGGAAAAAGGACTTTTTCAGCAAACAACCAACAACACATAATAGAAATTGCAACTATTAAATTGAAATCCTGGAACAACATGGAGTCTTCAAGAAGGAATAGCAAAATCAGCAATAAGTTTACTGCTCAGTAAATAACATGCTATAACAAAATTAAATTGGAAAATTAAGTTTTTGAAATAGAATAGTTGCATAACTACAAAATGAGATCCCAGAATTAATCAAAAGCTTCAAAATTGGATCAGCTCCCGAGAAACCCATGTAAGAAAACGATCAAAAAGAAAAATTATGGATCAAAATTTATAAACAGATATTCTGTATGTACCTCGAATAGCAAAAATTGAGTAGGAAACTGGCTAAATGGAAAGGAACCACTGTCCTCCTATAAGCAAATAAAAGTAAGGTCGGGGCCACTGAGTCTTGTGATGAATATTGGGAGCTTTTATTGACTAGAAGAAGAAGGTTAAAAAAGAAAGGAACTGAAAGCAAATTGAGAGAGAAAAGAATAAAACATTGACTTTGAGTGGATCAACTCTGTCATGGAATCAAAAGAAATAACTCAAACGAAAACCCGTGTACAACTAGATGGAGATTTTGATGATAAACAAACAATAATGAATCGGAAAATCATAAAAATTCCTAAAACTATAAACTTTGCCTTGAGGTAAGAGAAAAACTAGGAAATATGGAATCCTAACAACAATAATCCAAATATTTCTGCAACAACAAGAAAAAAAGAACGTTTTTCTCTAAGCCCAGATGAAAAAAATCGCCCCTTCAAGGGATTCCTCTACTTCTTCTACACCCAAAAAAGAGAAAAATCGACTTCATTTGGATTCCATGGGTTCCAGAGGCACAAATAACACCCTATTTACCATAACCAAATCGAAAGAAAACATTCCAATAGCAAAAAAATCGCATTTTTTCATCCATTGACCGATCTTAGACTAAAAGAAATGACTAAAAAACCAGAAAAAAATGAAAAAGGACTGACCTTCCAACATCCAGAGCAAGGACCTCGCAAGCCCGAGGTCTAGAACTAGATATTAACTACAAATCGAAGCCCGTTCCCTTCTTTCCATGGAGGCGAATCAGCTCTGGTGAGTAGAGATATGAAAGCGAGAAAATTCGGAGATTGAAGGAGTGGTAGATGTTTACCAAAAAAGGGTGCGGTATATGCCAAAAGAGGAATCTTTGGACGAGATTGGGAGCTGCTCTGCTCCCCTGGGGACGAAAAGCCCTGTGATCAACCACAGGAGAGAAGAACAACCTCTCTCCCTCTCTCTGCCCCCCCCCCCGCCTCCACGAGCTCTAAGAATTCCCGGAAGCGCGGCTTTGCCACGGAAGCATGCGATTTTCCGAGTTTTCTATGATAATTTTTCTTATACAAGAGTTTCTCTTGTTCTTTTCCCTGTGAAACGCCCTTCAGAACGTATGCTTTGGGTAACGAGAAGAAAAAACGTTGCGTTTAGCGCTTCTCATTGTTTTTATTGGGTTAGAGGCGCTACCGAAAGCGCCAAAAGTTAATAGTAACAGCCATTCGTTACAGTGGATCTCCACCGAAACAAAATAAAAATAAAATTTCCGAAATTAAAATAAAATAAAGTCATTTGCTGAATAAAATAATAATTTCTGTGGTGATTCAGATTTTTTTTTATTGAAAAATATGTAGAAATTTAAATTTTGTAAATAATTATTATTTTAATAAAGCAAATTGTAAATGTTGCGTTATTAAGAGGTCGTTGCAGCACCAATTGACCCTTAGAATTGTCTTATTTTTTTTCCCATTATTATCTATAACATTGGATACGGTACAAAAACTATTAGAAAGTTAAACCATTAATTTTTTTTAGAAAAAAAGATAGTTTCTGCTCCATTTGTTTCTCGTTGCGTTTGTTTGCCCGACTTTTTTTTTTGTTAAAAAAATTTGCTGGGGGGCTTCGTAGCGGGGATTATTATTTCTACGAATAAATGGGTTCGGCGATAGCACGTGGAGAAGCATGTGGTGTCGGCCGCCTTGGAGCTGGCGTGAGGAGGCGACGGGCCGAAGTCAGACCAAGTGGTACCATCACCTGCGGTGAAGGGATCTCAGACCAATTAAAGGTATCTGGTGAGTGGGAGCTTCGCGCCATCGGGAGCGGTCAGCAGGTTTGCCGTACGGTCGACGCTTTCCTCGCAGCGCCATGCGACCGCAGACAACGGTGACGGATCAGAGCCGTCAATTGGTTGCGTTCTATAATGGACGGCTGGGGGTCCATCCTCAGGATCAAGTGAGGACCATGGAAACCATCTCGTACTCTCAGCCGGATATATCTGACCGTCTGTCCATTTGGGAAGCATTTAAATCAGAAAACCATGTTCGGAACGGTACTGACCGTCTAATATGGATCGTATCTGGATACTTTCGTTGCAATGCATTAAGTAATGACTGGTCCATCAAAGGAACGGTCCAGATAAAGTATTAAAGAATAATCAAAAATCAAAATAATACCCACCTGCTGTCACGTCCTCGCCGTGCCATATTTGTACTGTATGGACGGTGGTTGGATAGTACTATTATAGCAAGAATAATATTTAATAATTACTTGATACGTAAAACTAGCTTTTCTAACAGATGTACTTCCTGTGGCCTCAGCTTGAGCCAAATTAGGATACAATAAGTCAATAACCTGACGTATTTAACCTAACCCAATATTGGATTGAGATTTTTCGATCCGCATCCACTTGCAAATCCGCTCATGATCTCATTTGATCCATCCACAGCATAGTTTAATTTACAAAGCTCAATCTTTGATTCATCTAATCTACCTTGTTAGCCAAAGTTTTCCAATTTGTTCTTTGAGAATTAGAGTCTTTATAATTTTTAACAATTCATTGTTAAGATGAATTAGACAACTATGACTAAAAAACTTGTAAGATCCTTATTCAAGGTTCGGCCTAAATCCAATATAAATTGCCTTATCCAAACAAACTTTCCCATGACCTAATTTGAGTCAAGGCTTTTAATCTATTTGCAATTAGTTTAAAATCTAGATTAATTTGAGTCTAGGCTTTCGAATCTGGGCGGGTGCTTAAATTGGATCAAATTTCCACTTAAAAAAATAAGAGGTGTATTTATCAGAAGATTATAACTAGGCTACGTTAAGGAATCTAATGATACGAGTTATGGTAGGAGATGTATGATTGCTTTTGGGATTAGGGAGGGTGTTAGGTTTGCAATTTTGTTTAGTGGTGAAGGTGTGCTTGTCTCAGGAGCAAGTGACAAAGGCTGCCGACAACTTGACTTGAGACCAGGTACCTAATCATTTTTGTTTATTTGGTCTTAATAGAAAAGAAAGCATTATAGGATATTATTTTAGTTTATGATTTTTTTTTTTTTTTTTTTGCTTTTGCCGCTAGAAGGACCTTGATTAACCCACACTTCATCCTAGGTCCTTGCTCTAACCTCCAAAACTTGTCACTTAAATAGAAAACCTCAAAAAAGAGAATTTGGAGAATTCTTGCAGATGGAGACGCTATACCTCGTAATACCTACTTGCTTCAATAAAATGTTCACCTATCCCCCAACCCCACAAGGATAATATAATCATAGGTAATTGGTGGGTATTATTAGGATAATGTCCTGACAATACTTAAGAGGGCTTCTTCAGTCTTCTAAATGAATTGATCATTACTTGAATTAAAGAATGGTCATCATTAACTATTTTTAGCCTCCGATTTGTCAAGTATCCAAGGCATCAACCATCAAACACATTTTTCCTAGAAAAAGAAATTATTCATAGCTTTGTTTGGATATATTCTTGAATCTATCTCCCCATTATAAAAGACTAGACTATAGCTTATATGATGCATATGGGTGGGTTAAAGTTGATAATATTGGTTCCATCAAAAAAAGAAAAAAAATAAAATAAAATGGTTCTTGATATCCATAAGAAAGCTCTGTGACTTGAAGAGCCTCATGAATGAAGGTTGGAAAGGAGGGGGAAGACATATTGCAAGAGGGAGCTGTAGTGCTCCTAGAGCGATCCAGATGGTATTTTTTATTCTTATCTTTGAGCTTTTTTAAGATCAATTTCAATGGTAGTATGATTGATAAGGATGGTAGAAGTGGAGCAAGAACTATGATCAAAGGTTTGAATTCAAGACTCACGATAGCAGGTAGCAGTCCGATCTTTGATACTTTAGTCCTAAGAATGAACTAAGGCTGCCTAGGTAGGTATTAGCAATGCTTGATGAGCCCTAAGGTTGGACTCTATCATTCTTGTGGGATACTATTACGATCATCACGTGGATCCATAAATAGGGCAAGGGGTTAGCATACATCCCCTACTATAGGAAATTTGGCTCTTGGTAAGGAAGAGGGCCATCTTTTTTGCAAGATGTCTATCTGGAGGTAAATGAGGCTACAAACTGGGTTGCTTCTTTTATTGCAAAGCACTTCAACGAAGTATTATGGACTAACTTCGAATATTCTTTAAGGGCTTTTAGAGATAATTTACTTTCCATTTTTTTGAAATATACTCATATTAAATTAGTGTGAATCATCCATATTAGCAAAATAATAATAATAATAATAACAACAACAACAACAACAACAACAACAACAATAATAATAATAATAATAATAATAATAATAATAATAATAAAGAAATAGGGAGCTATAGTGTCCGGATAAACAAGGAATTTATTAACAAGATGGATCCTAGATATGCATGGGATTTGAGAATTCCCACTATAGTAATAGAGAAACAAAGATATGCTTCTGCTAAAATGATTTGATTAGAAATGAAAACAACTAATGCATTGGCAACGTAGTTTTAAATTGGTGTGCTATTAATCTATATTCTCATAATAATGTTGATGGAGCACAAACTGAGTCTACGAGCATAAGCTTTAGATCATGGATGATTCAAGGGGCCCTTAAAAAAAATGCTCGTTACGGAGGAAATCTACTTAATAATTTTATATAAAACTCGTATGCCATTTTAGTCTCTAGCAATTCATTCATGATTTTATATGGCAAATGCAATCAGCAAAAATTATAAGTAATATGCAAAACCAACTAACCCCATTAATCAAAATCCAAATCCTTCTCCAAAGCCCGATCGACCTTGAATAACTATAATTCTATCACAACAATCCAAATCGCATATTATTAAAATGAAACCTAAGTACCCTTTTAACTAATCCATATTAAATATACCTTGCGTAATAGTTCCAAGTCATGGTCAACCCAATCAATCTACTATAAAGTCTTAATATCTCAGTACAAAATGGTATCAAAGCACAAAACTCACCATTCTTTCTTGTGGTGGTAATTCTAATAAATTTTGAAGAAAATTGATATTCATTTGATTTGATTTAATACAAATGATTCAATATGTATATATGTATATTAGCCTTACTACAAAATAGAAAAAAAAAAATGGTAATGCTACAAAATTGGCCATGCTACAAAATAAGAAGAAAACTTAAAAATATAGGAAGATAAAAATGTGATATACATAGCAATATAATGATAGATTATATGCCTAAATGGATAAGAAAAGTATACAAATGCATATACATGGTAATGTGATGACTGATAATATCTCTTATATGCTCAATTATCCATTAATACCTGATTAAGCTGATAATATTCCTTATATGCCCAATTATCCATTAATACTCTCCCTCAAATTAGAGCATGAAGATTAACAATGCCCAACTTGGATAAGAAATGATGAAACTGGTCCTTTCCAAGTGCCTTAGTGAAGATATCTGCTGGTTGTTGCTTGGTGGGAATATAGTGAGTCATGAGTTCATTGGATTGGATCCATTTACGAACAAAATGATAGTCAATTTCAATATACTTGGTTCGTTCATGAAAAATCAGATTGGAAGTAATGTGCAGTGCTGCTTGGTTGTCATAATGAAGCTGCACATGATATGTAAGGAAAACATGCAAATCATAAAGAAGAGCTCGAAGCTAGAAGAGCTCACTAATAGTAGTAGACATAGCTCTATATTCGACTTCAGCGGAAGAACGTGAGACTGTAGTTTGCTTCTTAATTTTTTAGAAAAGAGAAGAATGTCCAAGCATGGTAAAATAGCCAGTGGAGCAATGGGTAGTTGGGCAACTCGCCCAATCAGAGTCACAATATGTGATTAAGGATAATTCACTAGATGTAGGAAGAAATATACTTTATTCTGATGCCATGTTGAGATAGCGAAGAACCCGCATGGCAGCATCAAGATGGGGTTGAAGGAGATCATGCATGAATTGACTAAGAATATGGACCGAATAATATAGATCTGGACAAGTAATTGTCAAGTAGATCAATCTACCAACTAAGCGCTTGTATAGAGAAAGATCAGCCACCTTTGGACCCATGGCACTAGATAAAGAATGATGTTGTTCCATTGAAAATGCACATCGCTTGGCTCCCAGCATGCCTGTCTTAGAGAGGATGTCAAGAGCATATTTTCTTTGACTGAGCACAATGCCATCTGATGATCTGACAACTTCAATTCCTAAAAAATATTTTAATGGGCTTAGATCTTTGATATGAAACCGTGAGTGCGGATAAGTCTTGATAGAAGAGATTCGAACAGGATCATTTCCGGCAAGAATGATATCATCCACATAGATTAAAATAAGGACTATGCTCTCACCTTGAGCATGAGTGAACAAGGAGTAATCGGCCTTGGACCATTTAAAATTGAGGACAATAGAAGAGGTGAACTTTTCAAACCAATTACATGATGCTTGTTTGAGTCCATACAAAGACTTGTTCAGTTTGCAAACTCGCATATCACTAGAGCGTGTAAAGCCTTGAGAAATACACATGAAAATCTCTTCATGTAAATCACCTTGCAAGAAGGCATTATTGACGTCTAGTTGGTGCAATTTTCATTTATGTATAGCAGCTACTACCAACTAATAACGCATAGTGACCAATTTGACTACAGGCGCAAATGTCTCATGATAGTCAAGACCTTCATTTTGGGTATAACCCTTAGCAACCAGCCGTGCCTTATAGCGATCAATCAATCCATTAGCCTTATACTTTATGCGATACACCCATTTGGAATCAATGGCTCTCTTTCCAGGCGGTAAATCAACCAAAGTCCATATTTGATTTTTTCTAATGTTACAATCTCTGTTGCCATAGCCTCACACCATTTTGGATTCTTAATGGCTTGTGAAAAATGTTTTGGCTCATCAGTAGAACTAACGGCCGCCAAAAAAGCTAAATGTTGAGGAGAAAATTTGTCATAATGAATAAAATTTGAGAGAGGATGGGGAGTACTTGAAGGAACTGTAGGAGTGGTAGGCTATGAGGGATCGACTGAAGGAAGCAATTGAAAAATATAATCTTTCAAATGGGCTGGTGTTTGTCAAATTCGAGTAGATCTAATGGGCTGTGGTTCAGAAATTTGGTCTTACTCATTAGGAGGAGGCCCTATTGAAAGTACTTCAAATGAATTATTTGAATTTATAGAAGGTTTGAATGTGGGATTGGTAGTAGGTACGTATGATGGTGGATCATCAACAATAGATAATGGAATAACTGAATTGGTTCTTTGGCTATTGCGCATTGACTCTGCTGTGGAAGAAGAACAATATGGAAAAATATGTTCATGAAATACTACATCTCGTGAGACAAAAATACTATGACTTTCAAGATCATAAACATGATATCTTTTTGTCCATATGGGTAACTAAGAAATATACAGCGAATAGCTCTAGAATCAAATTTAGTGCATGACCTTGCATGGTTGTGTGTATAACATAAGCAACCAAAAACACGAAGGTGATCATAAGAGGGTGGTTGACTAAACAATACCTTATATGGTATTTTATGTTGTAAAACTGGAGTTGGCAAGCGATTGATTATATATGCAGCCGAAAGGACATTTTCTCCCCAAAATTTTATTAGTAAATTAGCTTGAAATCTAAGTGCTCGTGCCACTTCTAGCAAGTACCTATGTTTACGCTCCACTATTCTATTTTGCCAAGGGGTATAAATATAAGACTTTTGATGTTCTATTCCTTGAGACAAGTAAAATTCTCTCATAGATGTGAATTTACCCCACTCCCATTGTTACTACGAATAATTTTAATTTTGGAATCAAATTGTATAGTAACCATACGACAAAAGAACATAAGATGAGTAGATGCTTCATATTTATGTTTAAGTAAGTAAACCCAAGTACCATGTGAAAAATCATCTACTATGGTAAGAAAATAAAGTGAGCCATTAAGGGATGGAGTCGAATACGGTCCCCATATATCACAATGAATCAACTCAAAATAACTAGAGCTTTTATGATTGCTAATAGAAAAAGGAGTTCTAGTTTGTTTTGCACGATGATAAACATCACAAATATGATTTTGAGAAAAATTAAAAGACAGACATGAAATTTTAAATAAAGTACTAAAAGAAGCATGTCCCATATGCATATGCCAAAGTAAACCAGAAATTTTTGCCATGGCTTGAAGGGCTGTAGGGTTTGATGTAAAATGACAGTGGTAGATACCATCCCTCTATCTACCCACTCCAATCAACTTCTTCAAGGCTAGATCCTGAAATATGTAAAAATTAGGAAAAAAAATAATAACACAAGATAAATCAGAAGTTAATTTGCTAACTGAGAGCAAATTACATGTAAAATTTGGCATGCAAAGAATATTACGAAGGGTTATATCATCTGCTAGTTTTACCTCACCAACATATGAAATAGGAAGATTCATGCCATTTGATAGTTTGACAGGTCTATCAAAAGGTATGGTAGTATGTGAATTTAGGAGGGTGGAAGATGAAACCATATGGTTTGATGCTCCATTATCTACAATCCATGTAGCACAGGAAGAAAAAACTTTACCTAAGAGATGATCATGAGTAGAAGCCATGGCATGTGAAGCTAGGCTAGAAGAGAATTGCACACCATTAAGAAAATTTAATAACTGAGTGTATTGTTGCATGTTCAGATCTAAAATGGATGATACTGCTTGATTTGAAGAACCGTTTGATTCACAAATAGCTGTAACTAAAGCTCCTGTAAGATGTTGCTTGCTTCGTTGATTTTGTCCCTATCTTTCAACACGGTTTGAGCCATTTTTTTCTTTTGTTCTCCACGATGGCAGGTAGCCAATGAGCTCAAAACAACACTCCTTTGTATAGCCAAGTTTGTGGCAATGATCACACATTGCACTAGCATCATGTATAATGGAAGTAGTCTTTATAGTCATAGCCATAGCTTCATGATTGAGTTGCCGTCTGGCAGCAACAGATTGCTGCTTTTCTTCTAGCACAACCATAAAAAAATTTTGCTTAAAGAGGGTAATAGATTACTATTAAGAATTTGCGATCATACCATATTGAAACTCAAATTCAGTCCCATGAGAAACTAATGGATCTTCTCCATTTCTCTTACTGTAGCAAACACCTTTCCAGCCCCACATGTACATGGAGGAATAGTGTCATATAAGTGCAACTCATCCCATAAGGCTTTAAGCTTTGAATAATAGGCTGTGATGGAGAGCCCTTCTTGCACCGTGAGAGAGAGGTCGTGCTTAAGCTGATGAACTTTTGGTGCATTGCCTTATGAGAATCTTTTCTCCAAATCTATCCATATTTCATAAGCAGTATCAGCATATGCCACACTATCATGCAAATCTTTAGCAATGGCATTGAACAACCATGAAGTTATATTTTGTCCCAGCCACAAAATATGGTGAATTAGCATCAGATTTAGAAATACTTTCATCAACAAATCCTATTTTATTCTTGGCATTGAGGGCATTTTGCATCGCTCTTTTTCAAGTAGGATAGTTATCTCTATTCAAAATAGTTGAAACAAATACTATTCTCGAATTATCAGATGGGTGGAAATAATATAGAAAATCAATAGCAATGGGAGAGGAGATCACTCCTCCTGTCATCAAGGAACTCTGCTCTTGTGACATCATGTGAATATTGTAAAAATACTTTTCTAGGCTAAAGGAATGAAGAATAGAAAAGATGCAAAGATGGCACAACACTTGCCAAGAAGAAAATGATCAATGCTTTGAAACCATGATAAATTTTGAAGAAAATTGATATTCATTTGATTTGATTCAATACAAATGATTCAACATGTATATATGTACATTGGTTTTGCTACAAAATAGAAAAAGAAAAATGGCAATGCTACAAAATTGGCCATGCTACAAAATAAGAAGAAAATCTAAAAATATAGGAAGATAAAAATATGATATACATAGCAATATAATGATTGATTATATGCCTGATATGCCTAAAAGGATAAGGAAAGAATACAAAGGCACATACATAGCAATGTGATGGCTGATAATATCCCTTATATGCCTAATTATCCATCAATACCTGATTAGGCTGATAATATCCCTTATATGCCCAATTATCCATGAATAAATTCATTTGTCTTAGAGTCCAACCCCCATGCCATGCCTACCTCCCCCACCTCCACCCCTCTCTACCGGCTCTCTCTATTATGAGGAGTGAATCCTTATCTTTCTCTATACCCATTGTTGTCCAGAATCTGGTTGACGTCGGATCGAGCTGAAGTGGAGGAGAATGAGGTCGCCATAGGTGATCTGCAAAATAAAGTTTCGTTCGGAGTCATTGGTGGTGGCTCCGATGGGACCCTCCGACGATCAAATCAGCTCTTCTGGCCAACAGAAATGGAGTGCTTAGAAATGAGTTTGACAGAGTTTAGAGGAGGAGAGGAGAGCTTAGAGCCTAGAATAAGCATATCTGGAGGATCCTTTTTTATAGACGAAGCTTGTAGCGGATTGATGGTGATAGCTGCAGCCGCCTGATAGCGGACCGCTCGAGATCTGACAGAGTCAGTTATCGAGGGAGGCACCGTCTACAGCGTCGTCTGTAATAGATTGATGGTGATAGCCATCGCCGTCTGATAGCAGATCGCTGTCGCCTGCAGCGGACTGATGGCGATCGTTAGTCGAGATTTAATGGTCGTAGCTCTGAGAAAGTAGGCATTGGTTGGTGGACTTTGGTATATATCGATTTCAGAGGAGTTTGGATTTTTGGAGGAGTTCGACCGAAGAAAAAGCTCGAAAAAAGTTTAGCTCTTATAGGAGTTTGGTCGGAGGGGTGCGAAGGGAGTTCGACTCTCGTAGGCGTCTGACTGGAGGAGTGCGGCTAAGGCTCGATCGCTGGAGAGTTCGGAAGGAGCTCGGCTGCTGAGAAGTCCGGCTGGCTGAAGGAGTTCGACTGAGACTCGACTGAAGAGTTCGGAAGGAGCTCGGCTATTGAGGAGTCTGACTGGCTGAAGGAGTTCGGCTAAGACTCGGGCGCTGAAGCTCTTTCGCGGCTATCGATTGCATTAAGCTGAGCATCGAACTGAACTTTAGCAGGAGCGGGGTTTATCCCCAATACCCATCCTATCTAAAGATTGACTCCAATTGAGGTTGAATCCTCGAGTGGAAAGTAGCAGTACCATCCAAGAAAATCTATAGAGCCAATTCTTATTTTTTTTTCTTTTTATGAAGATACTTCATTGCTTTTTTGCAAGTTTCATTGGATTTGAATATCAAGCAGCACATGATTGAATCATGAAATAATATGAAACATTTCATCTCTAATATTCATGTATAAATATATATTTTTTAAAAGCTTTTGTTGGATGATGTCTCAATCTTGAATGATATGGCAACCATGAAGGACAACAAGTCATCCGGCTTATCATTCTCAGCAACTCTGATTTTGCTTCAAGTTCTATTTGGCCCTTCATCATGCTTCTCTGGTTCGACTTGGGCTACAGTGAGACTCTCATGGCAGCGAACAACTAACTCCTGTAAAAGCATCTCGACTATAGCTGCACACTAATCCCATGTCATCAATCGGGCACCATTCTTTTTAACTAGAATTTAGATAATGCTAACATTGCGGCTAGCATATATCCAATCCTAACGAAAGGATCTATTATTTCGGGCTTCCACCGACCATATTGGAGTCAACAAATAGACAAAGTCATCCTCATCGGTATCTAATTGATGATTCCTCAATCCATCCAGCTCCAGCTGCTAAATATAGTTTCTAGAACATGATTTGTCAAATAATGAGCTGCTAAAACAAAAAGGTTTATCAAATAATGCATTTGCTGGCCTTTTTCTTTTGTTTTTTTTTTTTAAAAGGGATAAACTAAATTTATACTTCAAACTATCATTACAATTGGCTTCAAATTGAACACAGCAAGAGAGTATACTGAATAAACAGGACCGACTGAAAAAGGAAAAGAAGAACAGCTAATAGATAAGCGAGAGGAGCAAAACTAGCTTGTCAGGCGGTGTAAAGAAATTTCTTGACGATCTCGTCGCTGGGGGCGGCGATCTACGAGTCTAGATCCTTGATGGTATCCTCCTCCTGCTTCTCCAAATTATGGAGCGCCTCTACAAGCTCGACCTCCACCTGCTTTCGCCCCTCATTCGGTGTACATACAGTAGAGAAAAATAGAAGATTGTACAAAATAAAGACCAATAAATGATAAATAACTAAACTGAGAGTAAGTAAAGATCAAAACAGGGAGATTTAATAGAATATCTTTTAATACAGGATTAAGTAATCATAGAGAGCAGTGTTAATAAATTATCCTCTACCATTGCCTTTTTTTCTCTTTTAGCAGGATTAATTCACTTTCCACTTATTGGGAGGTGATTTATCTTATCTTTAATAATTGGAGTTTAACTGCTCTGGCCACCTCATCTCTAATAACTGGAGTTAGAAAGCTCTATGACTTGGAGAGCCTCGTGAATGGAGGCTGGAAAGGAGAGGGAAGACATATTGAAAGAGGAAGCTATGGTGCTCTTAGAGTGATTCGGATAGTATTTTTTACTTGGAAGTCCTTACTTTTGAGCTTCCGCAAGATCAATTTCGACAGCATGGTGATTGATAAGGATAATAGAAGTAAAGCAAGATCTGCGATCGAAGATTTGAACTCGAGACTCATAGTAGTAGGTAGCAGTCCGATCTTTGATACTTTAGTCTTGGGAGCAAACTAAGGTTGCTTAGGCGGGCATCAGCTATGCTCCATGAGCCCTGAGAATAGACTTTATTATTCTTGAGGGAGACTACTACGATCATTGGGTGGATCCATAGCTAAAGTAAGGGGGTTGGCATACATCCCCTATTGCAGGATATTTGGCTCTTAGCAACGGAGAGAGCCATCTTCTTTGCAAGGCATATCTGTTAGGAGGTAAATGGGACTGTAGACGGGATGGCTTCTTTTATTGCAAAGCACTTCAAAAAGTATTGTGGACCAATTCTGAATATTCTCCAAGGGCTTTTAGAGATATTTTACTTTTCAATTTTTTAGAATATATGTATACTAGATTAGTGTGAATTGTCTGTATTAGCCAAGAAAAAAGAGAAATTAAGGACCATGGTGTCTAGATAAATAAGAAATTTATTAATAAGATGGATTCTAGATATGCAAGGGATTTGAGAATTCCTACTATGGTAATACAGAAAGAAGGATACGCTTCTACCGGTTTGACCAAAAATGAAAACAACTGATGCATCAGCAATGTAGTTTTACATTGGTGTGTAATTAATCTATGTTCTCACAATAATATTGATGGAGCACAAACTAACTCTCTTAGCATAAACTTAAATTTTAGATCATAGATGATTCAGGAGCCCTTAAAAAATAATGCTCGTTGAGAAAGAAATCTGCTAAATAATTTCATATGAAACTCATATGCCATTTTAGTCTCTAGCAGTTCTTTGATTCATGATTTTATATAACAAATGCAAGCAGCACAAAGTATAACTAATATGCAAAACCAACCTATCCCATTTATCAAAATCCAAATCCTTCCCCAAAGCCCGATCCATCTTGAATAACTATAATTCTATCACAACAACCCAAATCATGTATTACTAAAATGAAACCTGTTGACGCCGATTTCAGTCGAGTGTCGATTCGGTTGGAGGTGGTGGGGAACTGGATCATCGAAAGTAAAACCTACAAGAAAAAAATTTCAGAGATTGCTCCAGTGGAAACCCTCCGATGCTCAAGTCAGAAATACGAGCAATAGATGGTTGAGCGTGAGAGCAGTAAAATCGTAGTTCTCCTAGGGGTCCCCTTAGGACCTTCTTTTATAGGTGGAGGTGGGAGTTTATGTAAAAATCCACCTGTATAATCTTTGAGAGTCGTGTTTCTTGGAGATGCATGATCAGACGGCCATAAATCAAGTTGAAAGCCGAGAGAACACATGGATGATGATAGGTGGGTTAGGATCTGGTGGTCCCACTTAGCTTTATATGGATTAGATCATGAGTGGATGTTAGAAAGGCCATTTCTCTTGGATGTCCTACCTGTCAACTTTTATCATATTTCAGTAAGTCTCAAGTGGTGAGTATGATAATGCGCACGTAATATAATTAATGGCTTCTCGGGAGGCCTCGACTGGAGGTTGCTCTCCTAGTTGGTCGTGATGTTGGCTGACCAAATATCAGCACGCTGGGCTATCCTCTGAGAATGGAGGATAGGAGAGACGAAGAGAAAGAGATGGCTCCGCCGATGGTAGAGTCCGCTCATCACGTCGCATCCCATCAGGACTAGTAATGATGGCCATTTATTATGCATGAGCGGGGCATTTAATGTCCCCCGCGGAGCGATGAATGACTTTCGAGATGTCCTGACTTGATGTGATGCTTACTTATAGTGTGTAGGTAGCATCGGAAGACATTTCAAATAATATGACTTGATAGGATTGAGGAGGGAACTAACCTCCCTGGAAGTGGTTCATGGTGGAGGCGGATATCTAGCAGCTAGCGAGAGGACGACGGATCAGGTGCTGAGACAATAGACGGTGTGCAGATGTCGGTCTATCTCTCAACTGCAGGAGATACAAGGGAGGGCTCCCAGATCCATCATCTTTTTCGGGGGTTATTGACTGATTTTGGCTCTTAATTGATTACGAGATCGCTTATTGCTGCAAGTTATTTCAGAAAGATTATAGTTTTCGTGCCATCCGATCAAACTATATTTATTTTATTATGGATCAGATCACTTTGATACTTGATCCCTATTGATAAGTCTAGGATCTCGATGCCCGACCATGTCTTGGTCGACACAATCGATAAGAAATGACCGACCATGTGTCGAGGGCTAGTCAACGGAATGCTGCTAGGAGACTAAGCTAGCAGTCATCGTGGTTGGCTTTTTGGCTATGGTCGGCTTTCTGGCTATTGTCCAATATGGCATCGTCAATATTCCCGATTGCAGGCGATCGTATGCTCGGGAGCAATCTCCTTTGGTCAGAAAAGTGATCAGCCATAAAATGAGAGATCGACGTGTGGTTGGTGACAGTAGGAGGCTTCATCCTGCTGGGTCTAAACGTTTTTGGATCCTGGACCTCCCTCACATTATTGAGCCATATGGATTTTCTTCCCAACAAAACCATGGTACCCTTTTAGCTAATATAGTTATGGTCAACCCAATCAATCTGCTATAAAGTCTAGGTATCAATGGTACCAAAGCACAAATCTTACCATTTCTTTATTATAGTGGTAATTCATTTGTCTTAGAGTCCAACCCCAACGCCACGCCTAGCCCCCCTATCAGCTCTCTCTCTCTCTCTCTCTCTCTCTCTCTCTCTCTCTCTATTGTGAGGGACGAATCCTTATCTTTTTTTTCTATTCAAGTATTGACTCCGATTAAAATTGAATCCTCAAGTGGAAAGTAGTAGTACCATCCAACTAAATCTATGGAGTCGATTCTTACTTTTTATTTTTTTATCTTCTTATGAAGAAACTTCATTACTTGTCTGCAAGTTTCATTGGATTAGAAAATCAAGCAGCATATGATTAAATCATGAAATAATATGAAACACTTCATCTCTAATATTCATGTATAAATTAACAAAAAAAATTCTTTTTTAAGCTTTGCATACTAACATTCACAAAAAAGGGACTACAAGTCATTCTAAGATCTTCGTTGAAGGTCTAGTCTTCAGAATTCAATTTAAGAGTACTACAAATAGAAATTATTGTTTTGCATCTCTTAGATTGCATCTCAACTGACCGTTCTATTACGTAGAGGCCAATATAAAAACAACATTTATAAGCAAGAGATGGGAAGTGGTGTGATATAAAGGTAAGACGTTACTTGGTGGGTCAATAGTTTATAGTTTATTTTTTAAAACATATTTTGATTTGTAGCATGGCTTTTCATAAAATGCTTTGTCTCATTAGGAGTCTACAAAGATGAGCAAAAAAAAAACAGAGAGAGAAAGAACTTAGATTGAAGCTAGAAATTTATAAGTTAGAATTCAATTTCCTCATTATAGCATGGAAAATAAGTAATAACATGCATATGATTTTGAATTTTCTCAACTTATCAAATTATATTACAAGTATTGCAAATTGCTTCAATTTTAAACATTTCATGATTTGCTTAAATTTTGTTGAGTTCATGGACACTGTATAGGAAAATAGCATGAATCATACAAAAACTTTGGGTATACCTATTGCAAGCTGCCTTTCTGGTGGGAATTGTATAGGAATAAATTCATTTTCAGGCTCTTGATAGCTTTCATAATGACCCCTTATTTTATTAAACTATTCTCTATTCATTTTGAGGTTAGATTTAGTTGTGTGATCATGTAGATGTGGTTCGAAAATGAAATTAGTCTCTACATAAGTTCAAAGTTCTAATCCTTCTTTTATTATGGTAGTGAGAACCTCATGCACTAGATACTCTTTTTATTTTATTTTATTTTTCTAGTTTTACTTAAACAAGTTGCTTAGATCATCTCGCATAATTTGTTAGGAAGCCCCTGTCAACTCTTCCTAATTTTTACACAATAATATTCCACTTGCATTTTATTGTTTCGGTAGTTTTTTTCTCAATTCTTCGTAGGGCTGAAACGGGATCGGATACCAGTATATTCATATCCACATTTGTTTTATTTGATGGATACAAATATGGATACCGATATTATTCGGATGCGAAAGTTCATATCTATATTTATTTTAAACGGATATAGATACTATTCAGATACTAGAAGTATGGGTATAATTATAGATATAACTTAGATAATTAAATTTTATGACTACAGAATTAAAGATATTACTAAATAGATGATAAATTAAGTTAATAATATGTTTATATGAACATATATTTTTTAAAAAATTGATAAATACTATATAAAATTATATAGGATTATATGTAGATTCGGATACGGATCGGATAGGCATCTATCGATATCCATATCCATTTTTTTTTGACGAATATGGATATGGATATTAGTTGGATCCTCGAATTTCTATTCATATCTGAATTGATTCAGATATGAAAACGGATCCGAACAGATAATATTTATACCTTTTTCATTCTTAATTCTTCAACAATAAAATTGAGCTCAATTTCAATAAAGCATCAATCATAAATTCTATAAAGAGTGGCAACCCATATTACGAGTCTGTCCTAATTATAGTAACGCGCGTTCATTCAAATCATTAGTTTTAAGTAAATAAGTGTATGCATGGCCGTATTTTTTTGGTAAAATCAAGTGCATGCCCCCATTCACTTACCTAACTTAAACCAGAATTTGAAATTCTATTTCTGCGGCAAAATGAGATCCATGGCAGGCTTTAAGATTCGTGTTTCATCATGATGATGGAAAGGTAGTTCTCTGATACAATGGAAACAAATATTTTACTCCCAAATTGAATCAACGGCAACCGGTTTTATCACCCGCCTTCCCACTTCCTCTTCTTCTCATTTCTAGTTTTCCCGGCCATTCTCTCTCTCTCTCTCTCTCTCTCTCTCTCTCTCTCTCTCTCTGTTTGCCGGCCACGCTTGATTTCTTCGCGTTTACCTACGCGTGGAAATCTAAACCCTAATGTAATCTCTTCCTTGTTCTACTTGTTTTCCTCTTTTCTTTTTTCTTTTTACCTGATTTGATGCCTTTCCTCAATGTTGGTATCGATTGCCAGCTCTGAAAGCAAGAACTGGAAGGTAGATCTTGGAGCTCCCGCGTAATGCGTAGCTATTTCGCGTAAAGGAGGTAACCATTGGTAGAATTATTATCCTTCTTTGTTCCATAGGATTTTGTTGCAGTAATGTTAGAAACAGATGGAAAGAAAGTTTTTCTTCACATTCACATGAAAAAGCTTTGGGTTCGATGAAAACTCCCAGCCATGCACCGGCAAAATCAAGAAATAGATGAGAAAGAGAGGGGGAAATACCATTCTTGATTCACAAAATCGTTGATGTGGTTATGGGATTATCAGACTAGCAATGAACAGTACGATGAAGATAAATGGAGAGAGGAAATGAAAAGAAAGAAAATTAGTATCTCGTCGCAAGCGTGAATTCTTCTTTTTATTCAGAATTTTTCACGTATGTTTTCGTAAAGGATATCAACCAAATTAATGTTTTATATGACAAAAGATTTTTTATCCGGTGTTAAATCGATGAACCTTGAATTTGAATTTTCTTATTCCTTCAAGCTTGTGGGGAGCTACTAATTAAAAATTCATCCATCCTTAACCCAGAAATGGTTTTTTTCTTTTCTTTTTGTTACAGCTTAGCCGAGAGATTTCGTTCTTGTTATCATCATTGTTTCACTAATTGTGCCCTTTTTTGCATGCCATTATTACCATATGTAAGTTCGTTGATTTGTAGGCTTCGATTAGAAGGTGCCATGGATCTTCCAGCGGATCCAGGGCCGGTCGAGCAAGGTGGCTCATTACTACTTTCCTGCGATCAATTCGATATAGAATTAGTGAACCAAATCGCAAATCTCTTGCTTTCTGGATTGGCCACAGTTTGTGTGCACAACACCACTGGTCTCTTGAAGGTTCCAGCTGCCGTAGCTGTTGAAATGAGAAGGGGAATGGTGGTTCATCTCATGGAAAGAAGCGAAACATATCTTGCAGAGGCTGCAGCGCGAGGGGATGGCAATCCGGATCCGGTGGAAGAAAATTGTAAAGATCCGACAGAAATCATATCCGACTTCATCGATGATTTTACAAATTCAAGAAGGAGCGTGCACAGCCGTGTTTCAGGGCGGCTGATGGATGAAAACAAAAGGGGTAAAATCATGGAATTTCTCCGAGCGATGCGCGTGGATGGATTCTGGTTAATGGACGAAAGGAAAGCCATTGCACAGGCTCTTCTCAGGAATCTGGACTTTAGAAACAGGTTTCGCTGTCCAATGACATTTGACACTGCCCGTCAGCTTGCGGAGCATAGAAGCCAGTGTTGTTTCAGACCTTTAATTTGCACAAAACCGGGATGCACGGCTACATTTTCAGCAATTCGTGCGGAGAAGCATGACTCGGTGTGTCCGTCCAAGGTCCTTCCATGCAGGCAGCATTGCTCAGAGAACGTATTGAGACGTGATATGGAGAGCCATTGTTCAACCGTGTGCCCAATGACGGTCGTAAACTGCCCTTTCCATCGAGTTGGCTGTCAATCTGCCATCCCACGGTGTACCATTGAACAGCACAATTCAGACTTCATTCATCCACACCTGCATTATGTTCTCGAAACGGTTCGCAAGCAGGAGATTTCGGTGGAAGATGTAAAGAAGCGCGTGCAAGTGCTGGAAGAGGTCAGCATTAATTTCCATCTTGCGTTGCTTCTTCTGTTAACCATCAGCATGCTGTAAATTTCAGTTGGCATCGGTCTTAGATGATGTTTCTATTGTTACTGTTTTAACCTCATCAAAATTTCTGTTGATTTCTATAAGAACCTTTCTCCGCTGTGTTGAAATCTTATGAAAACTTCGATAACTGACTCATTGCTCGCTAAAAGTTAATGCAATCCTATTTAACTGGAGAATTAGCTTGGAATATAAAGGCTTAAACCTACTTCACTGGGCTTCCAATCTGCGGCTCCTTAATCCATTCAACCCTTTCTTCCTTCTAATTGGATTCGTCGATCCCCCTTCCCTTGTTCTTGCCGTTCCATGTCCTCGCGGCCTCTATTTACCCTTTTTCACACCCTTCCATGCGATCTCACTCCTTCTGTTGTGAATCTACCCTATGTCCTCCCTGTGATTGCTGATTCCCTTTTGCTCCTTCCTTTGCCTTTTACCCTTGTTACTTTTCATGGGTACTATGCGTAGAGATCATCTCTTAAAGATTAATGAAATCAACAAAATTCTGTTCTTCTCGGTAGTTTTCTTCCTTCTCATGTATGATCATCTGGTAGATTCCATGCTTAGATTTACTCTTTCCTGAGTTGACATGTTGCTGCCATTTATGTGGACTAGATCAAATCTAGCTGCCTTTCTCTAGATATGATATTCGATCATTAAGATTGTCTTTTAAGCTATGTCAGAGCTAGTCGGTCTAACAAACTGGGGCTCACCGTGAAGAAATCATCTAAATGGCATGATCTAGGAGTTCTCACACATAGGAGTACATGACCTGAACTGGAACTGAATTTATTATTGGGTCGAAAAAAAGGGAAGGAAAGTTGTTTTGACCCTTGGTGATGGAAGGCTCGGTTGTCGAAGATATGGTTGATAAGATTCAAAAGTTGAAGATTGATCATGTGGAGAGCTTGCAACCGAAAAGTTCACCGTGCAAATATCTACTGATAAAAACATCTATCAATGAAGAATCCACGTGGCACCTTCGTAATAGATCAGAGCAAGAAAGATCTGCATGTGAAACATGCATTCCAAGATCGTTCGGTGCTTTTCAATCAATGATCAACACCTTGCATATGTTTCAATATATGATTGACACTAAATCCAGTGGTTCGTGGTTGAATAATGATTAATGAACGGTCCTATGTCAGCCATCCAATTAAGGATGAACCTAGGGTGTTGGGGAGGAGGCTAAGGTTCTGCTTGGGATTGTTATTGGTAGCGGAGCTTTTGAAAATAGTATTTTTGACAAGTAGAATTTTTACAAAAAGTTGTATACTGTTTGGTAACCATATTCATAAAATGCTCTGAAACTTTAATATATGTTTGGTAATTAAAATAAGAAAGCACTTTTGGTACAATAAAATGACAATAAAAAATATTACATAGTATTGTATAGTGAAGAATAATACCATATAATATTTTATATTATTATATATTAAAATATTATTATATTATATAATATTATCATATAATATAATATAATACTATAATACAATATCATTATTAATTATAATAAAATATATAATGTAATACAATATAATGAATTATAATCTAATCTAATAGAGTATTATAATATAATAGATTATATTATATATTTATAATATAAATATTATTATGATTTAAATATTATTATATTATATAGTATTATTATCATATGATGTAATATAATACTATAAATATGATATTATTATATTATGATAATATAATATAATCTATTATATTATACTCTATTATTAGAATAGATTATAATATGAAAGATTAGATTACTTTATAATGATAATAATATTATATTATTATTTATATTAGATTGTATTTTTATAATATAATAATACTATAATAGATTATATTAAATATTTATAATATATCATAATATTAATTTATTATTATATTATATTTATAATATAATAATATAATATGATATGATGTAAACATAATTATGAGATTTATTGATGAGTATTTTGATCATCAAAAAAAAATTATTTAAATCAAAATAACTTTTCAATATCGGTCAGAAACTACTTTAGAGAAGAAGCTCCAAAATGAAGCTTCTTCCAAATAGATCTTCTCAGTTTTTTTGGTAAAATTAAAATAATATTTTATTTTTTTATTAAATATTATTTTATCATTCAAAAGTATGTTTGGAAGGTCAGAAAGTGTTTTCTGGCATTTTAAAAGCTTTGCCAAATAAGATCTAAAAGTTCTTGAAGATCTATATCCACAAAATAGGGATGAAAAGAGTTTTTGAGACCATCTGGTCCGTTGTTTGACTGCTATTTAATATTTAGTCCTTTGCACAATTAGCATTTTATGTGTAGTTCTTGCACACATTAGGATTCTTTCTTAGTTAGGGATCAAACAAAAAACGCCGTCAAAATCAAAGACCAGGCATGAAATTTGAGTAAGGCCCATGGGCCTCATAGTTTTATGTTATGGGCCTCATAGTTTTATCCTTCAAAAAACATCTGATATGGGATGGATGGTCAGAATCTTCCTTGATTCATAGCCAATATGGGACTAATGATGTCCTCTCTTCTATACTACAACATAGCCTTCCAGTCAAGGAAGAATCTATGTATGGATGAGAGGTGCCGTCCTCCTTATTTTTATCACTGCCCTCCAGTAAAGAGGGAGTTTATATACGGATGGAAGGTGCCTCCCTTCTTATTTTACCACAACTCCTGAGGGAGTCTGTGTATGGACGGAAGGTGCCATTTTCTTTATTTTTATCACAAACTAGTGTATGGGCGAAAGGAGCCCCATAGTCCGCTGGAGGCATGTCGGCCTTATGGTGGGTATCAATATTGCAGTCAAGAGCTCATGGCTTGACACTTGAGGTATTGTCCACTCTGGTCTATGAGCCTCATGGTTTTGTTTTTCAAAAGATGCCTCGTGTGGGATGGATGGTCCCTTCCTATATTAACTAGAGACTCTCTTGGCTCACCACCAATATAGGATTAATGATGTCCTTCCTTCTACACCACAATACAAATCATAACAGATGAGAATAAAGCTTTCTTGAACTAGCTGAATGGTCTACACTTAAAATTTTCTGTTATAAGGGTGATTGATGGCGGCTGGGATTTGGGAATTATTGCCAAGGTTCCGCCCTCTTTAGAAATGATTGTGGCAAGGCGAACTTGATAGATTGGCTGGTGTGTTTAGCATCTCACTGAAGCTAATATTAATGTTTTTCAATAAGCCAGAATGATCTTCGTTCTTGGTTCTTAAACTTACCCTGTTATGTATGGTGACACCCCTGGGAGGCAGGCTAATTGATTAGTTAAAGGTTGCAAGAGGCTTCTCTTCAGCAGTATTTGTCGTTAAAAGATTTCTATGTTATAAATGGAAGATAGTCTTAGGTACTATTTTGATTATTTTCAATTGCTTCATTCTGCATGTAACCCTTATTTAGCTAGGGTTGCTAATAAGCTTGAGGGAGCCTAGGCATGCTGCCATCAAGCTAGGCCAGCAACAAGCTGAGGCTAGGTTGAGGTAAAATGGATATCGGGCTCAGGTTGGGCCCTAAGGGGGCTTAAATGATTTTGGGCTGGTCCTGATAGACTTTGGGCCTACGTAGGCTTGGCCCACGCCCAAAATTAATATAGTACTATGGACACTCATTAGATACAATTAGATACCGTGCTTTATATGGATTGCCCAAACCAAAAATGGTCATGCTTAAAGTTACCCTCTCCAATATTCAATCTCTTGACCCCTCTCATCGCTCATTTTGTTCCCCTTCTTTCCTCCATTGCCTCCTCTGCAGTTGCTTGCCAGCCATCAAAAACATCCTGGCATTTGGCTTCTGTACATTTTTTTGGATAAATTATCAATTTTATGAAAATTAATGAATTCAAATTGAAGGATGCCTTTGTTATCATTCTTGTATTCATGGCCTGTGCTTAGAATGTTTGGAGATGGTCAAAATTACAAGGATGAGAAGTATGAGAAGATACAGCAAGCCAGTGTTTGGCCCTCCATAAGAATGAAGGAAACCTTTTGGAGGTCAAGCCCAAAAAATTTAAATCAGGATCGTTGATTATGGTTTTGTATATAGATGGAACCGAACGGAAACAATGCAATCTAAGCTGTGGCGATAAAGACTGAAGCACGAGGAAAAATGAAGCATTCATAGATAACGTAGTGACTCGGGATCTCACTCAAAAAGATTATCAGCATTGGAACTTGGTGTGTGACATAATACGTGCAGCATGGATCCTCACATGCTCCCCTTTTAAGGATTAGCATCTTGTCAAGGAAAGGGTCAATCATAGACTCCATGACTAGCTCATGGTAGCCCTAAAAGGGCTTCTGTTGCAAGTTGCAACGTCCCGTAGCCCTCGGTCGAGTCATTTTGATATCATTCATAACGACCAATGGCTTTATATAAAAAGGCTAACCAAAAGTTATTATGACCTTGATCGAGTACCCGAGACCTCTCCAATGCACGCCTGATGTGGGACTAGCGCACACCTTTGTGGATCCTCAACAAATAAACCGGTCAAGACAAAACATTATAGTATTTATCAAGTATGGTTCCTGTCAGACCTTCCTGCAGCAAAGTTGGAGTTTGTTCCATCTGCAAGATGCAATTTTCTATCATCTATTAGATTTTTGGATGCTTAATATCTGAAATTCTGCTAAATTTTATTATTCTTTCTTATTCTGGCAGTCTCTGAGTGAATTCTTGAAAACTTTGGACGTTCAATCTCTAACTCAGAGACTTGAGGAGCAAGAAGAAAAGACAAAGAAACTGGAAGATGAACTCAGTAAGGTCAGGAAGAAGAAAAAGCCGTTTACTCTTATTTGGAAGATATAATTTCTAGCATGCATCAGATTCTTGGAAACTTTATTAATCGTTGTTTCCCCAATTCAGCACCAATCTCTAGCGATTGATGCTAGAGATTGAATACTACTAAACTTTACCATTTCTTTTGCTGCAGTCTCAGTCTACAATTAACGAGCAAAAAGCAAAGGTGAGGAAACTTGAACGTGAACTCAACAAGGTCAGGCAGAACCCAAATCCCGCCTAGATATATCGACAGCAGGAAGAGTCATGTGATGGACGTACCTTGGCATATACTTGCTTCTTTTCCTTGCATGACACCAAATGATCAGTTGGTTCTTTCCCGTTCTTTTCTGTAAATTTAATCGGTCCGTATGGCGATTCATGCGAGCATTTTTGTTGTACTTTTTTTGTCGATGGTCAGAATTTAAGGGTTGCATTGAAACATGGCTTCCACCCGAAACATCAAGCTTTCCATCATTTTTCCTCGAGGAACATGTCACTAAACAACTAGGCTCGTGCCTTTGTTGTAATCTTTAACAAAAAAAGGGTGGGCAAATGCTGTTATGTTCTCAGGGTCAGCCATCGTGCAGCAGGCATCCTTGCCATGTGGGATAAAACTTTGTAATTTGGTTTGTGTAATATTTGACTCCATAATGCTACTTATGCGTACCTTCTGAACTCTGGTGATGAATGGAAAATTTGTCCTGCATTCATAATGTCACATTGCTTTACCATCTGCAGACAATTTTAGTTAACGGAAGAAAATGATGGATATTTATATGACTGCAAGCAGAGAAGTCGCATTGTATTGGCCGATGATATAAACCTTTCCTTGATTAGTATAAATATATTCATATAATTGGTTTTTAATGAAAGAAAGTGCTATCCAACTTACTAGAAATTTTGTTATCTTGATGATGGATCCGGTACCCTGCCATCCTATTAGATTATTGGTATATGATGCAGTAGGAGAAGGGGAGACGTACCGAGTGTTGGCATGGTAGAAGACTATACATTGGTACCGATAAAGACAATTTTTTTCTTATATCTTTAGATCATCATTTAGAGCTTATATTTAATACAGCATGTTATATTGACCATGCAAGGTGCTTGCGAGAGCACACGAATCTTCAAATTTGACTGAACAATCATATCTTCAACTTGTTTGACTGAGTAATCTTGCATGAAAGAAAACCGACCACTTGATTTCACACGGTTTGGTGGGTGTTTAATGGACCGAGGCTTTCAAATTTCAAACATCTCAAGAATCAACCATCAAGTCCGTCCTGCATGCACAAAATCTGACCTGCTATTGGAAGGATCATGAAACTAAATATGGAACTCATTTAATAAACAGGTCAACAAGATTTGGAAGGAGGATTCAGTCCAAGTTGCAGAAAGCTTAGTGGAATGGTAATGAGGGATCTTTTTGATCCTCTATTCCCTGCCCATCTCCTTTCCCAGTAATCCTTTGCATGATGTCGGGGTGACTGGGTTCGCCCCTCGTGTTGGTTATAACTTTTCCTCGTCTTCTGTTTCCTTTTCTTTAGAGGACTCCTTGATCTAATTTGTTCATTCACTTTATGAAGCTGGATTTCTTGCCATCTTTTACATCAAAACAAAAAAAAAAAAAAAAGTCGAGTCAGTCAAGTGTGTGATAACGGGTTGAACGGATCTTAAGTAGTTTGCATGTGGATTACGTGAGTTTGGTCATAATTGCCATTTTCAGTACGTAAAACTAAAATTGTCGCTCAGACATGCGGCCTCTGACCATTTGGCAACCGTTTCTATTTTCAGACTTCAAAGGAAGAAGGTGGAAACACCCGAAGTAGAGCTCTCGTCTCCCATGGTGGAAGACCATGTCAATGCTTTCTCCATTCTTGCTTCAAAGACTCCTCTTTTCTTTCCAAACTCCAAAGAGGAAGAAGAAGCAGATGCGGAGGAGCTTCGCGCTTACATGCCTCCAGACTCCAACCCAAAGGGAAGTAAAGTATGCTGGTTTCCCTCGCCTTTGCAACCTGCAACAAAGCTATAAACTGAGCTGTATCGAGGCAGAGCTTTTGGTGCTCTTATTGCATTAAGACTCTAACTTTTCTGTGACAATTGGTTTCGATTCTGAAGAAGTTGATGATCCATTCAGTTTGTGTTCCCACATAGGTATGATATTTATGGTACATTATTTTGCAATCAACAAAACCTGCTGCAACAATTTCTCCACCTATAAAGAATAACTTACTTTTAAAAGCTCGAATTTATCTTCTGTAATTATCCGAAATAATACCTTTGTCTATGATTGTTATCTATTTAATATATCAAGTGTTGTAATTAAAGTTTGTAGTTGTTAAATTGAAATCTAATGCTCGAGATTAGGATGGCGTATTATTTACAAAAGCCTGCTGGAAGAAAGGCTTCAAGTCATTTCATAGTTCACACCAACTGGCATCACTAGGTTGCGTTGCTTTTGGTGTTGATCTCTTGCACATGACACGTGTTTCATGGTGCCATGATGGGATATGGCTCAACTAGGGCCATCAATATTGGAGAATGATTAAATAAATAACTAAATTTGAAATCAGCACCGCTGGATGACGAGCTATTTGATCATTTTGAAATGAATATTTGGTCTGATGTATTTATTTTGTCATATTCTTTCATGACATTTTTTTTAAAACCATATTTATATTTATATTATATTAATGATCTACCATACCAAAAAAAATTTACAAGGAATATTTGGATACGTCTAAAACATTTCATGCTTTTATGAAATGCATATATAAATTATTATAAATATTTGAATGCCCAACTTAGCTCAAGATTAATTGTCACCCGGCTTGTCCAAAGCTAAATTGATCAAATTCTTTCCTGGCGGTCCAAAGCCCCATAGCTCCATCCTACCTCAAAATTATGATTTATGGTAAGATTTGAGTAAGGACATTATTCCATTACATTAGAACAACATTACATTAGGCCTTCAATGAAGCCGAAGTTAACCTTCACGATAGTTATAATTATTATTATTTGTGCCATTCAATTTGATTTAAATTATTTAATATTAAGATAATAATTTTTATAATACTATCAAAATATAAAATAATGAATATTAATAGATGCATAGCAAGCTTATTGTTTGTTCGCTGTTTTTTTAATTGCAAGTCCAACTATTCAGTGTTTGCACGATAAAAAATATTTTAAGCGGCATGAACTTTTTTGAAGAGAAAATTTTAATTTTAATATATCTATTTCAAATCAAGTATTTTTTAATGTAAAAAAAATAGCATCAAAACAGTATACTATTTTTATGAAAACAACATAATGATAAAATATTGCTTGATATAGGATAACAATTGCTTATTTATAATACAACGATCCCCTTCAAAATCAGCCATTATCTCAAAAGTAGCATTTCAAACTTTCAATATTTGAATAATAATTATTATTACTAATATTATAATGGCATTATGACGAAAATTATGATAATGACATTATCTTTCTCCTGTCCTTTGTATTGAATAAAGAAATTATTTTTGAACACGATTTAATAAAAGTTTTAACACAAAAATTTGATTCAAAAAATTTCGACAAAAATATGCAAGTAAAAGTAATGGAATTATTTATATTATAAATGATAAATTATAATAACCATGAACTTTTTCACTCGTTATCGTATAAAAAAAAAACAAGGGGTGGCCGGAACCTCTGTAGCGACCGTGATAAGAGTCGGCTAGTGAGTGGATCGCTAAACCGATTCACCCTTATCAGACGGTCCAACTTTTTTATTTTATTTTATTTTTCTTTATTTATTACTCCCTAGTGATGCACGCCGCCGGCCAAGTCTCGACGATCTTATCATCGCAATCAATTATATTGCTCCCTTCTTTTCTACTCCCAACCAAAGCCTTCACCCGAGCGAGAGACAAGAAGATGTTGGCCCTGGTCCTGGGCGCCCTCATCTTCGCCGTGACCGCTGCTCTCCTCTGTAAATTCGCCACCGCCGATGGTGAGTGTAGAATTCCCCAAACCCCAACTCCATTCTCCCATTCCTCCTCCTTTCCATCATTCCGTGTTTCAAGAATAGGAATTGATCTGTTTTCTGTGCAATAAAAAATTGAATATTTGGATGTAATTACGGCGCTGTAGGCGATTTCACTCTGATATCAAGAGGCCCGGCAAAACGAGAAGAAGTGGAGGGCAAGGTAATCACGTCCTTAGTGGCTGGTTTTCTTGGTTGCTAGTTTAGTCCTCAATTTTCCGCTGGATTTAGAATATTGCATTTGTGTTTCTGATTAGTAGTAGAACTATGGCTGGTGGTGTTTAGGTTGTTTGGATTACGGGTGCAAGCCGTGGAATTGGTGAGCAGCTTATCTCCTTTAAGTTTGTTTCTTTCTAAGTCTATGCTTTTTATTGATCCTCTTCATGAATTCGGAATCTTATATCACCACGGTATCATATTATTGGTTTTGTACTTGCATCAATCATATCAGATTCTCTGTCACGACTTTTATTAAACTGCATGTCTTTGAAGAATGTTCTTGCTTCTATCTGTGATGGTGACAGCTGTTGTTTGTAATTGTCACATTGTTTCAGGCAGCTATATAACTTATATATTTAAGGTCATCTGTATTCTGTAATTGTGTTGTTATTGTAATTGCACTTTTGCATTCCAGTTTTGACTCCGTCGATCGTAAAAGTACATGTAGATTTAGCACTAGTATGGTTATTGTAATGGTCTTCAATGTGATGCAGTCATAGAAATTTATTTGATTTTTGCAACTTGGAATTCATTCTCTTATGCTGATGTAAACTTACAGGAAAGGAAAAACAAAATGTAATGAGTCATATAACTTTATTTTCAATTTATTTTAGAAGAGGTATTGTGTTATTCCTGGAAGGTCTTCTTAGTTGCATATTTATTCATTAGACACCAGTTAGCTTCTTCTTTGGATGTATCAATACAAAATAAGTTCATATGTGCCAACAGAATGATTCTATTGAACTAACAAATTTAGCACGAGTGTCCGTTTTGATCAAGGGGCTACTTTTTATATATCATCATTATAGAATATGACTTCTTTCTTTGCCAACTTTGCTACATTTGTAATTGGATATCTGAGTCTAGGCAACTAAACTTTTCAAAGGATGCTTCTTAGTCCTTATCATTTGTGAAATTATAGAAAACCTCATGTAGAAACTCCTGAACTGGGGACTACCAATACTTTAAATTGCATAGAATATTGCACATTGGACATTTTTGGGATATCAGATACTGATAGTTATTGGATACTTCTAGGATCTTTGTCCATTACTTATGGTACAAATCCTATTTTTGAAAATTACAAAGGTGCTTTTGCTATTTACTAGATATGCTCGATCTACTTCCCAGATACCTTCAAAAATGAGGGAGAAGACTTTTCTAACTCTTTCTTTTAAATAAGTCTTAACTTTTTAACAATGATTGGCTAACTTTGGAGTCTATGATGCTCATATTATGGTATCTAGAATGGGTTGGTGCCTACGGATATGAATGATGACTAAACGATAAGTTTGTGGAAGTTGATAATGTCATGCAAAGTATGGACGATGCTTATTGGATAATGCATCACACTTTATGGATCCTCTTTTATACCTAAGTGTACAAAAATACATTTAGATTCATTATCTTATCCTAGATCTATCATATCCACCTTTTGCAGATTTTGCTGCATTGACATATCCATATCATGTCAAATCTTTGGCTCGCATCCATGTCTATGCTTCATGTCTCACTGAAAAGATGAATAATTTCATGGTGAATCATGCACATATGATGAAACCTTTTCCAACATTCTGCTATAATTCATATTTTGAAAACACTTTGCCACAATTCAGTTTAAATAGATGTTATTCTCAGATGGTGCACTTTGTTATCTATTTCTTTGTCATTTTGGTATATGATAGTGATGGGACAGATTTAAATACATTCATTTATGATATTAGTCTTGGTTTGAGAAACATAATTTCATCTTCAAAAGAGCGACAGGCAGTTTGAAGTTTGAAAATGTAAAGACTTTGACCTGATCGTCATTTTTTGCTAGAATAACCATGAGAATCATTTGTCTTTGTTTATAGCTCTTCAACATCAGTTTCTGTGTGATAATTACTGCCATTCTATAAGATACAGACTGCTACAGATTTGAGGAACATATAAAAATTGATTAAGACCTGCAGGACAAATGACTTGCTGCAAATGAAAAAGGCCATGTAAAATAGGTGCACCCATCTATAAGCGACAAACACTCTTCCAAATTTATTTTGTTTCAAGAAAGAGTAAATGAAATGCAACAACTTTGCATGATAAAACCACATAGGAAGATAGTGGGGATCCGTATATGGTTGCATTGGGATCAATATATGATTGTATAAAACCGAGTTGTAATTAAAATTTATATGGTATTACTTTTTGGTGGTTCAGGTACCAAAGGAACCGTCATAACTCAATCTAACGTCTCTCTATAGAGCTAAAATAATCTTAAGGCTGCTTAGTGTTGCCTCCGTATATTTTGTATATCGTATGGATGACAACTGAAATTTAGGGGAATTTGTTGTATAAGTTTGGGTGGGTGGTGTTTTGGATGGATTAATAGTGGGTATATGTACAGTTCTAAGTTACAATGCTTGGAGACATCATTAGCAGCAGTATTATGTAAAAATTCAGGGACTTTCCATCAACGAGCTTATAAAATCATTGGTCTATGTTATTATTTATGCTACTGGGTTTTAAGTGTTCTGATCAAATATTTGAACTATGAAGTGACCTTTTTGACGAGGCATGTCTCTTGCGTTTTCAGGGGAGATTCTTGCAAGGCAATTGGCAAGTTTAGGAGCAAAGGTTATACTTTCTGCTCGCAATACTGTGGAACTTGAACGGGTCAAAAATGAACTTATCAGTAAGTTTCTTTGAAAGAATTCAAATGTCATCACCTTGGTATTCTAATTGAAGGATGAATGTGCAAGCATGAGTTTAAGAAGTATCTCCATGATCAGGGGCTTAAATTTATCCTTGTGCTTTTCCTGTTTTGCTTGTTTGGAAAAAGGTAAATATTCACCTAGTAGAGTTGAAGTTTTGCCTTTGGATTTGTCATCTGGTGAGGAGTCCCTCAAAGAAGCAGTACAGAAGGCAGAATCCTTATTTTCTGGTGCTGGTGTAGATTATATGGTTCACAATGCAGCCTTTGAACGCCCTGTAAGTATAGCTCTCTGTCTTTATATTTTTAATTTTATATTACTGTTACAAATTTTTCTTGGTGAAGCACATTGTGGATCATTTTGTATATATAAATATAGAAGACTTAATCTGTCAAATTTTAGTACATGGTGTCCACTTCCAGTAATGCCATAAGATGCACATTTAACAGTCCAAGAGAATTATCACATTCTAATTCTCTTTATCTGGTTCACTTATCTGGTTGTAGAAGAGAAAAGCTATTGAAGAGACTGAGGAAGGTCTTCAGGTATATCAGTACTGCTTCATATTCTTATGCTTTCTGTCTGTTCTCTGGAATGTAATATTTTTTCATATATGTTTCTGCAGGCCACTTTTAATGTAAATGTCTTGGGAACAATAACTCTTACTCGCCTTCTTGCGCCTTGTATGTTGAAAAGAGGAAGAGGCCATTTTATCGTGGTATGATGAAAATGGATCTCATAATCCGGAACTTGCAGTGACTGTTAATATTAAGTCCCTTTTGGTTGATAATTACATTTTACTTGCAGATGAGCAGCGCAGCTGGAAAGTGTCCTGCACCAGGTCAGGCCATCTACTCTGCTTCTAAGCATGCTCTAAATGGATATTTTCATACTCTGCGTTCTGAGGTATCATTCCTGTGAATTAGTTGTTTTGTTAGATCTAACACCTGTGACCTTAGTTTTTCTTTTTTTTCCCCCTAATTTTATGCCAGATACTTTCCATGCAAGATGTTTTTCTTTCTTTTCCCTCTCTTTATGCCAGATAATTTCCATGCGACATGTTATAGAAAGTAAAGTTGCACTTGTTTTTATTTCGGCTTGGATGTGTGCCTTTTGTTCCAGTCTGTTGTTTCCTTCCAATATATGAGCATCTACCTTTCTGTATTGATTAACAACATAGAGTTATGTTACTGCAACATCTGTATTTATATTTAACTGTCTCTCTTAAGTTCTTTACCCCCTCAAGTTGTTTAAATTTCATTTATGCCATGCTTGCTTTATGGATTTTTTCTTGGCAGTTTTGTACAAGCTTATTTATCTGCACCTCTTATTATTTTTCTTGATTATAGCTATGTCAGAAAGGCATTAAGGTCACCATTGTTTGTCCTGGACCCATAGAAACATCAAAAATTTCTGGAGAAAGCTCATCTGGCCAAAGTGTTTCTTCTGAGGTTAGTTCCTTAAGTCCTGGTTTTTCTATTTTAATTTTATTGAAGAATGTCTGAAGAGTATCAAACTAGAGCCAAGTCCAAGGTACACCATCTTGGTACTGGCCCCTATGTCGGTGCCACCCTATCATTGTGTCAATATGTTCAGTACAAGGCCAGTTCGGTGTACCGATTTGTCGGTACGCCTTTCCATATTGTGTACCGGTACCAAACTGGTATAGTATGCCTTGTACCGGCCGGTTTGGTACGGTATGGCATACCCTAGCCAAGTCTCATTTTTTACCATTTTGAATCAGAGGAATTGTATGCTTGTATACGTTCATGCCATGATTGTTGCGCAGATTTTAAAGCTTCATCTATATGCCAATTTGAAATCATAAAGAATCCACTGGCATTTTAAGTGAGATAAATCATGTTGCAGCCTAAACCAATTGGTTATTCTTAGTGATTGGGAAAGAGGTCATTCTAGGAAAGCTACGGGAAATGATAGAGTGCCATCATTTGAGCGGGTAGTTACCTTAAATCCTGTTAGGACCACTGAAGAAGTAATTTACTCAAGAAAAAAGCCACTGCAAATGTTGCTTACATTGCAGAAGGTTCATCCATCTCACTTTCGAGGACCTCAACTTGCTGCTCCGAACATTTGAGTTTTCTAAAGCTCTATTTTGCATTTCATAATAATCTTGATTTTAAATCCATTGTTCTCTCTGTTCATGTAGATCACTTAAGAATTTTTTGTTAAGTTCTTTTTGCTGCCCAAAAACTAGGAAAATTAGGATCTTACTTTGATTGTGATTTCAATATTTTATCTTATTCTCAGCTTTTACTTTCTCTGAGCAAATGGATTTGTTCTCTTTCAAAGGTTTTTTCTTTCTCCTCTCCTATGTTTTCTTCTCTCTGGGACTAGCCATGGCTTAGATGATGGCTAAAAGAAGATGATGATGGTGAGGAAATTTTTTGCAAAGATAACCAAGGTGGAGAAGGTTGTGGTTGGGTTGTCAAATGAGGGAGCCATTCATGAGCAGCGAATGTTGACCCCATGATTTACGGGCTTGCTTGATTAGTAAATGAGCAAGCCTGAGCTGGGTGTTGCTTGCACAAGCTTGCCTCAGTTAAGCTGAAATATAAATAAACAATCATGAATGTATTGTACATATAGTTAGTTATTAGTTATCAATAAAAATCTATTTTCATTTTATTCTTTATAGGATAGCGTAATTTATGTAAAAAGAATATAATTTAACTACATGACTTGATATATGACCTTCAGAATTAGCTGAAACATGAAGGACATGGCTCCAAATCTCCTAAACAAGCTGTTCATAAACAGCTGGAGTTTGGCTTGTAATTAAATGAGCTGGCTTGAGGTCAGCTCAATTGGAAAACAAGTTTAGGCCAGGCTACAGCTAGACCTGCCTCATTTGAGCTTAGCTTGTTTTACATGCCTAGTTGTGGTGATATAGTCCTGGATCATCAATAATGCTATCGAGAATGAGTGTGACCTTTCCTCAATGTATCAGCCTGATCCTTGCCAAGGTTGGGTATTTTTGGGAGAGCAAATCCATAACCTTTATGGCAGTGGAGGACCCCTTCTGTAAGTCATGGTATGCTGAGTTTGTGATGGTGGAAAAGAATACCCTTTTTCGATCTCATCATGGTGGCAAACCATCAAGACATTGAAGGATTGCCAGACCTCACATTGACAGACATGGAGGACATGATGTGAGGGAAGAATGTTGAGGATATTTGAAATGATTTTCACATTGATAATGACTACATGTGGGAAGAGGCAGAAATTCAGGGGGAGAACTTGTGTCCCTTTGATGGATAAAGCCTGGAAAATTTGTCAGCAGTTTTCCTCCATAGGATTTAGATTATAGGAGTTATGCCTCCCTTCAAGTGAGTTGAGTGTAGGAATTATAGTTGGTTCAACCAAGATATATCCAACATCTGATTCTTGTGCTTTTGATGGATATAAATTTGAGATCAATAGAAATTGCTAGATGTAATAATAGTATAGTGGGGAGTAAAAGTTAGTGTATGATGTGTCTTTTTTTAGTATTCTTTGCTTTGGCCAAACTTCTTATATGAAGGCCTTCCTGTTTGGTTATTTTGTATGCTAAATTAGGATCATCCTGGAACAAAAGCATGACAAATTTCACTGTCAATGGGATAGAATATCCGGCTATCTTCTGCACATTTCATGTTATTAGGACTGGCTAATTTTTTGAAATGATCAGTATTGATAGTTTGTGACGTGTATTTTGTCTATGAGCTTATTCCATTTCCACCATTTAAATACTGTGTTTGACAGAAGCGTGTGTCATCAGAAAGATGTGCTGAGCTAACAATTGTTGCAGCAACTCATGAGCTAAAAGAGGCTTGGATATCATATCAGGTTATTTTCTTGCTGAAGTGTTTGCTTTGAATCCCATGAACAAGGATTTTTTTCATGCTTCTAGTGCTAGCTTTGTCTATTATAGACATCCATTAAAACTGTGGAAATAGCAGTCATCTGATTCTGGAATCACATCATTTTTTTCAGTTCTCTCCTTTTTCTTTTTTCTTTTTTTAGAACTGGAGGGGTTCCATTTTTTCCCCCAAATGTCACAAAATTCTAATGAATTGTTGTGCTCTGCCTTGCAGCCCGTACTGCTAGTTATGTACTTGATACAGTACATGCCAACCATTGGTTGCTGGTTCATGGATAAGGTATCTGTCATTCTCATCTAAGTCATAGACAATTGTTGGGAATTCACAATAATTTTTGCGAGCATCTTTCAGTTCTTAAATCTCTCAAATGCTTTTGAATATTTCCTAATTGTTTGCTCCCTCCTAAAGTATCAATCCTTTAAATTTCACTGTGGGCATTTTTTGGTGACATTTACCTTACCAATCTATGTAGCTCACAAATAGTTTGATTTCAGAATTTTTCTAAACCCCAGCAAGCACCATGATTTGATCATCCGCTCCCTGGCAAAAGCCAATTTAAACCCTTGAACCCTAAACCATAGGTTAAAATCTAGATATTCATCACCATTCCATTCTTTTTTCTTTTTTTTTTTTTTTTTACAAATTTGATGTTACTAGCTCACTTTTATTGAAAAGATACCAGCAAAAAGAGCCATAAACCTCTTAAACCCCATCAGGCCTTATGGATCCATTTCCCTGTAGTATACTATATTAGCTCATGTGTAATTTGCATGCTGTATTGTACCATATTAATTAGGGGTCATTGCATGATGGTGTGGATGGGAGTCCTAGGGAAGCCACTTTGTGCCAAAAAAATGCCAAACGTTTGGTTTGTCCCCAGTCCACCCCTCCCAGGACCCTGGATTGCCAGGATCATAATTGAGTATTGGCTCTTTTTTATTAATCATGTTATGGCTCAACAACCACCATGGCCTGCCTCAAATTGTTATGGTCCATTAGTATGTTAAAAGACATCAGAAACAAAATAACAGCTTTACCATGATAATGTGAAATAGCAATTGTCACAACCATTTTATGATGTTGTTATAGAAGTTGTCAGACACATAGTGAGTATTTATATGTTGTTAAACTATAACATCATGGAGGCATCCTGAGACTGTCATTAGAGCTGTTGGCTAAACCTTGATTAGATTACATGCTAAATATTATTGTAGGACCACCAAAACCTCGCCCTGCAATGAGCTTCTCAGCTAATCTTCTGCAGATTGGAATCGTGGATCCAATTCAATTTTTGAGCTTGTAGACAACCTTATCACAATTTTTTTAGTTAATTATTTTGAACCCATCTGACTGTTTGATAGCTTTCCCTGACATTTCTTGAGCTTGCCATATTGTCAGATGTTTTCCATTAGCCTTTTTCCTACTGAAGACATGGTTTCAGCGCCCTTTTTCTGTCTTGTACTTTTATTTTACATTACTTAAAGAAAATTATATGATGCAAAATAATGACCCTTTATTTACTTGCGTACACCCTCATTTTCATTTCATCTAACTAATGAATCTCCATCGACTATATTATCACCAAAAATAAAATTATGATGGTAGCTAATAGATTAGACAATGTATTTAATTGCTGCAGTTCACTAATTGGAAGAATTGATTCCTTTCTTTCCTAGTTTATTAGACAAGAAAGTAAAACAAAGGGCGCTTTCTCTCAATTTTTACGTCCATATAGACTATGCTAAAATAGTCTCAACTCAAGAACTCAATTGCCAATAGAATTGTTATTTAGATGAATATTCCAACCAAAAAGTGCATTGCATATCATGTGGTTTTAGCTGCCCTGTGCTGATGACGATTATGATAAGGATAAATGTGTGGCAGTCTAATGTGTATTGATTAAAGCTCAGCTTTTAGAGAAGAAAATTGAGGCCAGGGAGAAAACTGGTCTTTACTGCTATTTGGGGTTCCTGTGTAAATTTCATTTGCTCCTCCAAGAGGTTGCTATATGTTGTAAATTTCTTTCTTTTTTACTCTTTCTTTAAAAGTGTTTCTGCATGTGCGCGCGCATGTGCCAAGATCTTAATATTTTTTCTTTTGTTGCACCCCATTCTGTAGAACATCTTACTCCATGTTCTTTTGATCTTGTAGATTGGTGCAAATCGGCTGGATGCCGCGGAACGGAAGGGCAACGCTTACAGTTGGAAGTTGTTCTTTGGTCAAAAGAAGAAATCAGCATGATTGCGTGCTGCATTTGGCAAGCTGACGTGAAGCACGGTCCGGTGAATACTCTTCATCTGATCATCTTTTACTTCTGGCTGTGCTTTCTTCTTGCTTCTGTTCTTCCATGAAATATGAACGCTAGTTTTGTAAGTGTCTAAATCTCAGGTTTTGTTCTAGGCATTCATCATTAACAGGTCCATGAATCATGTAGATGTCGTTGTGTGCTTATAAATTATTCTATGTAGACCTTGTTTTGGGAATCCCAGCCTCAAAGTTTATCAATCATTCTATGTAGACGTCTGAAGCCCTCCATGTCAAATTGGTTCTAGCGACCAGAGAGAGAGAGAGCGCTCAGCTAAAGCTAATCTGGATTTCTTATACGAAAGGAAAGGCTACATGGAAGCCAGAGGTATCGTTCGCCTGGCCGCTCGGACTTTCCCATTGGAAGAACATGAGACTGCACCTTGGTGGGTACATGCTATCGCCTCCAGGCTCCAACTGAGAGATCTCAGGTTCGAATCTTGAAGCCACGTTATCCGCGTTAACACCGCTCGTCTAGATAAGTGGAGAATATTTGATTGGAAATTTGAATTAAGTTTGGGAAAAGTTGGCAACCATCAAATCGGACGATTCGCATCAGTTCAGGCAAAACAACTTTCCATAATATCTAGTCCAAATATCCAACAAAATTTTAACAAAATTGTATAAATATCTAGATCCTTCTTCACAGAGTTTTTTCAAGTACTCTGAAAAATAGCAAAAAGATATATTCAGAACAATTAAATAGGCAACGCTACAGAACCATTTTTATGTTCAAATTTGTTGGACGCTCAAACCTGCAAAAGCAAAACAAAATCCTACCAACACCCTACGATAACCATGGAGCCCAATTGTCGCTAGAACAACTCATTGAGCGATAATCAAATGGTAACGAGCCAATAAAATAAACTTTGTACATGTCTGAACTCAAAGAGTGCATTCTAACAATATCCACCATCTCAAAGATTCTGAATGAAATATACAAAACCGTAGGACATATGTGTTACCACCTGGAAAACATCAGGTCGTGGGGCTAGGAAAATGACCAGAAAGGATGGAACATGTGGAAAGTTGTTGACCATGAAGCACCATAAAAAGTGATCTAGTCCATAACAGTTTGAGCCAATTCTCTCTAAACCTTTCCTTGACCTTGGATGGCTATCCATATAAAAGCGATATCTCAACAGTTCATCTTTCACCCAAGTGCTAAACTTTTTCTTTCCCCGCAACATGGAGACTAAATCTAAATAAATAGTAATTCCACAAGAAAACACAGCCAAAATTGCTAGCATCTACTACAAGATGGAAGAGATGTGCAGGTACGGTAATTTCCACCGTAAAAAGCATCAACCCCAGCAGCTCCATGGCCAGCCAACCAGTCTGCTGGCTGGTTGCCTTCGTAGTATATGAACATCCATTCTCATTCCAGTTATCCAAGAGATTGTTGCTAGGGACTTTCTTTAGAGAATCACTTGCTTTTGGGGTCTACGAGTGCACGGTCGTGGTGAAGACCTTCTAATCTATTCTTTACTACCTAAGAACTCGTGAGAAACAACAAGAATGCCATGGTGGTTTTAGGTTTAAGCTGCATCAGCTTGGGACCATCTAAACTCCCGGATGTTCTTCTTTAGAACTGCAAGTAGCTTTACAAATTGGGTCCACATATGCAATTAGGTAGCAAGGGACAAACATGCCAGAGGCAGAATAAACTTTGATGCATATTATTGGAGGGACACTCGATCCTCCGATTGTTAATTGAAGTTTCCCAAGGTGGAATAAAAATGAATGCATGGAAAGTGCCCAACTGTGGGTGACCTTCGTAAAGTTCGGGTGTCTACCTGCTACTTTTTATCTAATGAACAAGGCTTTACGATATGGTCTTTCATGTCACGATGTTTAGGTCGCACATCATTAACAAAGACCAATTAACAAGTTATCAAATTATGCGCCTGAAACCCGTGATGTTCATTGCTCAATGTCCACATAGAAAGCATAAGGATTAAGCCCAGCATTAGACAAAAAATGGTGGCAATAATAGCAATCTAGATATCTACAAAAAAATTGCGGCAGTAAGGACAGTCTAGATATCTTGAGATTCTGGGTGCCACGAACCTAGCTTCAACCTATCAAACTGATGCTTCCACCATGCACACGGTATTAGCTTAATCACGATGACCTTGGGTTTCAACATGATATACCGTAACAAATTTCATATATATATATATATATTTTTTTTTTTTGGAGGCAGCCATGCATCCAAGCAACATGACATATGCATGCTGATTGACGTACACGGATACAGCATGCAAGTAGATTGAATTCATGTCCATCGAGGTCGCCAATATAAAATAAATGGATCTGTTTTCAATAAACAACTTTAAAAAGAAGATGCCTAGAACAACTTTAAAACATATTTAACGAGGGCGATTACTAATAAAGTTATCAAAATCAACAACGAAATGAAAGAGTTCTACGAACCGGTACGTAGAGCATTCTATGATACATGGCATGATGAGCAAACCTTTTGCATTGGGTTTGGTGCTCTGGTCATGTTCAAATCTAATCAAAATATCGGTGGCTCGGTCACTTTTAAGCTTTTGAAAGGGTGAGGTCTTTGGTCGGTGCAGCAAAAGGCTTGGAATCAAATCCCTCCCTCACCAAGAGTTAGGGGTATCTGGGGATGGCTGCCCCCTGTCGTGTTGCTCATCGCCGTCTCAGGAAGCAAAAAATGGCAGAGATATGGGCTTCTGTGGTGACCTCCCACTGGGTTGGGTCAAAATGAGCATGGGTCAGGTTCATTGGATTTGGGATAAAATTATGGATGATCGGATTGGATCGAGTCATCCAAGTCAAATTTTGGGTTGCCATGGTCGAAAAGTTTCAAGCTCATGTGTCAAGGCCGCATGCGTCGTTATCCTAATTCTGACCTAGCTTAGATTTGACCTGACTCGACCTCTGCCTACAAAAACCATCAACTATTACTGAATTTGTTTAGAATATAATAAGAGATCATACGAAGAAGACCAACGCACAACAATGATGTCTGCATGTCCTCGGCATTTATATGGGGATGTTCTATGTACCTACATTAAATTGGCAGTATTAGATTGAAAGTGCATTCCTTGCCAAAACTTTAACAACAAATGGGTTTACAATTTCACTTCATTCATCGGTACAATTTTATGAAAGGTTTCACAAGGAATTTTAAGCAGTCTTCTTACAATTGAGAGGGCAAAAAGTGCGAGCATACATGAGTAAAAACAATTTGTTCTATTATATTATATATGATGGCAAATATAAGTTGTGATAATAGTTGTTCATGTAAGATAAATCGTGTCATTGTTATAATGAGTCTACTTGGATTTATGAAACGCACTAAAAATCACATCTTTCTTTAAATTACCTCCACCATGTTGTGGGGATTTTTCTTGTTATAGACCTACTTTACAGATCCTTTCAAATGCTGTTCACATTTTAATGCAGGAAGTCGAACGTTCATCCTAAACTCAACAAGGAAATGTAAGCATCGGTCAGATCTCTGTATGTAAATGGAACTAGCAAAATTATAAGTTTACATATTCGGCTAGATCTATATTAATGAGAACCCAGGATTAGTTTAGAATGAGCTGGCCCGAATTCTATAAGGAGAAAAAATAACATGTCGAGAATTTTTTTTTTCCTATACCATTTAGGCTGGTTCACTTCAAAGCTATTTTTGATTCTTATAAATATAGACTTAACTCAGCCCGTAATCCTATGATTTTACTACTTATACTAGCTTAATTGATGAATCCAATAGAATTTTTAGCTTAATCATCTAAACAGATTCATAGTTTTAAAATATTAGCTAAGATCAAGAAAATTTCATTTCTCTCCAAAGTTACTTGCCATGTTTGTCCAAAGAAACCATGGTCTTGACACCCGTCATGATTTAAAAGCCTTGCTTAGAATTAAAATATTATAAAATTCTAAAGACATGCCAAGAACAATTTTTATAAAGTAGTCAGAATGGACTAAAAAAATTCTATATTCCACCATTCTTACTACATGTCTAAGAAATGCAATTAGTGTTAGCATTTGAATGCAGAATTCTTGTTGTATGTCTAAGACATGCAACTAGCATTAGAGAATGCACATGTTATAAAAGATATAGCTTTTTTTCTTTTCTTAACAATATATCATATTTCAAAATTTAGATGTGATGGAAAGAATAATGCTTGTTAGTTAATGTTATGTGAAAAATAATAATCAATCTAATCTTTACATATAATATAAAATGAGGAACCAGAGGAAGTCAAGAATATTTTTGCTTTTTGGTAAAAAGTATATGATATCGCAAAAAATTAGGTAGAATAATGCTAATCATTTTGGTGGTTTTATGTGAAAACATGCCTGTAATATAAAAATAAGGCATTAAAGGAAGTAACGAATATATTTGTTTATACTAGTTATGATGATTTATATAATTATACTAATTGTATATTGAACAATAACCTCTTCCACCGGTGAATAAATTTTTAAATACTTATATCTAACAAAACAAATTGTCATATATTTTTGATAAATTTTTGATTGAGTCCTAGATTGATAATTATATAAAAACAATCACATATTTTTGAATTTGTAGATTGATAATTATATGAGATTCCCTTATATTAAAACTCGTTTATTAAATAACCACTTTATTCTCATAAAAGTAAGAAAAAAAAATATTTCAAACCCAAATCCAGTGTAATGGAGCTCTTATTAATGATTCAATAGGTTGTTTTCAGATTAATCCGACTCAAAGTGTATCCCTAGATGTTGATTTTGTTAAGTTTTACAAAGTAGCAATATTACCTAAACAAATGGTGCAGGCGTCAAGTGTCTAAGTGATCGTGAGCATTGGACATCCCCATATCATATAGGTTTGTCTAATGACGAAGGACTATATACAGTGTGCAACCATAGACAAGCTAAACTGATGCCTGATATTCATGAACTCTATAAAATAAATAGTTATAGGTACCGACATATAGTTTTTTAATTAAGAAATAACTTTACCATAACAAATTAAATTTATTACTGTCTCTTGTGCAAATGTAAATGTTCATAAAAATATTTAAATATTAATAAATATTATTAAAAAATAACAGAAATGCTCTACTTTATAGCATCTATGTCATCAACATTTAGCTTTAATCCATGTACACACACGCACACAAGCACAAGGAGATAAAAAAATAATCAGAGATTTTCCTGTAATTAAAGTTATGCAAAAAAAATAAATTCTTAATATGCCTCTTAAGTTCCATTAGATAAGATGGGAGCTAGTTAGTTATCAACCTTGGCAATTTTAACATACAATACACATAATATAAACAGTTTATCATGCAAGAAAACCATAAGTATAAGTGTACGCATGCGCACATATATATGTGTGCGTGTGCATATATTTATATACATATATATTTATATGTATATCAATATATGCATATATATATATATATATATATATATATATATATATATATATATATATATATACAAATATATCTGCATAAACATATTATTTTTGCATGCTTATGCACTAAGAGATCATGGAGTTTTTTTTTTTTTTTTTGAAATTTTTCATAAATAAATTAGAACAATAGCTAATGCTTGCTGCACGTAATTATGAAAATGGCAGCAAGTCAAAATTCATAGAAATAATATAATAAAAGATAAAGATAAGATAAGAAAAATGAAGGAGCACGATGGCACGCTTTGTAGTTGTATCTTTTGGAGATTAAGTAGATCAATCGCGCAAACAACATTTATGATAGAAAAGTTAGTTGAAATTAAGACCAAGGATTAATAAGAACAAAATAAAAAAGTACAATTTAAAAGTGGCTTGGATATCACAATTAGCCATGTATGGATGGATTGTTGATTGTCTTTATTTGAAAATGAAGCGAGAAAGAGCGGAAAGCCTGAGGGATTGGAAAGCTTTAACCCAACATAGAAAAAAGAAAAAACTCTCTCAACTAGTTGGATAATGATAATAATAATAAACGTTGATAAGTTCTTAGAAAAGCATCTAAACAAGTCTTAGGATCCTTAGATATTGGCCCGAGGCTAAGTCATTTAGGATTATCCTAACTTTCCTGGCACTTCTCTCAATATACGGATTTCTGAGCCTGTACCCATTTATTTGCCGAATACTTTTTCTTTCGTTGGTGCTTTATGATTTTTTTTGAAAAGACTACTAATTTATTTTTGTGTTACGGTTTGAATAGCAAATGCGAGCACTCGAATAAAGAACAAAAGATAAATTAAGATATTACTGAACTGAACATGTTGGTGGCAGAGCCGCAGACGGTTAGGATGAAGTGCAATTTTTCGATTGATAATAATGAGATAGTTAAGATTGGTAATTAGAGTTAGTAAAAATGAATAAATATACAAATAGATATTTTTTTTTATTAAGTAGGTCTCTAGGAGATAGGATGTTTGTAAATGATTCTCGCCTATGTACTATTAAAACTACCTATTCTCATATCTTACTATCTCTATTGTCTCAGAAAAAAATATTATCTTCTTGTATAGAGATGGCAAATTTTTGACCTAATTTAAATGTTCATTAGGTTTTAGTTTGCCTATAGTTTATCTACAGTTTGCAACAAAGATTTATTCTAGCATTATTTGGACATGCTTCGGAGGACATTTATTCAGTCACATCTGATTAATCTTATTTACCAGGCATATACGGTGAAAGAGGAAAAGGGGATAGCTCACCGAGAGGAGAAGAGAGAGGCTACAATGCCCACCGATACAGAAATAGACGAAGGCCTTTGACGTCGGGAAACAACCTGAAAATGATAGAATACAAATTTTAAAAAAAATTTAAAAATCCTAAGTGTTGGTGCAGAAATCCGTCGCCGCCGGAGGTCGCCGCAATCGAGGCCGCTGGGCGCCGCCGGGGACCTGCAAAACGAAGTCCCGTCCGGAACCGGTGGGGTGGTGGCTCCGGCAGGACCCTCCGACGGTCAAGTTAGTTTCTGACCAACAGTAATGGAGTGCTCGGAATGAGTTCCGGAGCTTAGAGATGTAGGGGAGAGCTTAGAGAGTCAAGAGTCCAGAGAGCTTAGCCTTAGCGTGTCGGGAGGGTCCTTTATATAGTGGAGCTTGATGGTGACAACTGCAGCCGCGTGCTGGCGGGCCGCTCGAGGTTCGGCGGAGTCAGTCCCACTGGTGCCGTGTGCGGCGGATTGAGGGTGACAGCCATCGCCGCCTGGCAGTGGGTCGCTATCGCCCGCGGCGGACTGACCGATGGTGCGGCGGACTGACTGATGGTGATGGTTGCAGAGCTTGCCGAATGAAGGGTTGAAGGCCTTCGTCGTGTGCCCATTTCGGAGGAGTTCGGGCTCCTGAAGAGGAAGATAGGAGGGAGTTCGGCTCCCATAGGCGTCTGGCAAGAGGTATGCAGCTAAGGCTCGTCCGCAGAAGAGTTCGGCTGCTGAGAAGCCGAAGCTCGGCCGCTCGGCCGTCTGGGGTTCGGCGGCGGTTGGGCTTGGGCTGAGGCTTGGACACTTGAGAGTTCGGTAGGAGCTCGGTCGGCCGAAGTTTGATGAGGGCGACCGCTGAGGAGTTCGGCCCAGTGACGACTGACTGAGGAGTTCGGGCGCTAAGTGACGACTGCTGAGGAGTTCGGCCGCTGAGACGACTTCATTGAAGCTCGGCCGCTTGGAGTCGGCCCGAAGGAGTTCGGCCGCTGAGAGGACTTCATTGAAGCTCGGCCGCTTGGAGTCGGCCCGAAGGAGTTCGGCCGCTGAGAGGACTTCATTGAAGCTCGGCCGCTTGGAGTCGGCCCGAAGGAGTTCGGCCGCTGAGAGGACTTCATTGAAGCTCGGCCGCTTGGAGTCGGCCCGAAGGAGTTCGGCCGCTGAGAGGACTTCATTGAAGCTCGGCCGCTTGGAGTCGGCCCGAAGAAGTTCGGCCGAAGGGGAAACCTGGGAGGAGCCCGGATGGCCGAACGGGCGTCCGGGAGGAGTCCGTCTCCCGAAGAAGTCCAGCCGCTTGGAGTCCAAGGAGCTCGGCCTTCAGGAAGTTCGGCTGGCGGTGGGAGTTGCGGCCCGGAGCCTGGCGCTGGGAGTTCGGGAGGGCAGCTAGGTAGTTCGGCCCGGACCTTGGCGCAGGGGAGTTCGGCCTCTAGGCAGTTCGGCCGTGGTAGGGGCTCGGCCTGGCGCCTGGCGCTATAGCTCTTCAGCGGCTACTGGTTACATTGGGCCTGAGCGTCGGGCCGGGCTTCGGCAGGAGCGGGATTTATCCCCAACAGTAGCCCCCCCACTCCGAGTTCAAAAATTGAAGGAAGGGAGTACCAAAACAGGCGACTGCCGAAGTCTTCTTCCAGGCTCCGCATTTTGTTGCAGCTGAAGCTCGGGGGAGGTCTCATCTCCAGCCGATGTTTGGAGTTGAAATGGAACTCGTTTCCAGCTAAAGTCGATGAAGCTGATGTTGAAGCCGAAGTAAAACTCGCCTCCTTCGGTCGAGGTCGGATTTGAGCTCCTCGGGGGCGACATTATCTTCATCAGTTGAAGTCGACTCGAGGGAGACCTCCTCTTGGGAGGTTGATCTTATCTCTAGCCGAGGTTGAAGTGCGCGCTCGGGGGAGATCTTATCTCCTACGGCCGAGCTTCCCCGGGGGAAGATCTTATCTTGAAGTGCGCGCTCGGGAAGTGCGCGCTCGGGGGAGATCTTATCTCCTGTAGCCGAGCTTCCCTCGGGGGAGATCTTATCTCCTGCGGCCGAGGTTGGTGCTCGTGGGCTCCTCCCTCGCTCGGGGAGATCTTTATCCTATCTCGAGGTTCTCCTCGCGGCCGAGGAGGTTAGCCGAGGGTGCTCGTGTTAGGACGAGGTTCTCCTCCTGTTCCTAACCGAGGTTGTTCCGGTCGCTCGGGAGAGATCTTATCTCTAGCCGAGGTTGGTGCTCGTGTTAGGACGAGGTTCTCCTCCTGTTCCTAACCGAGGTTGTTCCGGTCGCTCGGGAGAGATCTTATCTCTAGCCGAGGTTGTCAACGGTCGCTCGGGAGAGATCTTATCTCTAGCCGAGGTTGTCAACGGTCGCTCGGGAGAGATCTTATCTCTAGCCGAGGTTGAAGTGCGCGCGCTCGGGGGAGATCTTATCTCCTACGGCCGAGCTTCCCTCGGGGGGGAGATCTTATCTCCTGCAGCCGGGGGAGAAGTGCGCGCTCGGGGGAGATCTTATCTCCTGCGACCGAGCTTATTGCTCGCGTTAGGACGAGGTTCTCTCTCCAGTTCCTAACGCGGTTGGCCGCTTTTTCCCTGTCACTACATGGTTTTCGCATCCAGGAATAATATTATCGAAAGAAAGAAATTTTATTGAAAGGAAGTTACTAGTAGCGCATCCCCCAAATTCTGTATTTCAAGATCGTGATAACGTTGTTCCTCCGCATTTCTTCGGCAATAAGTTCCGGGGTGGACGACCTCCTCATGCTGAACTCCTCAATTTGGTGCAAGCTCTTGTTGCTGGGAGACGGCGAATCGCTGATGCACCGAGATCTTCCCAGGGGCAATGTGAACGACGCCGTAAGGTGGCCGACCTTCTTGCAGTCTCTGGCTACGGCAGCGCCCTTAGCCGATCTTTTTCTGCTTCAGGCCGGTACCGGAGGAATTTACCCAGCCGACCCGTTCTGACGAGCTCCTCAATTTCGTCTCGGAGCTGGATGCATCCCTCCGTGTCGTGGCCGTGGTCGTGATGGTAGAGGCAGTACTTATTTCGATCGCGCTTGTTTGGGGGAGATCGTAATCCTTCCGGTCTTGGCAGCTGGTGTTTTACTTCGGTGAGAATCTGGGTTCGAGGAGCGTTGAGGGGGGCATAGCGGCGGAACCTTCCGGGAGGAGGACTCCTTCGCGCCTCTTTATCAGGGCGAGTTCGAGGAGTTCGGGCCCGCCTGCTTTCGTAGGGGGTCTGCGAGTGCAGCCGAGCTTCACCCAGCTCTTCCTCGTCCGCCAGCCGGTCCTTTCTGACGAGCTCCTCATCTTTCAATTTGAAGGCTTCTTCCGCACGGGCATATCTCTCGGCTCGAGCCAGCAGGTCGGCGAAGTCCCTGGGATACCTTTTTTCCAGAGAGAACAGCAAGTTATTTTTCTGAAGGCCGCCCTTAAGTGCGGCCATCGCGACAGACTGGTCCAGGTCCCGGACTTCCAATGCCGCGGCGTTGAATCGAGTGACGTAAGTCCGGATGGATTCCCCTTGCTTCTGCTTGACGCTCATCAGGGAATCTGAACCTCGGCTCGGTCGTCGGCTGCTGATGAAGTGGGCCGCGAACCGACTGCTCATCTGGTCGAAAGAGAAGATCGTGTTGGGCTTCAACGCCGAGTACCAGTTCCTCGCTGCTCCCTTTAAGGTAGACGGGAAGGCTCGGCACAGCACGGCATCTGAAGCGCCGTGAAGCAGCATCATGGCCCGGAAGGCCCCCAGGTGATCAACCGGATCAGAAGTTCCATCGTAGCTTTCCAGTTGAGGGAGCTCGAAGGTCGGTGGAACAGGTTCTTGCATGATTTTCTGCGAGAAAGGAGGGTCTGCACAAACGTCATCACCACGCGAGGGGGGACGAAGTTCTTCAATTCGCCGGTTCATTTCCAAGAGCCTTTGGCCCAGCAGGTCCTCACGGTCTCTGATCTCCAAGGCTTTCTGGTGAGATGGGCGCGAGGCTTCACCCTTGGTCGATCCATGATCCGAACAAGGGCTCTCCCTCCTCCGCCTCTCCAATCCGGGTATCGGAGGTCGGGCTGCCCAGGCCGGTCGCTCTTGGACTGGATCATCCGACTTCGGAGAGTCCCGCGCCGGTCGGGCTGGCACTGGGACTTGTTGGTGCAGCACCGCCTGCACCGCCTCCGTGAGACCGCGAACGTGCTGGATGAGCTGGTTGAACTGCTCCGTATCCACTGCGGCTATAGACGGGGGCTGAGTCACCGGGGCCGGAGCAGGGACAGACGGACTCGGAGGGGATCGAGCCGCGGAAGCCGTCGAGCGCCGCGTCGAAGCCCTTCTGGGGGGCATTTCCTCTTTCCAGAGAAGGAATTCTGAAGAGGGAGAAGAGAGATCCGGAGCAGGGGCGGAAAATCGTCGCCGAGCACTCCTTTAAGAACAAGGGAACCTCGAAGGTTCAGGCCCTTCCTCTAGCGCCAATCTGTTGGTGCAGAAATCCGTCGCCGCCGGAGGTCGCCGCAATCGAGGCCGCTGGGCGCCGCCGGGGACCTGCAAAACGAAGTCCCGTCCGGAACCGGTGGGGTGGTGGCTCCGGCAGGACCCTCCGACGGTCAAGTTAGTTTCCGGACCAACAGTAATGGAGTGCTCGGAATGAGTTCCGGAGCTTAGAGATGTGGAGGAGAGCTTAGAGAGTCGAGAGTTCAGAGAGCTTAGCCTTAGCGTGTCGGGAGGGTCCTTTATATAGTGGAGCTTGATGGTGACAACTGCAGCCGCGTGCTGGCGGGCCGCTCGAGGTTCGGCGGAGTCAGTCCCACTGGTGCCGTGTGCGGCGGATTGAGGGTGACAGCCATCGCCGCCTGGCAGTGGGTCGCTATCGCCCGCGGCGGACTGACCGATGGTGCGGCGGACTGACTGATGGTGATGGTTGCAGAGCTTGCCGAATGAAGGGTTGAAGGCCTTCGTCGTGTGCCCATTTCGGAGGAGTTCGGGCTCCTGAAGAGGAAGATAGGAGGGAGTTCGGCTCCCATAGGCGTCTGGCAAGAGGTATGCAGCTAAGGCTCGTCCGCAGAAGAGTTCGGCTGCTGAGAAGCCGAAGCTCGGCCGTCTGGGGTTCGGCCGGCTGTTGGGCTTGGGCTGAGGCTTGGACACTTGAGAGTTCGGTAGGAGCTCGGTCGGCCGAAGTTTGATGAGGGCGACCGCTGAGGAGTTCGGCCCAGTGACGACTGCTGAGGAGTTCGGGCTCCTAAGTGACGACTGCTGAGGAGTTCGGCCGCTGAGACGACTTCATTGAAGCTCGGCCGCTTGGAGTCGGTCCGAAGGAGTTCGGGAGCTCGGCCGCTTGGAGTCGGCCCGAAGGAGTTCGGCCGCTGAGAGGACTTCATTGAAGCTCGGCCGCTTGGAGTCGGTCCGAAGGAGTTCGGCCGCTGAGAGGACTTCATTGAAGCTCGGCCGCTTGGAGTCGGTCCGAAGGAGTTCGGCCGCTGAGAGGACTTCATTGAAGCTCGGCCGCTTGGAGTCGGTCCGAAGGAGTTCGGCCGCTGAGAGGACTTCATTGAAGCTCGGCCGCTTGGAGTCGGCTCGAAGAAGTTCGGCCGAAGGGGAAACCTGGGAGGAGCCCGGATGGCCGAACGGGCGTCCGGGAGGAGTCCGTCTCCCGAAGAAGTCCAGCCGCTTGGAGTCCAAGGAGCTCGGCCCTCAGGAAGTTCGGCTGGCGGTGGGAGTTCGGCCCGGAGCCTGGCGCTGGGGAGTTCGGCAGCTAGGTAGTTCGGCCCGGACCTTGGCGCAGGGGAGTTCGGCCTCTAGGCAGTTCGGCCGTGGTAGGGGCTCGGCCTGGCGCCTGGCGCTATTGCTCTTCAGTGGCTACTGGTTACATTGGGCTGAGCGTCGGGCCGGGCTTCGGCAGGAGCGGGATTTATCCCCAACACTAAGGAATGAAGAAGAGGAGAAATGTCTCAATCCGAAGGAGAAGAAGGGGGAATGCTTGCCTTTTTTTGAGTCCTACTTTATCCTGCTGGAAGCTCACTTTTTTTGATGCATCCTGCTACTAGAAGCTTCCTTTTTTTGAGGAGAGGATGGGATGAAGTGGATGAAAGGAGGATATGAGATAGAGTAGAGAGCCAGAGAGAGAAGGAAAAAAGATGGAAATGCTTGCAAGCTAAATGCTAAAAAAATGAACGCCCGATTTAACCGCCCAAATTTTTGGTTTTAATTTTCAACATTGCCTTATCTAGCCTATTTTGAATGAAATTTATTTCATGTATGATGGAATTAAAAATGGATTAACCATGATTTGAGTCTAGTTCATTTCAAGTTGCATAGAGGTAAAAATGGTTCAATCATGATTTAGGTCTAGCTCATTTCAAATTAGATGGAGGTGAAAATGGCTCAACGATGATTTGGGTCTAGCTCATTATTGGCTCGATCCCAATCAACAGTAATATATGTATTGATTTAATCCAACCATTAAATTCATGTAGAAAATCCGAGTCAATCATGATGTCAATCCGATCCCAACCAAGTGCCATGATACGTATGCACTTGTTTCGATCGTTAATCCTTGTCGAAAATCTAAGTCAACCATGACATTAGCCTAATCCCAACCCAAAACCATGAAACTGATCCGCTTCATCCGACTGTGAAACTTATGTGGGAAACTCAAGTCAAGCTCAATTTGATGAAAAATATGATACCACTCTAGTACATCTTTCCATTAGACCCATGTTGGAAATCCAAGTTAAGATCAATTTCGATCTGATCCCCAGTTGTCACCATTACACTACTCATTTGTTCCAATTCCAATATCGCCCTGATTCCAACCCGTTCCAAAGTGAGGAACCTAATCTCACTTAATCCGACTATTAAACTCATGTGGAAAACTCAAGTCAATCTCACTTTTATGGGCTTATACCTCCAGGATACCTGAAGATTAATTTTGATAGGAGCATCGAAGATAGAAAGGGCAGCACTGACTTTGTCATTCGATGGCCCGACTCCGGTCTACTGGCAGTAGGAGACCAATATTTGGTTGAGCCAATAATTTTTGGAGCGGAGCTTCGTGCGGCCTGGGCTGGAGTTGTATATGCACGGACAATGTTGGGTGCAATTCAGCTATTGTGATGTCTTGGATTCAGAGGTGTACACAGGAAGTAACTAACCATCCTTGGCAAGACATTTCTATCTTCCTCCCTAGTTCCACTAGACTCACGATCAGACATGTCTTTAGAGAGGCTAATTCTATAGTGGATTAGATGGTGGCCTATATTGTAGAGCATGCTAGAGAGTTTTTGTGGACTTCCTTAGGGACAGCCCCAAAGCGGTTTAGAGATATTTTATTTTTTGATCTAAATTTCTACTCGTAATTTTATAGCACGAGGTAATAAGATGATTGGTGGAACAAAATAATAATGAATTGGATACGATTTTCATATAATTTAACTGATGGCCAAGAACACTGATATTCTGTAAGTTTTGTATATAACATGACATAAAACACTAATTGTTGGAAATAGTATCTCAAAGCCAATCGTCAGTCTATTGACGATTGAGCTATTTTATGTAATTATATATGAATTATTAATTAAATAAAAGTTATTCTGACTTTTTTATTACAAAACTTTCATCTTCTAATGAACTCCTATCTACTATGATAAAGTTCTTAGGACTATTTAGAATTGATATGTTCGCGATCAAATGATACGTTGTTATTAAGGACGATAATATTTATCGAATATAGATCATTGTGTACCATATAGGTTGATTGTTCTCTTAATTAAGGAGTATGGAGATACTGGTATGGCATGCAGATGAGATATAGAAGTATATCTGTATTGAATGTGACCGACTCCAGAGCTTTTCTGCTATCAAGAATTGCTCTAATGGAATATGGGCATAAGTGTCCCTCCGACCTAAGATCACCATGATGACTTTTAAGCAACTCACTATGCTTTGGTGTCCGATTACTGAAATTTTTAATTTAGTGATGAAAGATTTCTAGATATAGTCAAGTACTTGAGGAGTCGGTGCGTGAGTCAAGATGGAATTGACTACTCCTGGACATAGAAGCTATGTTCAATAGTATTTTAATTTAGCAAAGCCTTAGCTAGGATAGTCTTAGTGAGGGGTCACAGGACTAATTGCTTTCAGACATAATTTGAATGTATTTTCTAGAATTGACAGTTAATTCCTAAGTCATCCTACGCATAGAGGTTAAAGAGATGAATTATGCAATAACTATATTCACGTAGGTTCTGAATGTTGCGATTGTACTATTCGACCTATCTGGATGTCGGGTGCCATTGCTAGATGGTCACTTCGATTAGTATAGAAAATTAGTTCCTATGCTACCAACTTAGGTTCGAACCTGCATGATCACACACACTAGAGGTTCCTACCTGATTTAATGGTTGATAAAGAGAAGTTTAATTAGTGATTTGATCACTAATTAACTTAATTTGATTAAGGGGTTATTTTTGGATCAAGATCAATTGAATTGGATTCATTTGGATTTGACCCGATTAGATTATAAGATGATCTAATCGTCAAGGAGGTTTAATCCCTGATTAGATTAGGAGTTTGGTTTGATTAATGTTTGATTAATTGAGCCTAATTAAGCCTAAATAAGTTGGATTTAATCTGATCTAATTGGGCCTAATCAATTTGAATTGAATTAGTTCAATTGGATGACTAATATAAGACTAGTTTGACTAGTCTTCCAATGTGCCACATCATCCTTTAATTTATGCCATCCTTTCTCCATGAGAAAGAGGTTTCTCATGAAGTTTTCCATGCATGGGAGGGCGTGTGTTCTCCCTTCTCATGCATCTTATAGATTGGTTTGATCTGATTACCAATTGAAATCAAATAGAATTTGAATTTGAATGGATAACCACTTGATCTAAACCAACCCATCACGCCTCTAATGTTTTGTGTGTTTCTATAAAATGCTGGATTTTATAGACATGCAAGAAAAGAGGAATATCGAAAGGGGAGAAGAAAAGTTTCTTCTCTGCATGCATGAAAAAGTAAGAGAATTCTAGGTGCAAGGATTTTGGATAAGAGCATATCCTAGAATCTATCTAGGATTTGGGATTTAGATCTGTGAGTTACAAGAGTTGTGACTTCATAGATCCAAGCAGAGAACCTCCTCAACTTCTCATCTACATTCATTGAGATCCAGAGCATCCAAAGATCTGGTGAAGAAGATCAAAAGAAGTTTGATCTAAATCAGTCGTTAAAGGTTTTTGCAGAGCTAGCACTCGAGAGAAATTGATCGAGATCAGGGCCTCGTGTGGATTATCCCTAAAGGCCAGATGCGTGTGTGGCTGCATCGTGATGTTTAAATCTATATCAAGGAGATTAGATTGCAGCGTTCTTCTACTCATGAAAAGATATCGTATTCTAAACACGTAGAGTAGTAAAATAGTTTTACTGTTAATTTTGTTTTTATTTTTAGATATGTATGTATATATAATACATTAGATCATGTAGCGTGTAAGATTTTTAGATTAGATATATAGCTTTTCATTATTAATATGATTAATAATATTATCTGCTGTGCATTTATTGAATTTTTTTTTTCAAAGTAAAGCTAGAAATTGTGCACACTCCCTTCACTAATATTCTGTAAGTGTTGTGGAAGATAAAACATTGCATTTCAAATTTAAAGACCACAAAACTACATGACAATGTTCAGTATGTATGTTCTACAATTGGTGAAAGATACTGATTATAATTGACAAAATGCCCAGCTCTCTGGTGTGTCTATCAGCAAACAAAGATCGATTATATTTTCACTCCTGCAGAAGTTTCCTGTTCTTGTAACAAATGCCAAACCATCTTTCATATTATCTTGCACTATTTTTTCTAGTTTTCAACCAACATGAGTTCTAGCAAGAGTAGATTCATCAACTCCTTGAACTATGCAGCGAAATGGATTGCTTTCTTATGCAGGATAATAGAATTGAGATCTTCTTGGATGCCATATCCATCCGCTCTTTTGATTTGGCTGCTTCTAATATAAGAGCGGAGATCATAGATTGCACAGCCTGCACTCGCTCAGCCTGCTCACTTGCAGTAGCCGCTTGCACTAGCTTTGAAGGCAATGAGTTAACTCATGTGGGAAACTCGAGTCAAACTCGAGTCAAGTATCCACTCCCTTTTTGTCCCTTTTTTCTCTTGTAGGAATTGTCCAAAAAAAAGGCCCTGTTTCAGATGATTTTAAAACAAATGAGTTGACTCATGTGAAAAATTTTTGCACAAATTTTTGCAAAGCAGATGATTTCAAAGCACTAAGCCCTGTTTCAGCTACATATTTCAATTAAGAAATATAGAACCTTTGTAGAAGTCAGCAATTACCTATAGTTTTTTTATTTTGTTAGTTTCAGGAAGCATTCATTGTCAAGTGGTTCATGCAACTAAATGTAACTTTGTTCTGACAAGAATTTTTACAATTCTATTATGAGCTATCTTCCTCAGTGGAAGTACAACGTAAATAAACATTGTGGAAATAGATGTCTATCAAAAGACATATGCAGAGTTGTACAAATTTGTGCTGCAAAAAATATATAAAGTTGCTGTCACCAAACGTATGCATAAGTTGGCTCAAATTCCTGTTAAGTCATTCACCTTCTAAAGGTTGTTGTTCTACTATATATACAATTAATTTATCATATATATACCAAAACAAACAAAGCCTATGATATACGAAAACAAACAAACAAAGCCTTTGAGCTTTATTATTGAGGAAGAATATCTCACTACCTACATATATAGAAATAATAATTAGTCGTCAATCGAATATGGTTTCATAATGTTATAAGAAGTAATGACATATAAAAAAAATATTTACCTTGACTAAATATTGTTTGGCAAATGTTAATATTCAAAAGCTGGTTTCAGAAGCGCAAATGTTATCATTGTTGACTAATAGAAGTACATCATTTTTGACCTCATCCTGTTTATTAAACTTTGATAAAATCAGTTCAGCTAGTATACGGGTTCAAAGATATAGAATGTCATCCTATCAAAAGTAGAATAGACGAGTGTTAAAGTATCAAAATATCAAGGTATTGACAAGTGTCAATAGTATTGGCACTTGTTACTTAAAGTATTAATTACATACTTGTAAGAATGAATATCTCAAACTCGTTCCATCCCAATATGTTATGTACATCAAGGCAAATACACTGCATGTTGACCTATACCAAGAGAGAAAATAATGAATTAGAAGCTTCTACATATACGTAGACATATAAGATATATTTAATATGGACCTATCCATCATACTGCTTCGGGATAGAATCAATCACATCAATGGGCCATGATGTAACATTCAAATCAGCCAACTGTACCGCCAAATCCTATGAATGTTTAGCCATAATATTGATATATCATTAAATGCCTAGCTGCTACATTGATAGGATGATAATGTTAATCAAAACTATCAAATATATCAATTATAATAATTTTTTTATACATCATGTGATGGAAAACATGTAGGATTTCATGCATTGATTTTAAAATTTTTTTAAAATTAAAGCAATAGAAGATATAGATTAAACAGTTTAATCTATAACATACATGTAATTAGATTATAAAATCCTACATCAACAATTTATAACATATCATGATGCAAATATAAATCTAAAAATAAATTAATCATAAGTAGTATTGATCATATCGATACATAGATCTAGAATAATTCTAGATCTAATCCTAGATCATATCTAGGTTATCAAGAGATCAGATCTCTTACCTTTACGTAGGTCGAGAACTCCATGATTGATTTTTATTGTTGCTTTTAGAGCCGCACAGACGTCCTACCTCTACAGGTGATCCATATGAACCAGCAATATAGATCGAAGGTTCGTCGAACGAAGATCCACTCAAAGTGCTAGCTTCTCGCGGATCTTTTCTAATGGTTAATCAAATACATATTCTTCGGATCTCTTGAACACCCCAAGAGATGAATAATATAAGAAGGAATAAGGAAGAAATCCAACCCTTGGATCTTCCATAAATCAAAAAATAAAATAAGAAAAAATAAATCCTAAGAGAAGATAAATCATTTTCTTCAGGACATCAATGGTTGATGTTCTGAAAATATCTCTATGCTAGGACAAGAGGAGACCTTCTCCTCTAGATTTTTTCTATGTTTCTGATCTAACATCTCTGAATTTTACTCTAAAAAATTTTCACAAAAATAAGAAGAAGAAGGATTCTCAATGAAACCCTAAGAGAAGACGTTCTTCTCTTCTTCTTCTCTCATCAGGACATGATCAGATTATGTCCAAAGATGATCACTATGCTTCAACACCTTGAAGCACGGATCCCCACGCTATCTCACTTTCTCTCTCTCAAATTTTTATTACATAAAAATCATAAAAAAAAATTAAGAACATAAATCATGAAAGAAAATAATGAGAGAAGACATTTTCTCTCATCTTTATCTTTATTAAGACATGAACTTTTCATATCTTAATGAAGACTTTTCTTCCAAGGATGTAGACACCCAAAACCCCATGCCCTCTAGCCCTTTTCTTCTACCTTCTTCATATAGAATCCCAACATTTTTGACACCCTCTCCTATCAAATAGGAGGTGCCATACAAGAGTCAAAAACTAGGTCAAAGACCTAGTCAAACCCTTCAAATAAGGTAGTTAAGGGGGCATCCAACTCTTGGAGTTGGACGTCCCCTCCCTAATTTCTTGGCATGAAAAATCTAAAACTCATGACAAAAGCAAGGGAAGAAAGGGCAGAACAAAAAACATGGCATGGAAAATGTGGGCGCACAAGAGGAGGGAAGAGTTTAGGTCAAAGGGGACTCTTCCAAGTAGGAAATAAATCCTAACCTCTTTCTAGTTTTGACCAAGTCAAAACATACTCCAAATAACTAGAAATATGGGGCATGAAGAAGCTTTCTTAAGTGTGGAAATTCACATAAAAATAAAAAAAAATGGTTGGATGTGGGCTTTCTTAGGCATAAGAGAAAGGAGAGAGTCTCAGTCCAACTGGGACTCCTCTTGTTTGACTAGATCAAAATAGATTTGAATCCAATTTAAATTATATTTAAATTAAATTAAATGCAATCTAATTAAGGATGATCCTAGTCTAATTAAAAGTCTAATTAAATTAGATTAAATCAAGATTTAAATCTAATTTAAATTCTAAGTCAATTAGGTGCACATAAGTCCTAGTCAAACAAAAAATTATTCTTTCTTATAATTGGCTTATCCAATAAACCAACTAGACTTAATCTAATTAAGTCCAAATCAATTCTAATTGAATCTAATTCAATTAGACTTGATCTCAGTCCAAATGCTCAATCAAATTGAGCCAATTAGCAATCCAATTGCTAATCGATCCTCCTGCAATACTTGCATTAGGTCAAACATCAATCGTATTGATGGATTGACCTTAGAATGATTCTCAATCATCGATTAACCATCTGATCAAATTATAAGCTCTAATGTATGTGATCCTATAGGTTCGAACCTAAGCCAATAGCATAGGAATCGATTCCTATACCAATCGAAATGATCATCTAGCAATGGTACCCGACGTCCAGATAGATAGAATATATGCAAAGCAATATTCTTAAAATTTTGGCCTATGGTTACCATATAATTCATCCCTTTGATCAATAATGCTCAAGTTGATTTCGAGTATGCTGTCAAACACTCATACAAGTCATCTCTATTGTGTTTTAAAATTTTGTAAATCTCATGATACCTCACGAGGATTATCCAGGCCTAGGTTTTGCTAAATTAAAACACAGTGAGTCATTATCTTTCTAAAGTTAATCAGGAGGGATCAATCCCATCTTGACTCACATACCAACTTCACAAATACTTGACTATACCCAAAAACCTTTTAAACCTATATTAGAAATATAGGTAGTCTGACATTAAAGTATAGTAAGTTGCTTGCAAGTTACCATGGTGATCTCAAATCGGAGGAATACTTATACCCATTGGCCTTAGCTAGCTACTCTTGATAGTAAAGTGCTATATTGATCACGTTCAGTATAGATGTACTCCTATATTCCATCTAAATGTCATACTAGTATTTTCACACTACTTGATTATGAGGACAACCAATGTATATGGCATACAGCGATCTACACTTGATAAGTTATCATCCTAGTTAATAACTTATCATTTGATCGTGAATAATTTAAGAACTATCCGATAAATTCTTCTTTATTGATTAATTATGATTCTAAGAACTTCATCATAATTTAGGAGTTCATTTAAGGAAGATAGAACTTTTATGATGAATCAGCCAAATAACTATTATTATTTAATAATTCATATACTAATTTCAATCATCTACCACTTAGATGATTGGCTTTAGAATATATTTTTCAATAATTTTTACTTGGATTAAAGCCAATCAGAATGATATCAAATATCCTATTTTCCACTCTTAGTTTCGAGGCCATAGTAAATGGGTCGGTCAAGTTTTTCTTTTACATCGATCTTTCAAAGATTGACGTCACTCAGATCTAATATCTAAGATAAAAATGATATAGAATATGCTTGTTCTTTGGTTTTTTAGTCTGAGCTATGGCTCCAGTGCTATGATAGAATTAAACCATTAATGAAGGATGCCACTTTCAACCTGCTAATGAACCTCAGCAACTATACAGCTTACATGGCAGCATCATATGCCATGATGTACTCTACATCACTAACTGAATAAGCTAAAGTATACTGCTTGAAATCTTTCTAGCAGATTACTTCTATAATTAGAGTATGATCTGACATTCTCTTGTTATCATCTTATTTTGACTAAAATTAAAATATCCACATATTTTAAGTCAGTACTTCTATTTTTGAGTCACTGAATCTTAGCATTTTTCAAATACTTAAAAATTATCTATACAATATTTCAGTGACTCTTACTTGAATCAGACTAGTATTTGCTCACTACCTCTAGTGAGTATACCCATGTCTGGTCTCGTACATAAAGAAATAAGATGACATTTAAATCTTTATTCCTTGTAATGCTGGAATGCCATTTTTGATTAAAAAAATTTCATCCTTAAACATCACAAAAAATAATACTATAAAATATTTTATCCAATTATAAATATAGGATTTATCTTTGTTCATAACAAAGATATACGTTCAGGACGTATGTTCAAATTCTGAGGTAATAGCCAAATGGGCTCTATAGGTCTTTACCTTCCCATCTGCACTACTCCGATCCTTTTGAAAATTCATTTACATCCAATAGATTTTATCCCTTCAGGTGAATCAACTAGTGTCCATACACTATTAATTTTCATAGACTTTAATTTAGATCATATGGCTCCAAGTCACTTCTCAGAGTTAGGCCACTGCATTGTATCCCTATAGATAATCGAATCCTTGTTGTTCTCATCGAGCTCAACAGGATCGCTATTCCAGACCTAGATACTGAAGTATCTGTCCGACTAATATGGTATTCTATCGGATCTCCTTAAAGATGATACTTTAATAGGCTTCGGGTTTGATCTGGTCATATCCAGTTCTATAGGTTTACTAGATTGTGTCAGTTTTTTTTTACTAATCAAACTTTTTCAAGTTTAACTTAACAAACATCAGTTTCTTCTCTAAGAAACTTCTTTCCAAAAGGAATGCCCTACTACTGAAGAACATATCATGTTCTTCAGTATAGTAGAATTAATCACCCTTAAATACCTATTGGATCAAGATCCAAGTTTAACTGTGTGCAAACCTATGACATAGGCTGATCAACCCCAAACTCGAAGGTAAAAGAGTCTAGGTCTATGTCTGATCCATATCCCATATGGAGTCTTTGCGATTGATTTAGTCAAAATATTTTCAGAGTAAAATAAGTAGTCAGTAAGCATAACCCTGAAATAGGCAGACTAGCAAACTTTATCATAGATTAAACCATGTCTAACAAAATTTAATTTTTTCTTTCAGATACACCATGTTCTAAAAAGAAATTCACTAAGAGAGAATCTTATTCTCTCCTAGATATGTCACAAACTTACTGGATAAGTATTCATCTTCTTGATCTGATCGAAGAGTTTTAATACCTTATACAGTTTATTTTTTATATTTTATTATTAAATTATTTGAATATTTTAAATAATTCATCCCAGACGCATCCATGCTCAGATAGATCATTTGTAATGAAATATTAATATCTTTCTTTGGCACTTAAGTTCACAGATCCACATACATCACTATGTATGAGACTTAGAACTTTATCGACTCCTTCATCTTTTTCAGTAATAAGTAACTTTATCATCTTTCCAAGAAGACAAGATTCATAGGCTATCAATGATTCACAATCATTGATGTCGAAGTTTTCCTCTCAAGCTAACCTATTTATCTTATTCTTGTCAAGATGACTAAGCCTATAATGCCAAAGATAAATATCCATGACATGATCTAACTTGGGTGTGCACATTACACTTAACAAGCTATATAAATATTAAATATTATTTTTTATTATCCATATATTACTATAATATTATTTATAATAATATCATAATAATTTTTTTTATTGATAAATGATAACCATCTCTGACCAAAAGGCCATCAGAGATTACATTTATCATAAATGATGGACAATAGTGATAATCACTCAAAATGACATCTATTGAAACTAAGCTTGACAATTTCTAAAGCTAGGATTGGAACAAGACTTCCATCTCTAACGTTTAGATATCTCTCACCATTTTTAAATATTTCACTTTTCAATAGTCCTTACAATAAATTGCATAAGACCACCGATATCTAATACCCAGGTAGTAGAATTACATACAGAAAAATTTTAAGGTGTTATCATATAACATTCTTGATGAGCAACTCTTGCTTCTTTCTCTTGTTCAGTTTGTTATGATCAAGAAAAGCAAGATAATTCTTCTTCGTAAGATCTTGCTTCTAATATTAGAAGCACTATGCCTGATTTGGATCAATTTTGGACTAATTATTTTTACTGGGCTAAGAGGGCCTAGTACAAACCTATTTGTACTACTGAACCAAATTCAACTTTCGATACTAATTATCGAAGTTGGTTCCCATAAGTCATTACTGTCTAACAGTGATAGAAGCAATTAGGGTTTAGCCTTATTTTGAGAAAAGAGAATAATGATCTAAGTATATGAATTATATTAAGCCTAGAGACTTGGACTTTAGTCAAAAGATTCTTCTACTATTTTATTCAAATTAGTAGCTTCTACCTCTAATTTAAAAAAATTATTTTAATTTTTTAATAGGTACTAGAATCCATATAGACTGCACATAAGTCCAACTATGATTGGTCAATCCATGTACATCTAAGGATAGGTTCATAACCAATTATTTCTCTAAACAACTTCTAGTAATTTAATTTTATCCCAGAAATCTAATCAGTAGGCTAGAGCCTCAACTGTAAGGATCCTGTTAGGTCCAACCATTAATATGACTATACTTGGTATATCTAATCAACGAATGATTAAGCTCAACTATAGTTGATCAACCTAACCACCATTAGAGAGATACATCCAAGTTGTCATATGATAAATGATAATTTCATTAGTCAACAAGTACCAGGCCTATGGGCCTTTAATGATTATTGAGTTAATGGATCCATTATCAAATACCTTAATGGGAGGCTATGACTCAGTTCTCTCAATAACTTTATCATTTTAAGAAACTAATAACTTTAGAGAATTTAAATTTATCAATAATTTAAGAATAAAAAGGACATGGACTAATTTGCTTCAACTAACTTCACCAAGTCAAGTCCTCCCACTGACTTCACAAGTCTTTGATAAGGACTATGATCAATATCGGTCCATGGGCACCTAGATCAGTCTCACTGAGTAAAATCAGTCTCATTGATTTTCTATGTGATATGGGTTAGCACGAATCAATGAGCAACCTAATCAAAACTTAATTAACTATATTGGCCAGGTAAGTGAGATCGATGGAAGGATCTGCCAAGACTTGCTGTAGACACAATCAAAAATAGCTAGGTAAGTGGGCTGTCAATTAAAAACCATCAGTCTGGGATGCCAGACTTACCTTAGATATCAATCGATTTATCAATTTTTATTTGGTCTGTCTAAAGACTCGGGCTCAACCACGGAGCCACAATCAGTATCCATTTATTAGATATATGAAGTTTGATCAACTACAACTATTGAATTGATCTAAAGAAATGATCTAATCCTAATTAACTATTAATCAGATTTGATCAATTTCTTAACTAAGTTCATATTTAATCTAACCCTAGGTCTAACCCAGTTAAGAAACTGATCAAAGCTAACCCATTACCCATTAACCCATGTTTTATGAAATTATCTTAGGATCTTCAAATCACAAACCTAGATTCTAAACAATCACTTAATTTTTAATTAAGTTCAAGCTTATTAGTTTGGATTTATGAAATCTCAAAACTAATTTTTGATTTTATTATTTAAAATATTTTGAAATTGTAAACACTTTACTTTGAATCAAATTCAAATGATAGTTTTAGATCTGATTTATTTCAATGTTTCGATCATGTCCTAGGATTTTGAATCTAGGGTTTTGCAGAAAGTAAGTTCATAATTTAAATTCTACAAAACTTATATATTATATATATATATAAATTGGATTAAAAAATGAAGCTACATATCAACATATGCAACATGAAGATCTAGATCAAAACATGAAACATATCACATGGATCTCATCTAAATGATCAAAATCAGATCATAAATTATTTAATATTAGATTTAAAATTTAAAAATAAATTATAAATTATTTTAGATCTTATCTAACATATTTATGATTTAGGTTTCTCGGATAGCACATACTAGGACAATCTTTCTACTATAAGGGATAAACCTTACAGCAGGACAATCTTATGATAGTATGTATAATTTTAATATTATTTAGATCTAATTTAAATAATCTAAAATAAATTTAATATTATTTAATTTTAAATTTAAATTAGAAAATTAAATCATAAATTTTTTTAGATTTAATCTAAATTATTCATGATTCAGATTCAGATCAGCACATATTAGGACAACCTTTTCATTGTAAAAGATTAACCTTACAATAGGATAATCTTATGGCAGTATGTATGATCTTTAATTAATTTTAATTTTTAAATTTATTCTTAAGTATATATGAACATGTTATAAAAGAATCTTGCTCTGATACCACTAATGAAAAATATGCAGAGTGATAATTATTATAAAATACTAAATAAAAGTATTAAAATAATATCATATTTAATATTTATTTAAAGAAATTAATATTTTTATTTATATTTTATAGAAAAAAGTCCATCAATATGAAGAGCTCAATTTATGGGTTTCAAGATAATAAATTTCATTCAAATCGAAGCTAAAACAAAAAAGTTATAAAGCCGAGAAGCTTTAAAGAAAAAAAATTAATTTCGGTGCATGGTGGACCGACCGATCGGTCCATGGAAAAAGTGCGGACAATCTAGCTCATCGCGCTCGGTGAATCAGAGAGCGCTACGTGGTGAATCTAGATCATTAAGAGGTCTATGGTAATTATATCACGACGTATAGGGGCATTTTGGTAATTTGTACCAACATAGTGGTTTCTGATTGGCTGTGGTCTTATTGTGCTCGATCCATGGTGGTCTATGGCTATAGTATTATGTGATCAAATGGCTATCATTGATGCTGATCGAGATCTAATGGCTGACGATCGTTTTGGGATTTAGGCTTCCTTAACGCGGTCCAATGGTGGAAATTCATCCAAACTATGATCCGACGGCTGAGAATCAATCCGAAGCCTGATTACATAGTTTGCAGCTGATTTTTGATGAATTTTGGGCCTTTAGATCTTGATCGGATGGTCAGAATTCAATAGGATGTTATAATTCGATCAGAACTCGAATTTTGACCCTAAAAATTACCTTAAAATCCTATTTTCCTCCTCTACTTAAACCCCCTTACCTCCCTAAGTCAATGAGCAAGCCTCCTACACCAAAAATCATAATTTTTTCTCTCTTTTTCTCCTCTTTTCCTCTCCCTTAGCCCAAGCCTCCTTCCTTCTTCCGTTCTTCTTCTTCCATTTTTCATCCAAGAAGCTCTGAAGATGCTGGGAGCGAGCAGATCGTCAATCATGTACGACTAAGAAGCTGGATTTTGAGATGTAGATGAAGTTTTCTAGTATGGATTATAATTTTTTTTATTTTTTTATAATTTTTTTATGCAATGAATAAATTATTCTCCTGCCAATCCTAAATTCTATTCTCCATGCATGAAATTTTAACATACTTTTTATTGAATGATATAGACTATGTTTATGGAGATGGATTATGATCAGAAGATACAATCCATGCTCGATTTAATAGTTTATGTTAGAGAGAATCAATAAAAGCCATGTTATCAATTTTTAAGAATTAAAGTATTGAATAATTTATGATTCTATTGAGATGGATTATGATCGAAAGATACGGTTCATACCCAAAAAAATAAATTATAATCATAACTAAATTTTTAAAATAATAAATTTTTATATTAAAAAAAATTACCACAATCCTACTAGAAGATGGATTCAAAATTCTTAGAATATCTTTAATTAAATTTAAAAATTTTAATTAATTAAATATTTACTTTTTTTATTTTAGTTTTAATCTACTAAACTCTCAATTTATTCTCTTTAATCTACTTGATCTAAATTTCTACTTTAAAATTAAATTAAAAAAAAATATTTTTAATTATATTGAACGTAATTTAGCCTTCAATCTCTAAGAAAATCGACATCCGACTCATCATTATTTTAATCTTTAGGTAGATCAATTTTAAATTATTATTTAATACTCTAATGATAAGCAGTCAAATTTTTGGCATCATTGTTGAGAATTGTAGCATGATTACTTCAATTAATTAAAAATTAATTAATTAATTTAAAAAATAAAAAAATAAAAAAAAAATTAAAAAATAAAAAAAATCTTTTTATTGCTCTTTAAATTTATTTAGTCAAACTCCATTTCATAATTGCTTTCTTACTTTCTGTATGTTAGATTTCTACTGCTTTTCAGACTTAATCACTTGAATTTACTTTTTTTTATAAAACCAAATAAATCAAAAACTTAAAATATACTTATAAAAAGACAAAATCATAAACCCTAAAAAATCATTGATATCTCATAATGCTTAATTAATTTAGCAAAACCAAAAATATAATATAAAATTACTTTTTAACATATTCGAACATCTTATTTGATTTGCATTATATATCCATAATCTACTTTAAGGGCACAACCCATTAAATAAGATAAGGTGGGGATTTAATCACCCTTTCCTAGCCCATAAACCATCACCCTTCATATTGCATTAACCCAAGCAATTTAATTTAAAATCAATTAGACGGTAGCCCTAAGATATTCAAGCTCATTAGGATAAGAAAATCCTAGAGTTGGACTGGATTTGAATTGGTTAATTATTTGGTATCTAAGGCAAGTGGTTCAAAGATTATGATTTTTAATTGATTTCATTGTCTGATCTGACCAACTCAGTTGATGTCTAAGAAAAGCAATGAGTAGAAAATCTTCTACATCTTATGCTTACCTGACTGAGTTAGTTAGTTAATTTTAGACTTGGACTGCTCAAAGATGATCTTGAAACAATTAGGAGCTGTCTAGATCCAAGTTAACCCTAGGATAGAGAGTCTACCCTTGCCTAACTTGTTTGCTATTAAAATTCAAATCCTAATTAAAAACACTCTCCTCTCTCATCTCTAGATCTAGAACTTCTTAGGACTCATCTTTAGAACCTCTTTTTTCTCTTTCTTTTATCTCTCTAAATAAAATAAAATAAAATAAAAAAAATAAAATTTTTAAAAATATAGCAACTTGGAAAAGAAAATCTGGTCGATTAGTAAGAATAGATCCAAACCCTACCCTAATCCAAGAAATTTTTGAGTCCACTATGGATCAAGAACCTTCGACCCTAATGGATCTTTGATACCAAGTGGGCTCAGCCCAACCATCCTGTATTCAATTGCCCCAGAATTATGCAACCAATTTTAAAATTAAACCTCAAATCATCAACATGCTTCCAAAATCTATTATAATTGAGGATACATATATTTTTATTAGAGAATTTGAGGAAGTATGTGATACCATGAGAATACATCAACTCTCTGATGATGCTATTAAACTTAGGCTGATTAATTTTGCCCTTAAGAAAAATGCTAAAAAATAGCTTTATAGTCTACCCAACCACTTGATCACAACATGGGATGGCATTGTAAAAATATTCTTAAGAAAATTATTCCCACATCACAAAATAGCTAAGTTAAGAAATGAAATTAATTAATTTTGTCAATTAGAAGGTGAGCCATTCTGGAAATGTCTAGAATATTTTAAGAACCTTTTGAGCCAATGCCCACATCATGAGATACAAATTTTGATATTGTGCCAAATTTTTTATGAAGATTTAGAACCAAATTCTAGAACTATGCTAGAGTCAATGTGCCAAGGTCAATTCATGTATAAGAAAGCTAATGAGGCCTGGCAATTCTTAGAGGACCTAGCAGAAAAGAGTCTACAATGGAAAGCAACTAGGAAAATAGATAAATCCACACCAACAAGAGGAGGTATACATCAAGTTCCATCAATCCTAGCTTTAGAAGCCCAAATTGCCGCATTACAATAAAAATTTGAGGCCTTAGAATTACAGAAATCAGCTAATATAAACCAAGTGACCGCTTCTAGTGCACAAGACCATGTCATAGAGGAATGCCCCTTCTTAATGAACCAGACTGATAATAATCATGCACAAGTGAATGCAGCCTATCAAAGACCTACCGATGATCCATATGCACCAACCTACAATCCAGGGTGGAGAAATCATCCGAATTTTTTCTGATCACAAAATACTAATTCAGACAATACTAATCAACAATTTAATTTTTCTTGTCCCTATGGATCAAATTCAAATAGACCTACTGTTAATCAATCATACTCATGACCCAACCAACCATTGAACAATCCAACTGATCAAAGGCTTAATTCAATAGAAAAAACCTTAGAAGCCATTATGAAATCACAAAACAATCTTACCAGCCAACTTATAAATACACATTCTCAAACCATAAATTCAAACTCCCAAGCCATTGCCCGTCTAGAAATATAGATGGATCAGATAGCTACAACTTTTAGTGGAAGAGAAAAGGGTAGATTGCCATGTCAATCTGAGGCTAACCCTAGAACCCAAAACAATCAAAAATCTCAGCAAGGAGCCCAAATCAACCAATTAAATACTATCCATATACTAAGACCTGAAAAATAAATAGATAACCATGTGGGTACATCTGAAGTACTAGAAGAAGAAATAGGAAACCCACTATCTGAACCAATATCTGAATAGGACTGGTCTAAAGAACCTAAAGAAATAGAATCGGATTCACCAACAGAGCCCATATCAGAATTAGTTGGATCAATACCCAAGATTGTAGCACCCTTCCCAAATAGACTCAAGTCCAATCGAAACTCAGCCCAACTAGACAAAATCTTAAAGATCTTTAAGCAAGTGAAAGTAAATATTCCTTTATTAGATATAATCCAACAAATTTCATCATATGCTAAATTTCTTAAGAACTTGTATACCAGGAAAAAGACCACCAATGTACCTAAGAGAGCCTTCCTGGTAGCTAGTGTGAGTTCGTACCTTTCAAATTATGTGCCAGTGAATTACAAAGATTCAGGGTCTCCCACTATTTCTTGCATCATAGGAAAAATCCTTATTAATAAGGCTCTACTAAACTTAAGGGCAAGTGTCAATATACTACCTTATTCAGTTTATGAAAAGTTAAAGTTGGAAGAATTAAAACCTACAAGAATGACTTTATAATTAGCAGATCGATCTTTGAAAGTACCAAGAGGAATAGTTGAGGATGTATTGATTAAAGTGGACGATTTCATCTACCCAGTAGACTTTGTAATTTTAGAAATTGAACCTGTAATAAATCCAAATGATCACATCCCAGTAATACTAGGTAGACCATTTCTAGCCACAGCCAATGTCCAAATCAATTGCCGAAATGGTCTAATGAAACTTTCTTTTGGTAATATGACCATAGATCTAAATATTTTATCTTGTCTGAAACAAATCAAGTAAATGACCTGAACTTGATACAAGATAATGTTTATGAACCCATTGATCTAAGTGATGAAAATCTGACTTGGAATTCTGGACAAACCAGAACTATGAAGAATTTAAGGAGGTCAATGATTTAGCTATAGTCAATATGGAACTTAGATGAGAGCCTCCAGTTGAACCATTGTCTAGACCATTAGTGGAGGAAATATCCAAGTTAGAATTGAAAACACTCCCCAAACACCTGAAATATGCATACCTAGGTCCATCAGAAACTTTGCCAGTAATTATTTCAATGGATCTAGACCCTAAACAAGAGGAAGAATTATTGACTATCCTTAAGAAAAATAAAGAAGCATTAGGATGGACCATGGCTGATTTAAAAAGTATTAGTCCCTTAATAGTTCAACATAGAATTCATCTATTAGAGGATGCTAAGCCAAAGCGAGATCCCCAAAGGAGGCTTAACCTAGCCATGAAAGAGGTTGTAAAGAAAGAAATAATAAAACTCCTCGACAATGGAATAATATATTCGATCTCAGATAGTTTATGGGTAAGTCCAGTATAAGTGGTACCCAAGAAGTCAGGAGTTACTGTAATCCAAAATGATAACAATGAATTAGTCCCAACAATAGTTCAAATAAGATAGAGGGTCTACATTGACTATAGAAAATTAAATACAGCCATCCAAAAGGATCATTTTTCTTTGCCCTTCATAGACCAAATGTTAGAAAGACTAGCAGGACATGATTTTTATTGCTTTTTGGATGGATACTCAGGATATAAATAGATTCCTATAGCCCTTGAGGATTAAGAAAAGACTATATTTACCTATCCTTATGGAATCTTTGCCTACAGATGTATGCCCTTTGGCTTATGTAATGCACCAGGTACCTTTCAAAGGTGCATGATTAGTATTTTCTCAGATATGATAGAAAGATTTCTTGAAATTTTCATGGACGACTTTTCCATCTTCGGATCGATCTTTACTGATTGTCTTCATCATCTCATACTAGTTTTAGAAAGATGTAAAGAAAAGTATCTAGTTTTGAATTGGGAGAAATGCCAATTTATGGTTAAGAAAGGCATAGTCCTTGGTCATATAATTTCAAAATGAGGAATAGAAGTAGATAAAGCCAAGATAGATTTAATTGAAAACCTTCCACCACCAAAATTGATAAAAAAAATTTGCTCTTTTCTTAGACATGCTGATTTTTATAGGCGATTTATCAAAAATTTCAGCAAAATGGCTCGACCATTAACTAACTTGTTAGCTAAAGATGTCAAATTGACTTCACACCTGAATATCTCGAGTCTTTCGAAAGTCTAAAGAAAGAATTAACTTCAGCTCTAATTATTCATCCACCTATTTGGACTCAACCTTTTGAGCTTATGTGCGATGTATCTGACCATGCCATAGGAGCTATCTTAGGTCAAAAGATAGATAAGCTACCTCGAGTGATCTATTATGTTAGCAGAACTTTAAATGAAGCACAGTTTAATTACTCAACCACTGAAAAAAAATTTTTAGCTATGATATTTGCTTTAGAAAAATTTAGGTTATACTTAGTGGGTTCTCATGTAATTATCTATATTGATCACTCAACTATTAGGCACCTTCTCTCAAAGAAAGATGCCAAAGCGCGCCTAATTAGATGGATACTATTTTTACAAGAATTTGACATAGAAATCAGGGATAAGAAAGGTATTGAAAATATAGTGGCAGATCACTTATCTTATCTAGCAATCACACCAACTAAGGACATATCCGTTAATGAGTCTTTCTCTGATGAACAATTGGTGTCAGTAACATCAGAATCATGGTATGCTGACACAGTAAATTTCTTAGCCACCGGCCAAATTTCAATGTACTAGACCACCAGGATAAGAATAAATTTTTCTCTCAAGTAAAGTATTTTATTTAGGATGATCCATATTTATTCAAATAATGTCCTGACCAAATCATAAGAAGATGTATCCCAGATGAAGAAGTTAGGTGCATTTTATCCTTTTGCCATAATCAAGCTTGTAGTGGTCATTTCAGTGCTAAAAAGACTACAGCTAAAGTGCTCCAATGTAGATTCTATTGGCCTAACCTATTTAGAGATTTCCATAAATACTTTTCGATCGATTATGTATCCAAGTGGGTAGAAGTCATTCCTTGCAAGACTAATGATAGTAGGATTGTTGTAAAATTTCTTAAAAAAAATATCCTCTCTCGATTTGGCACCCCTAGAGCTATTATCAGTGATCATGGAACACACTTCTGCAATCGATCTTTTGCATTATTGATGAAGAAGTATAATATTACCTATAAGTTAGTCACACCCTGTCATCCTTAAACAAGTGGGCAAGTTGAAGTTTCTAATCGCCAGATCAAGCTAATCTTAGAGAAGACAGTAAGCTCCAATAGAAAAGACTAATCTTTGAAACTAACAGTTGCACTCTGGGCATATCGCACATCTTTCAAGACCAACTTAGAAATATCTCCATATAGGCTTGTATTTGGTAAAGCATGTTACTTGCCAGTAGAACTGGAACATAAAGCGATGTGGGCTATTAAACAACTGAATATGGATTTGATTGCAGCCGAAGATCTGAGAAAATTATAAATCAATGAACTCGAGGAAATTAGGAATAAAGCCTATGAAAATTCAAAGATTTATAAAGAAAGAACTAAAGTTTTTCACGATCAAGCAATTAATAGAAAATCTTTTACATCTGGATAAAAAGTTTTTTTATATAATTTTAGGCTACACTTATTTTTTGATAAATTAAGATCTCGATAGACTGGACCGTATATAGTTAAGAAAGTTTTCTCATATGGAGTCATAGAAATTAAAAACCCAAGTAATGGTGTTACTTTTAAAGTTAATGAACAATGACTAAAACCATTCTTGGAACTGCCAACTGAACCTAATAAAGAAGTCATGGTTCTTTACGAACCAATTTTCTTGGATTAATTTTGGAACTGATCTGGCTGAAGATGTTAAACTTAGCACTTACTAGGAGGCAACCCAGGTTTTTATATTTAATATTTTTTTTTATTTTTAGTTTACTTTTCTTTCAGAACTAAGTTGGAGGGAAAACTATAAACCCATGCTAAATGAAGAATAAATAAACCCATACCAAGACCAAAACCAAATTAAACCAGGTGAACTTTTTTCTTGTTATTTTCTTATCACATTGAGGACAATGAAAATTAAGTTGGGGAGAAGGATAAATAAAATTTTTTAAGTCCTCAAGTATAGTATTAATTAGTCCTATGTACCTGATTTCATGCCAATTTAAAATTTTCAGGCATTTTAATCAATGATTGATTAATGGTTTAAAAAATTTTAGAAATACTAAGAATCTAATTATTAAAAAAATTTGATAAATAGTCAGGTCTAGAATGGATAAATTTTTGAGTAATTCTAAAAATCTTCTTCCAACCTATATTCGATAAAGAAACTACTTTATATGGATACGAGTGAATATATATATATATATTATGATAAAAATATGTGAAAAAAAATTTTAGAAAAAAAATAAAAGAAAAATAAAAAGCAAGTTCTAAATATTGATCTTCTATTGAGTAATCGGATCCCATTGCCTAAGTAAGCAATATTATTCACGTCAAAAAATGGACAATGTGAAGAAACTTGCTATATAGTTAGTTTTAACCTATAGCCTATTTGACTTGAATCAATAAGTCTGAGGGGTGTTCTATACCTAGTATCCTAAAGCCAACTGGTTTGAAAGTTATTGATCCAAAGCTCGCTACAAGGGTCAAATAAAAAGCTTAAGGGGTTAAAATATTGTAATAGCTTATGCAAAAAAAAAAAAAAAAAAACCTCTAGTCCATACTAAAGAAAGAGGATTTAAAGAATAAAGATGAAGAATTGATCAAAAAAAAGCTCTTAAATTTTATTTTCTTCACTTAACCACTATATTGGGATAGAATTAATAATCCGATGACGTATTTCTTAAATCTCAAATCAAGTATCAACTGACTTTAGGATGACCTAAAGAAACTTTCATATTTTATCGAGTCGGTACATACTTCTAATTTTTTTCTCTTTACTCGAAGATGAGTAAAACTTAAGTTACAAGGTATGATAATTATTATAAAATACTAAATAAAAATATTAAAATAATATTATATTTAATATTTATTAAAAAATTAATATTTTTATTTATATTTTATAGAAAAAAATTTATCAATATGAAGAGCTCAATTTATGAATTCCAACACAATAAATTTTACTCAAATCGAAGCTAAAACAAAAAAGTTATAAAGCCCAGAAGCTTAAAAAAAAAGAAAAATAAAAAAAAATTAATTTCAGTGGATGGTGGATCGATCGACCGATCCATGGAAGAAGCGCGGACCATCCAGCTCATCATGCTCGGTGAATCAGAGCGCACCATATAGCGAACCTAGACCGTTAAGAGGTCTACGATAATTATATCATGGCATATAGGGGCATTTAGGTAATTTGCACCAGTGCAGCAGTTTCTGATTGACTGTGGTCTTTATCACGCCTAGTCCATGATGGTCTATGGCTATAGTATTGCACGATCGGATGGTTGTTGTTGATGCTGGTCGAGATCCAATGGCTGGCGATCGTTCCGACTTGATTTAGGCCTCCTTAATGCGATCAACGGTGGAAATTCACCCAGATTGCGATCCAATGGTTGGGAATCAATCCGAGGCCTGATTACATAGTTTGCAGCTGATTTTTGATGGATTTTGGGCCTTTAGATCTTGATCGAATGGCTAGAATTCAATAGGGTATTATTATTCGATCAAGACTCAGATTTTGACTCCGAAAATTATCCTAAAATCCTATTTTTCTTCTCTATTTAAACCCCCTTGCCTTCTTAAGTCAATGAGCAAGCCACCTATACCAAAAATCATAATTTTTCCTCTCTTTTTCTCCTATTTTCCTCTCCCTTAGCCCAAGCCTCCTTCTTCCTTCTTCCGTTCTTCTTCTTTCGTTCTTCGTCCAAGGAGCTCTGAAGATGCCAGGAGCGAGCAGATCATCAACCATGCATGGCTAAGAAGCTGGATTTTAAGATACAGATGAAGTCTTCTAGTATGGATTATAATTTTTTTTATTTTTTTATAACTTTTTATGTGATGAATAAATTATTCTCCTGCCAATCCTAAATTCCATTTTCCATGCATGAGATTTTAACATACTTTTTATTGATTGATATAGACTATGTTTATGGAGATAGATTGTGATCAGAAGATACAATCCATGCTCAATTTAATAGTTTATGTTAGAGAAAATCAATAAAAGTCATATTATCAATTTTTAAAAATTAAAGTATTGAATAATTTATGATTCTATTGAGATGGATCATGATCGGGAGATACAGTTCATGCCCAAAGAAAATAGGTTATAATCATAACTAAATTTTTAAAATAATAAATTCTTGCATTAAAAAAAATTACCACAATCTTGCTAGAAGATGGATTCGAAATTTTAGAATATCTTTAATTAAATTTGAAAATCCTAATTAATTAAGTATTTACTTTTTTATTTTAGTTTTAATTTACTAAACTCTTAATTTATTCTCTTTAATCTACTTGATCTAAATTTCTACTTTAAAATTAAATTAAAAAAAATTATTTTTAATTATATTAAACATAACTTAGCCTTCAATCTTCGAAAAAATTGACACCCAACTCACCATTGTTCTAATCTTTAGGTAGATCAGTTTTAAATTATTATTTAATGCTCTAACGATAAGCAGTCATAGGGTTTCATGCATAGATTTTAAAACTTTTTCAAAATTAAAATAGTGGAAGACATAGATTAAATAGTTTAATCTACAATATGCATGTAATCAGATTACAAAACTCTACATTAAGGATCTATAACATATCATGATGTAAATATAAATCTAAAAATAAATTAATCATAAGTGGTATTGATCATATCAATACCTAGATCTAGAATAATTTTAGATCTAATCCTAGATCATATCTAGGTTACCAAGAGATCAGATCTCTTATCTTTGTGCAAGTCGAAAATACTTCGGTAGATTTTCATTGTTATTTTTAGAGCTGCACATGCTTCTAACCTCTATAGGTGATCCATACAAACCTGCAATATAGGTCGAAGGTTCGTTGAATGAAGATCTGCTCGAAGTGCTAGTTTCTCGCGGATTCCTCCTGATGGTCAATCAAATACATATTCTCCAAATCTCTTGAATACTCCAAAAGATAAAGAATATGAGGATGAATAAGAAAGAAATCTAATCCTTGGATCTTTTATAAATCAAAAAATAAAATAAGAAAAAATAAATTCTAAGAGAAGATAAATCTTCTCATTTAGGACATCAATGGTTGATATCTTGAAAACATCTCTATACTAGGACAAGAGGAGACCTTCTCCTCTAGATTTTTTTTATGTTTCTAGATCTAACATCTCTAATTTTTACTCTCAAAAATTTTTACAAAAATAAGGAGAAGAAGGATTCTCAAAAAAATCCTAAGCGAAGATATTTTTTTCTTCTTCTTCTCTCATCAGGACATGATCAAATCATAATCAAAGATGATCACTATGCTCCAATACCTTGAAGCATGGATCCCCATGCCATCTCTCTCTCTCTCTCTCTCAAATTTTTATCATATAAAAATCATAAAAAAAATTAAGAACATAAACCATGAAAGAAAATAATGAGAGAAGACATTTTCTCTTACCTTTGTTTTTATCAAGATATGAACTTTTCATGTCTTAGTGAAGACTTTTCTTCCAAGGATGTAGATGCCCAAAACCCCATGCCCTCTAGCCCTTTTCTTCTACCTTCTTCACGTGGAATTCCAGCATTTTTGACACCCTCTCCTATCAAATAGGAGGCGCCATACAAGAGTCAAAAACTAGGTCAAAGACCTAGTCAAACCCTTCAAATAAGGTAGTTAAGGGGGCGTCCAACTCTTGGGGCGTCCAACTCTTGGACCCCCCCTCCCTAATTTCTTGGCATGAAAAATTTGAAACTCACGACAAAAGCAAGGGAAGAAAGGCGGGACAAAAAATATGGCATGGGAAAAGTGGGCGCACAAGAGGAGGGAAGAGTTTAGGTCAAAGGGGACTCTTCCAAGTAGGAAATAAATCCTAACCTCTTTCTAGTTTTGACTAAGTCAAAATATATTCCAAATAACCAAAAATATAGGGTGTGATGAAGCTTTCTTGGGCATGGGAATTTATGTAAAAATCAAAAAAAATGGTTGGGCTTGGGCTTTCTTAGGCGCAAGAGAAAGAGAGAGAGTCCCAGTCCAACTAAGACTCTTCTTGTTTGACTAGATCAAAATAGATTTAAATCTAATTTAAATTATATTTAAATTAGATTAAATATAACCTAATTAAGAATGATCCTAGTCCAACTAGGAGTCTAATTAAATTAGATTAAATCTGATTTAAATCCTAAGTTAATTAGGTGCACCCAAGTTCTAGTCAAACAAGGAATTATTCTTTCTTGCAATTAGCTTATCCAATAAACCAACTAGACTTAATTTAATTAAGTCTAAACTAATTTTAATTAAATCTAATTTAATTAAACTTGATCTCAGCCTAATTGCTCAATCAAATTGAGTCAATTAGTAATTCAATTGCTAATCGATCCTCCAGCAATACTTGTATTAGGTCAAACATTAATCATATTGATGGATTGACCTTAGAATGATTCTTAATCATCGATTAACTATCTGATCAGATTACAAGCTCTAATGTGTGTAATCTCATAGATTCGAACCTAAGCTGGTAGCATAGAAATCGATTTTTGTACCAATCAAAATGACCATCTAGCAATAGTACCCGACGTCTGGATAGGTCGAATATATGCAAAGCAATATTCTTAGAATCCTAGCCCATGGTTACCATATAATTCATCCATTTAATCAATAATGCTCAAGACGACTTCGAGTATGCTATCAAATACTCATACAAGTCATCTCTATTATATCTTAAAATTTTTTAAATCCCATGATACCTCACGAGGATTATCCAGGCCTAGATTTTACTAAATTAAAACATAATGAATCATTCTCTTTCTGAAGTTAATCAGGAGTGATCGATCCCATCTTGACTCATACACCGACTTCACAAGTACTTGACTGTACCCAAAAATCTTTCAAATCTATATTAGAAATACAGATAGTTCGGTACTAAAGTATAATGAGTTGCTTGCAAGTCACCATGGTGATCTCAGATCGGAGGAACACTTATATCTATTGGTCTTAGCTAGCTACTCTTGACAGTATAGTACTACATTGATCACATTTAGTGCAGATGTACTCCTATATCTTACCTGGATGCCATACCAGTATCTCCACACCACTTGATTACGAGGACAACTAACGCATATGGCATACATCGACTTACACTCGATAAGTTATCGTCCTAGTTAATAATTTATTATTTGATCATGAATAATTTAAGAACCATCTAATAAATCCTTCTTTATTGATTGATTGTGGTTCTAAGAACTTCATCATAATTTAGGAGTTTATTTAAGAAAGATAGAACTTTTATGATGAATCAGCCAAATAACTATTATTATTTGATAATTCATATACTAATTTCAATCATCTACCACTTAGATGATTGGCTTTATGATACATTTTCCAACATCATGTTGGATAGATAATAAAACTTACTAAGCATGTATGGATATTTATTTGAGGCTCAAGGTAAAGAGTTCAGAATTTGAAATAACTTCTTCCGCACATACATCACAACCAACCACCAATGGTATTCATAGAGAATAGAACCTATAAATATAAAAATGTATTCATTCTTTAGAAGTCTATAGAGTTTTAAACATATACAAAAAAATTAGCATATTCGAATTTATCCATCTTGTTCCTATACATGCAAATCTTCAAAGTCTGTGATTGAAAAAAAAATTATGATATCCTCTTTACTTTCACCAACTTTAGATAGCATTTAAAATATATGCACACTTTCTATCTAAACTCTTTGATTGTCATATGCTAATGAGTATTGCCATTATAGCCACAACATCCTTACATATGCATCCATGATCTGAATTACAATAACACACATTATAGAAAAAAAGTACAAATATAATAATAACATATGTTGTCATTCAACCATTGAATCTTTGTTAGATAGAATATTTGCTCTTCATTGAGCATGGAGGAGGAAGAAGATCAATTTTCAACAAAGATCAACAGTGAGATTCAGATCAAAAGGCTTTCTCCAGACTTTGTGAGGAAGGAAGAGATCATAGGGCTGTTGTCCACCATCCCTAGTCAAGGTATTTCTCAGATCTATCTATTTGCTGTTATTTGATTTGGATTGATCATGGAGAATAGCGGGTTGAAGGTAGGATTGGAGAAGTTTGATGGAAAGAGAAGTTTCACGATGTGGATGGTAAGGATGGAGGATCTATTGATTCAAATGAGGCTGGATTCGATCTTGGAGGATAGATCGGGGGAGATGATAGACAGGGAGTGGGTGTCTTTGGAGAAAAGGGCATGTGCCATGATTAGGACTTGTTTGGCGGATGAGATTTTGTATGGTGTGTTGGAAGAGAGAACACCCAAGGGATTATGGTCGAGGTTATAGTAGTTGTACATAGAAAAGAATATGTGCAATAAGTTGATGCTGAAGAAGCAACTGTATAGCCTTCGGATGCAGGAGGGCGAGGATGTTGTGGGGCATATTCAACGGTTCGACCGGGTGAGCATGGACTTGCTCAATATAGGAATGGATTTAGAAGAGGAGGACAAGAGTCTATTATTATTGTATTCACTATCCGGAAGCTTCGATCTATTGGTGATAACTTTGCTGTATGGTAAGGAGACACTGATGTATGAGGAGATCGTATCAGTGCTCAGGTCCAACGAGCAGCAGAAACAGATGATGAAGAGGGAGGTCTTCTAGGAGAGTATTGTGGTTTCAAAGAAGCATAGGAAAGGAAAGAAGAAGGAAAAACAGAGGGGCAGTAAGGGATCCAAGAGATGCTTCAAGTGCGGAGAAGTAGAGCACTTTAAGCGGGAGTGTTCGTTTTGGAAGAGGTGCAAGGAAGGAGAAAGCTCAAATTTCATTAATTTAATCACTGGTAGTGAAGAGTCGGATGAGCTCTTGGTGGTCTTGGAGGAGCTCATAGGGTGCGGTGTATCTCAGAGAATTTTGGACAGGTCTATGGAGTGCAGAGGGTCCAAAGGGGCAGCGATGGTGTTCGAGGTATAGCGGCAGGCCCAGCAGTGCAGCGTTAGGTGGTTGGCATCGGGGAACTCGGAGATAGAGTCAGCTTCTGCGGCATCAGGAGGACTTCAGCTCCAGGTGGAGCACCAGGTAGAGGTGGCTTCATGGGTGGAGAAAGCTGTGACACGAGTTTAGAGTAAAGGGATGTAGAGGGAGGACCAATTTTCCAGCACCAGTGCCAGAGCTATACAGATCTAGGTGGAGAGGATTATGTAGGAAGATATGCATGGCTCTGAGGAAACAGTGTCAGATGGAGCATCAGGATATGCAGCGAGTGTCGGTAAAGGAATGTTACATGATCTCCAGGAAAGTTCAGGATAAGTGATGCAGCTGCCAAGCAGAAGGATACCTACAACTCTAAAGGTGGTGCAGAGAAATAAGTCAAGGACTTCAGTGGTGGAGGCGGTCATCCAGAAGGCTTCAAACGGAGCTCAATAGTTGAAGAAGAATGGCAGTGGCAAGGTGAGCACAAGGGGCTATCAGGACATGCAGGGATAATGGGATTGTGCAGGAGGATGTTGCCAGGTGTGCCAAGGCTTGGGTGCACCAAGGTGGAGATTGTAGGTGGTGTGGTGCTCCCAAGCCTTGGGAGGCCACGAGTGGAGCTAGGGTGAGGGCTCCAGGGAGGCTAGGATAGGTGTGGTCCTAGGGCTAGGATAGAACTTGTCCTAGGGTCGATGTGGCATGTAGCTCTTCATGGGCTTGAGGTTCAGGTATTGAGGGCCTCAAGGGTTTGGTTGATGCTTCGGAGACCTGGGACACAAGGTGGAGCAAGAAATCAAAGTCAAAGCTTGAAGGCTGCAGAAAAAAGATTTTCTGTAGGTTAGCCGGCTCAGTCCAAAATTGGGTCAGTTAAGTCTTAGAGCACAGGTAAAATAGAGAGCTGCACGTTCGGAACTACTAGCATGGCACAGAATTAGGTCGGCTCAATTTTAGACTGAACCGACCTAGTGGACTGAGCCGGCTCAGTGCATTAGCAAAGTTATGTGAGGATCTATTTTGGGCTAGGGTTTGGGTTGATCCTAGGGGTCTTAAGGCTTGGTTCAAGAGGTCTTAAGGGGGCTAAATCATGAATGGATTGGATTAGCCTAGGGGAGTTTTTGAGCTGGGGTTTATTAGGGTTCATGTGGGAACTCTAGAATATATAAACTAGCATATTGTAACTTTTGCAATAAGATTGGAATACAATTGAGCTTTTCTTCCTAACTCTCTCTTCTCTCTTCTCTCTGGTTCCAACACCAAAAATCCTAGCTTCTCTCATCTTTCTTAGATCTTCTTCAGTTTGCTGGATTAACACCCAGGTTCATGTAAGAGATCGGATCTACGACTGTGGCTTCGAGCAGCCATAAGAACAACACTAGTTTCAAATCTGACTCACCATAAATCAACCAGTAGTTCTTAGTATTTTTCAAATACTTAAGGATGGTTTTCACCACCTTTCAGTGGTTCGCTTCTAGATTAGATTGGTATCTACTCACTACTCTTAGTGAGTATACCACATCTAGTCTCGTACATATCATGGCATACATGATAGATCCTACTATCGAAGCATATGGGATTCTATTCATACGCTTTCTCTCTTTAGGAGTTGCTGCATAATTCTTCTTAGAGAGAGAAATTTCTTGACTTATCGAAAGATAGCCCTTCTTGGAATTCTCTATGCTGAACCTCTTTAGCACCGTTTCTATATACGCAAACTGGGATAACCTAAGCATCCTCTTAGATCTATCTCTATAGATTTTCATCCCTTGGATGTAGGATGCTTCACCCAAGTTCTTCATGGAGAACTGAGATGACAATCAAACTTTTATTTCTTATAGTGCAGGGATGTCATTCTCGATTAAGCGAATGTCATCCATATATCAGACAAAAAATACCACTGCCAGACCATTTGCTCATTTATAAATGCACGCTCTTCTCCAATCTTAACGAAGCCATACATTTTGATCATCTTATCAAAATACATGTTCCAACTCCAAGATGCTTGCTTCAATCCATAAATGGATCTCTGAAGCTTGCACACCTTAGACTCATCTATGAATGTGAATCCCTCAGGTTGTATTATATATACCTCTTTAGTCAGCTCTCCATTCAAGAAAGCTATCTTTACATTCATTTGCCAGATTGTTGGTGCATCACCATGGCATCTCTTAGCTCTGATACTATGTTGCGAAAACTCCTAATTTTTAGCATGGACCTGAGGAGACGTTTGACATTCTCTAAGGGTAGCAAGCCATCGATCCATCAATTTAGATCTATGATGGGGCACCTCCCTCCTTGGACTTGAGGGAGGTGTCCTCTTGGGGCAGCAACTCTAGAGAGAAGAGAGAAGAGAGTGTTAGATGTATGCCCTAGAAGCTAGATTGGCTGACACTTGTAATACACTTCTAAAGATAATTTTATAATTTTAACTATAAATTAATAAATAGATTATTTTTCATCATAGTATATATTTAAAAATGTCTGTGATATATTCTTTGAGTTAATGGTAATGATAATTAATATTATCAAGAGTTGAAAATTTAAGACATGAATTTTCATCATTAACTCATAAACTGCTTCCGACCATAGGATCATCATTAGAATGGTGATCGATCCAAAAGGTTGGTGTATAATTGCTTTCTTAGGATGGATGAGTCTTGAGTCTACAGTGTGGAGACATTGGAGTGAGAATATAGGTACTTATTAGAGAATGAGGATACTAAGCATGATCACTTTGAGCAGTCATAAGGAAGTCTACCTTCTCGTCGATGATTGGCTCGATGCTGCAGTTGTGTTAGATTTTTTGATCTGAGTAGCATTGACAGTTCACCTTGAGTGTGTTATAATTTGACTACACCATAACTCAGTCTTCTAGCCATTTGGAATCCTAAGGTGTATATTGGCTATAGCATATTCATTATAGGAACTAGATTGCACCAAGATGGGATCTATCAACCTCGGTAGTGGAGGAGTAATCCTATGATGATCATGAGATCAAGTTCTTAAGCCCATGACCATGGCAGTGTGATATAATAGAAAAAAATTTTCTATTAGGATTTCACATCAGACTCAAATCGAATGATTCATCCATATGACGGATGTTGGGTTTTGACGAGTTTACCTTAAATCCTAATCCCATTATAACTTATGATAGTAGAATTGACTCACATAGATAGCTACACTAAAAGATTCACTTTTAGTTTTGATGGGTTGCCACTATATGCTGCTAAGTGTCACTGGTAGATTTTGGGAGCAATTAGAATGATCTTTATGATCGATCATTCCAATTGTTTGAATCAGAAAAGTTCTAATCCATCAAAAGATATTTCGATGATGTCACTGATAGAATCATGATATATCTTATTTTCATATATAATTAAATCTAACTAGAACATACATACAAAGATTTGAGTCTGGTTGTGATCAATTGAACTGAGTCAGTTCAATTAATTGGGATTAGATCCGATTAGATTCAAGAAAATCATGCTAGCATATGATTGAACCTAACATTCTCCTTTTGTAATCTTTTTGGTTCATCTCAATCGAAACCTTGACTGGAACTTATCTAGGTTAGAATAGGATTTTCTAAATTCATCAGATGATTTTAGGATAACACCTACCATTTCTGGTCACCTACCATTTTTGGTTACCTATCTTTTCTGTCGCATACCAGGGTCAAAGGTTGACCCTATTGTAAGAAAGAAGGGATTAGGGGTGCATGCCCTTGGAGATTTTCTAAGGGCACGTGCCCCTACTTTTTAGTATGGCATGGAGAGGGCGCATGTCTGCCTAGGCATGCATCCAAAGTGGATAGGCTTTGACTTGGTTAAATTTCAGATTTGACCAGTCAAAGAGGTTTGATAGAGATCAAACTCTAAGAGAGAAGGAAGAGTCCATGATGCACCAAACTTTCTTTCCTTCTCCCTACCTATTTTGTGTGGAATTATATGGAATATTTGGGGTGGCAATTCTAATGTGAATTGGCATGAAAATTTGTCAAGAAATCAGAAACAAATCAAGCAATTGGTTTCTTGATTGATTGGAACACTGAGGTGGTGCAAGGCTCTATTTAAGAGACCCTGCATCCTAGGGTTTCTATGAGTCATGCTTTATGCTCCACGCCTCAAGCCCCCATAGGCAGCCGTCCCCTCTTTTTCCACACCACTCCTCTTCTTCTTCTCTATGCCTAAAGGTTGGGCCAAGGTTCCAAGAGAAGGTCCATAGAAATTGGCGTGAAGGTTTCAAGAAAAGAGATGACGTTCACGAGACGAGCACACTGCCTTCATTAATTGATTTGAAGGCTTTACAAAATTAGATTTAAATTTAATTTTTGGTGATCAGATTTAAAAAGAGAGCAGCTCTAGATCCAGCCCAAGTAGACTTTGGTAGAGACCAGGCACGTGTGTGGCTTAATCTAGAACCCCAAACTTCCACAGATCATCGATAGGATAATTAGATTATCCAATCAGGTACAAAGTTTATATCTGATTTAATTTCTAATTTTAGATTTAATATCAGATTATTAAAATTAGATCAGATAACTCTATGATCTAATTAGATTCTATAATTTTTTTTTAAAATATTTTTTATAGGTATAGTCATATCAGACCGATCCTATGATGGAAAAAGCTATTTTTCCTTCAACTGGTATCAGAGTTGCATTAATAGTTCTTCAAATCTATTTTAGATCTAACTTTTATTATTATCTATGATCTAATATTAAGAATTTTAGATGTCACATCAGATGTGATCAAATCTAAAATCAAAAAGATTAAAAATTTTAGATTCATATCAATCTTGCATGAGATGCATATCTAGACTAGATTTAGAATTGTTCTATGTCTAGTCTAGTGCTAATTTTCTTTTTGATATGATTAATTTTTTTTTAGATCTTTATACTTCTATTTTCTAATATTATAAATGTTATAATCAAATCTAAAAATAAAAAATATATTTTTTAATTTTTATATGAGATATGAATGCAACATGCCTAAACTAGTTGTAGAATAGTTCTATGATTTATCTAGAATAGATTTTATTTTAATATGATCAATATAAAATTTATTTTTTAGATATTATATGTGATGTATTAGATTTGAAAGCATGCATTTAGGATTTAATGATTGATACATGAGATGTATATAGAACGTGCATGTTTAGATCTATGACTTTATATGAGATATATGTTAAAGATTTATTATTTTGTAGTATAGTAATTATTTTTAATTAAGACGTTCTTCTTGGCCATCCGGTCATGAGAGCAAAATAGGATTTAAAGGCCCTCTCCTTCCATTCGATAGGATGCTTTTATGGCGTGTAGGGGTGCTGCGCGATCGTCCTTAATCAAAAATTAAAAATTTACTTTTCTGTAAAATCTTAGATTTTGAATCCTTAGAATTTTTGCATGTTTCTAGTTATGAATCCAAACTTAATTAAGAATTAAGATTATAAAATTAATTAGATCTAAAATTATAAATTTTAAGATCTAAGACATCTTTATAAATTTGGGTTCTAGCTTGGATAGCTCAATTAAGTCTAGCGGTTGATCAAATCGAATCAAGAGTTGGTTAGGTGGGATCCAAAAAAAGCTTAGATTTGACCAGTCTAATAGGATTAAGTCTAAATCAAGATCGAATCACATTGAGATATGACTCGATCAAGTCAAGATTGGATTTAGCTCCATGGTTTGAGCTTGAATTGTAAGTTAATCCGATTGATTCTGATTCGATAATTTGATGTCTAAGGTAAGTCTAGCAGATACGATCGACTAATTTTTAATTGGAAGCTACTCGATCTGAATGCATTCTTATCAAGTTAATGGCATATCCCTTCCATTGGTCTCACTTACCTAGCCATTTGTATCAATCTAGTTCTGATTAAAGGTGGCTAAGAATTCGAGCTAACCCATGCCACTAGATTAGTCATAATTGTTATGATTATATCAAGTCTAGTTTAAAGAGACCTAAATCAAATCTTCCTAAAAAAATATTAAGTCTAAGGTCTTCCACCATTGTAGATGCGTGGACCCTTTCTGGGGTTGATTGTTCTCGATTGGATACAGTGGTTCAGTTACACCAGAAAGACGTAATCACGTCTATTAGGCATTGGATGCTACGGATTGTAGGATGGATTGGGCTCAATATTTTGGTTAAACCATTATAATATCAAAAAATAGTAAATAAATCGATCTAAAATATGATTTAATCAAATTAAACTGAAAACATGCAAGACTATTCTATAGAACTATTCTATTTTAGAACTAGTCATGCATATTTTCTAATCTTAGATCCACATCATTTAATTTTAATTTTCTCTAATTTTAGATCTGATCACATCTCATGTGACATTTGAAATTACTTATTTTCTAATTAAAATAAATTTAAAAATAGATCTAAATACTTTTAGAACCTTGGCTCTGATACCAGTTGAAGGAAAATCCTGATTTTCTGGACCAAGTTCGTTCACATCTGATCAGATCAAGAGATATATTTCAAAAAAAAATTCTCTTTAATCTAGATCAGATCTAAGATATTTTAGATCTAATTTTTATTATTTTAATAATTAAAATAAAATTAGATAAATTAAATCAAATTTAATTTATCTTGAAGTGGATAATCCTATTACCCATTGATGATCCTGTAAGCAGCGGAAGGTTCTGGATCTAGCCACGCGAGTGCCTGGCCTCTACCGATATCCACTTAAGCTAGATCTGGAGATCCTCTTCTTCTCTATCACATCTCCAAAAATTAGATCTGGAACTGATCTAGAGGATCTTCAAAATACCTTTCAAAGATCAGCAGTCGTCCTTTGCAGCAGTGCAGCCTTCTAGCTTTCAGTCGCCTTTCTCTCATCTGGATCGCACCAACCAAGGTCCAAAACTCCTTTTGGATGTGGAGAAGAGAGGGAGAAGGTGGGTTTGGCATGGAGAAAGAGGGGAGAGACAGCCTTGGGGTGTGGAGAATTGTTATTCTAATCTTTTATTTGAGTTGGGCATAGGGTCTTATTTATAGACTGTCTGTGATCCAACTTCTCTTCTTCCCAACTAATCATAACTCTTTATGAAATTAGATCTAAATCTGATTGGTGGAAATAAAGTCCCCTGAATTTCTCCTTAGAGGGCACCTAAGACCAGTCAAAGTTGGTTCTTAGGAGAACTCTAATCGAAATCCAAAAAGGAGATGGAGTCCCTGTCCAATAGGGACTCCTGGCCGCCTCCAGCTTGGGAACACGCCAAGGGTGGCGTGTGCCCTCCTCCTTGCCAGGTTCTAGCAGGGGGATGGCCCATACCAGCTCTCCAATAGGTGCATGACACATGGACAAAAGTCAAAGTGTCAATGGTCAATATTTGACCAGTCAAAGGTCAACTTTTGACCAAAGTCAAAGGACGAGAAATGGTAGGTGACCAAAAATGGTAGGTAATGTCTTACAAAATAAGACAATCTTTTCTAACTTGGACAAGCTCCAGTCAGACAAAGTGAAGGCCTCTAAATGAGCGTGCGCCCTCCTCCTCAGGTTCGGTAGGGGGACAGTTCATTCTGTTAGATATATGTGCCCTAGAAGCCAGAATTGGCTGACACTTGTAATACACTTCTAGGGGCAAAATTATAATTTTGACTATAAATTAAAATGGGTTATTTTCTATCACATATGTGTATTTAGTGTCTGTGATACATCCTTTGAGTTAATGGTAATGATAATTCATATTTTCAAGAGTTGAAAATTTAAGACATGAATAATCATTATTAACTCATAAAATGCTCCCGACCATAGGATCATCACGAGGATGGTGATTGATCCGGAAGGTTGGTGTACAATCGCTTCTCTTTAGTAGATGAGTCTTGAGTCTACGGTGTGGAGACACCGGAGCGAGAGTACAGGTACTCGTTAGAGAACGAGGGCACTGAGCGTGACCACCTCGAGTAGTCATTAGGGAAGTCTACCTTCTCGTCAATGACTGACTCGATGCTGCAGTAGTGTGTCTGGTTCTTTGACCTGAGGATGCATCGGCAGTTCACCTTGAGGGTGTTATAGTTTGACTACACCATTACTCGGTCTCCTAGCCATATGGAACCCTGAGGTGTATGTTGGCTATAGCATGTTCATTGTAGGAACTGGATTGCATCAAGATGGAATCTATCTACCTCGGTGGTAGAGGAGCAGCCCTATGATGATCATGAGAATCAAGTCCAGAAGCCCATGGCCATGGCAGAGTGAAATAATAGAAAGAGTTTCTATTTAGATTTTCACATTGGACTCGAATCGAATGATTACATCATATGACAGAGACTAGGGTTTGACGAGTTCACCTTAACCCTAATCTGATCGGGGCTCAAGATAGAAGAACTTAATCACACAGGTAGCTGCACCAAGAGGTTCGCATTCAGCTCTGATGGTTGCCACCATATACTGCTAGGTGTCACTGGTGGATTTTGGGAGCAATTAGAATGATTTAGATGATCGATCATTCTAGCTGTTCGAATCAGAAGAGTTCTGATCCATCGAAAGGAGTTTCGATGATGTCGATGATAGAGATCATGACATATCCCATTACCATACAGAACTGAACCTAACTGGGTCACACAAACAAGGGTTTGAATCTGGTGATCATCAATTGAACTGATCTAGTTCAATTGATCTGAATGAGATTCAATTAGGTTCAAGGAAAATCGTGCTAGCACTCGATTGAACCTAACGTTCTTCTTTTACTATCATAAATAAGTTGTCCTGACTGAGCCAAAGGAGTTTGTGCTCAATCAGAGGCCTTCATATGGTCTGACTGGAGGTTGTCCAAGTCAGAAAAGGTTGTCTTATTTTGTAAGACATTACCTGCCATTTTTGGTCACCTGCCATTTCTTGTTCTTTGACTTTGGTCAAAAGTCTACCTTTGACTGGTCAAACGTTGACCATTGACACTTTGACTTTTGACCACATGTCATGCACCTATTGGAGAGCTGGTGGGGGCCTGTCCCCCTGCCAGAACCTGGCAAGGAGAAGGGCGCACGCCACCCTAGGCGTGTGCCCAAGTTGGAGGCGCCTAGGAGTCCTTGTTGGACAAGGACTCCATCTCCTTTTTGGATTCCAATTAGAGTTCTCCTAAGAACCAACTTTGACTGGTCTTAGGCACCCTCTAAGGAGGAATCCAGGGGACTCTATTCCCACCAATCAGATTTAGATCTGATTTCACAAAGGGTTGTGATTGGTTGGGAAGAAGAGGAGTTGGATCACAAGTTAGTCTATAAATAAGACCCTGCGCCCAACTCTAAGTAAGTGAATTGAATAGAGATTTCCCACGCCCCAAGGCTGCCTCTCCCCTCCTTCTCCATGCCAAAGTCTCTTCTCCCCTTGCTCTCCACGTCCAAAAGGAGTTTTGGACTTGGTTGGTGCGATTCAGATCAAGAAAGAAAGGCGATCAAAAGCAAGAAGGCTGCGCTGCTGCAAAGGACGACTGCTGATCTTCAAAAGGAGTTTTGAAGATCCTCCAGATCAGATCCAGATCTGATTTTTGGAGGTGTGATAGAGAAGAAGAGGATCTCCAGATCCAACCCGAGTGGATACCGGTAGAGGCCAGGCGCTTGCGTGGCTAAGATCCAGAACCTTCCGCTGCAATCAGGATCATCAACAGGGTAATAGGATTACCCAAATCAGGTAAATTAAATTTGATTTAATTTATCTTATTTTATTTTATTTATTAAAATAATAAGAATCAGATCTGAAACATATCAAGATCTGATTGAGATCAAGAGAAAAATTTTTGAAATATATCTCTTGATCTGATCAGATCTGAACGAACCTGGACCGGGAAATCAGGATTTCCCTTCAACTGGTATCAGAGCCATGGTTCTAAAATTGTTTAGATCTGATTTTAAATTTATTTTAATTAGAAAATAAAGTGATTTTCAGATGTCACATGAGATGTGATCAGATCTGAAATCAGAAAAAATTAAAATTAAATGATTTGGATCTAAGATTAGAAGATATGCATGACTAGTTCTAGAATAGAATAGTTCTATAGAATAGTTTTGCATGTTCTTTGATTTAATCTGATTAAATCATATTTTAGATCTTTTATTTACTATTTTTCTGATATTATAAGTGTTATAATAACATCTGAAAAAATAGCAAATAAAAATTATTTAATTTTAAATATCATATGAGATATGATTGATGCATGTCTAGACTAGTTGTAGAATAGTTCTACATAATTATCTAGATTAGAATTTATTTTGATTAGATCAATTTAAATCTAATTTTTTAGATTATTATGAGATAATTTAGATCTGAAAATATGCATGATTATGATACATGAGATGTATGCAAAATATGCCATGATTAGATCTAAATTTGTATATGAGATATATGATATAGATCTGATAACTGTTTTGTAGTATTTACATGTTCCTGATTAAGGCGTTCCTCTTGGCCGTCCGGTCATAAGAACGAAGAAGGGTTTAAAGGCCCTCTCTTCCCATTCGATGGGGTGTTCTTATGATGTGTAGGGGTGCTGCGTGTTCGTCCTTAATCAGAAACCCAAAACTTACTTTCTGCAAAACCCTAGATCCTGAAACCCTAGGATTTATTGTGCATATTTTTTGTTTATGAACCCTACTTAATTAAGAATTAAGTTTATGGAATATTAATTAGGTCTAAAATTGAGAATTTTCAGATCTAAGACATATTCATAATACTGGGTTCGGGCTTGGGTAGCTCAATTAGGTCTAAGCGGTTGATCAAACCGAATCAAGAGTTGGTTAGATGGGATCAACAATGCTTAAATTGACCAGCCTAATAGGATTAAGTCTGGGTCAAGATCGAGTCACGATCAAGCAAGACCTAATTAGGCTCAGAGGTTAGAGTCTGGATTGTAGGCTAACCCAATTGGTTCTGACTCAACAATTTGGTGTCTAAGGTAAGTTTGGCACAGACGACCGACTGGTTTTTAATTGGAAGCTACTCGACCTGAATGCGTTCTTGTGCGAGTTAATGGCATATTCCTTCCACCGGTCTCACTTACCTGGCCATATCTGTTGACACAGTTCTGATCTGAGGTGGTCAATAATCCGAGCTAACCCATGCCACTAGGTTAGTCATAATTGTTATGACTAAGCCAAGTCTAGTTTAATGAGACCTGAATCAATTCTCCCTAAGAAAAGATTAAGTCTGAGGTCTTCCACCATTGTAGATGTGCGGGCCCTTCCCGGGGTTGATTGTTCTCGGCTGGATACAGTGGCTCAGTTGCACCGGGAAGATGCAACCATGTCTATTAGGCATTGGATGCTATGGGCTGGAGGATGAGTTGGGCTCAATATTTCCGGATACGGTGAGAGACTCAATTAGGAACCCAGTCTATGCAAATGGTGGGTCTGACTTAACTAAGGAGTGGATCAATATTCCGGATACGGTGAGATTCATGAATTAGAGACCAAGTTTGGGTGCACCATGATTAGAGAATCATTGAACAAGAGTTGTTCACTCATTGGCTAACCCATCACCAATAACTGTTAGGTGAGGTGATGAGTCAGTTGGTGAGACCGCACCACCCACTAGAAATCATTCAATCGTGGAGATTTTTCGCATCTCTACAGAGGGAGTGTAGGGATCCGAGAAAATAGTGGGAGCTAATTTGTTTAAAAATAAAATCCCTAAACAAATTGGTCAAGTCAAAATTACAGTATCTAACTAGAATCTTTGACTCTCTACAGGAAAATGTCTGCGTCCAACCCATTGGCACGTATCCTGGACACACATAGACTGACTGGACCCAATTATAAAGATTGGCTCAGGAACTACAAAATTATTTTGGGTTCAGAGAAGTTAACCACATGTTTTGGACCAGGACCCTCCCACCTTACCAGCCTCGTCCATCCACTGAACAGAGAGCGTCTCTGGAAAAATGGATTGACGAAGATAATAAGGCCAGATATTACATGTTGGGCTCGATGTCTGATGAGCTCCAGCGCCAACATGAAGATATCGGGACTGCTCGCCAAATGTTGGCTCACCTGCAGGAGATGTTTGGTGAACAGAGTCGCGCAGCCAAATATCAAGTCACGAAATGACTTTTTAAGGCTAAGATGCGTGATGGGCAGTCAGTCCAAGATCACTGTCTGACAATGATCAAGGACATGGAAGAGCTTGAGAAGCTCGGTGTGAAGTTGGACTTGGACCTGCAGAACGATATTATTCTGCAATCCTTGACTGATGCATATGGGCAATTCATCATGAATTACCACATGCATAAACTTCAAAATTCCTTGGCCGAGTTAATGAATATGCTGGTTACCGCTGAGCTTTCTATGAAAGGTTCTAAAGGCTCAGTTCTTGCTATGGAACGGACTTCTTCCAAAAGAAAGTCTTATGGAAAGAAAAAGAAGTCTGTGAAAAAGCAAAAGGTGGAAGGATCAAAGAAGAAGAAGGCAGAACCGAAGAAAAAGGCCGATGGCAAAGGAAAGTGTTTCCATTGCAACAGCGACGGCCATTGGAAGCGGAACTGCCCTACTTACCTGGCCACCCTGAAGAACAAGAAGGAAGGTCCTTCTGGAGGTATGCTCGTTATTGAGTCTAACCTTACGGTTTCTTCTGCATCCAGTTGGGTGCTTGACTCTGGTTCTAGTGCTCATCTGTGCACTTCTATGCAGGGTCTTGAGGATAGCAGGAGGCTGAGGGATGGAGACATGATCCTACGCATCGGTAATGGAGCAAGAGTTGCTGCAGTAGCCGTGGGAACATACCCTCTTGCGATTACCATCTGGTTTAGACTTAGTTTTAAAAGACTGTTATTTATGTGCCTGCAGCTAGCAGGAATTTGATTTCTGTTTCATGCTTAGCACAAGAAGGTTATGTGATCACCTTCTTTAAGGACCATTGTAACATTCTTTATGAAAGAAATAAAATTGCAAATGGTTTCCTTATTAATGGTCTTTATCAGCTACATATTGATGTACCTATTTTAACTATCGAGCAAAACGTGAATGCCAAACGACCTAGGGATAGTCCAAACGACAGATATCTATGGCACCTGAGATTAGGTCATATAGCAGAAGATAGGATTCAACAAATTGGAGAAAAATGGGCTATTGAGTCCATTGACTTTTGAGTCATATCCAACTTGTGAATCTTGTCTTCAAGGCAAAATGACTAAACTCCCTTTTGTTGGACATGGGGAGAGGGCCACAGATCTCCTTGCCCTAGTACATACTGATGTGTGCGGCCCATTTGATGTGCCGGCTAGAGGCAATTTTGTCTACTTCATTACCTTTACCGATGATCTGTCTAGGTATGGGTATGTGTATCTTATGAGACACAAGTCTGAAGCTTTTGAAAAGTTCAAAGAATTCAGACATGAAGTAGAAAAAACAAACTGGAAAACCCATTAAGGTTCTTCGATCAGATCGAGGAGGTGAATACCTTAGCCGGGAATTCCTAGACTATCTTAAGGAAAATGGCATAGTCTCTCAATGGACTCCACCAGGAACACCTCAACTCAACGGGGTTTCAGAATGGAGAAATCGGACTCTATTGGATATGGTTCGATCCATGATGAGCTTCACAGACCTCCCTGATTTTCTTTGGGGACATTCATTGTTAACTTCAATCTATCTACTGAATAGGGTTCCCTCTAAAACCGTTCCTACCACACCGTATGAGATATGGCACGGTAAGAAACCAAGTCTGAGTCATCTCAGAATTTGGGGTTGTCCGGCTCATGTCAAAAGACAACAAGCGGACAAGTTAGAGTTTAGGTCCTTTAGAGCTCGATTCATAGGATATCCTAAAGAGTCATTAGGATACTATTTCTACATTCCAGAAGACCACAATGTGATTGTGAGTCGACATGCCATCTTTCTTGAAAAATAGTTTATTCAAGATAGCGGCATTGGAAAGCAGATTAAGCTTGATGAGAAAGTCTCACAAGCAGAAACGAGCTAAGGACCAATTGGAACCAAATCAGGTTGAGCCAATAAGAACACTACCTCCTCCACCTCGTAGATCGGAAAGAGTTTTCCCGTCCCCCTGAAAGATACTTAGGTATTATTTCAGAGGAAGTAGAGGAAATGTTCCTCGTAGGTAATGGTGCTCATGGTGATGATCCCAAAACCTACAACGAGGCGATATCAGATATCGACTCCGAGAAATGGCTTAGAGGCAATGCAGTCAGAAATTGACTCGATGCACTCAAACCAAGTCTGGACCTTGGTAGATCCACCAGAAGGTATAGTACCTATTGGGTGTAAATGGATCTTCAAGAGAAAGATTGGTGCAGATGGGAATGTGGAGACATTCAAGGCTAGACTAGTGGCAAAAGGTTATAGTCAACGCGAAGGCATTGACTATCAGGATACCTTTTCCCCAGTAGCTATGCTAAAATCCATCCGCACATTGCTTGCCTGTTGCAGCCTATTTCGATTATGAAATATGGCAAATGGACGTGAAAACGGCATTCCTAAATGGATATCTTGAGGAAGATATCTATATGGAACAGCCGCTAGGTTTCACATCCAGTGATACTGATCACAAGGTTTGCAAGCTGCAAAGGTCCATATATGGACTTAAGCAAGCATCTCGGAGCTGGAACACTCGTTTCAATGATGTGATCAAAAAGTTTGGTTTCATCAAAAATGAAGAGGAACCATGTGTTTTCAAAAAGGGTCAGTGGGAGCGCTGTTGTCTTCCTCGTATTGTACGTGGATGACATCCTCCTTATTGGGAATGATATTCCCATGTTGACATCAGTCAAGATGTGGTTGTCCAAGGAATTCTCCATGAAAGACCTAGGTGAAGCATCCTTTATTCTAGGAATTAAGGTCTATAGGGATAGACCGAATAGGATGCTAGGACTTTCACAGAAGATGTACATAGAGGAAGTACTAAAGAGGTTTAGTATGGAAAACTCTAAGAGGGGATTAATACCCTTCAGACATGGTATTCATCTTTCCAAGAAGATGTGCCCCTAGCACACCTGAGGAAATAGAACGCATGAGCAAGATCCCTTATGCTTCTGCAATAGGGAGCCTCATGTATGCCATGCTATGTACACGACCTGATATAGCCCATGCTGTGAGTGTCACAAGCAGATATCAGTCAAATCCAGGTGAAGAACACTGGACTTCTGTGAAATGTATCCTTAAGTACTTGAGAAGAACTAAGGATATGATGTTGGTCTTTGGTAATGGAGAACTCCAAGTCCAGGGATACACAGACTCGGACTTCATGTCCGATATAGATGATCGAAAGTCGACATCTGGCAGACTGTTTGTGCTGGAAGAGTTCCAAGCAAACGGTGATACCATCTCATCCGCGATTACCTTGAGAAAGGTTACGTTGAGGTCAAGAGAGTCAACTCCACAGATAATGTGGCAGACCCACTTACAAAGCCGTTGGGCCAGCAGAAGATCGAAGCCCACCTTGAGAAGATGGGACTTAGACTTGTAGCCAATTGGCTTTAGGACAAGTGGGAGATTGTTAGATATATGTGCCCTAGAAGCCAGAATTGGCTGACACTTGTAATACACTTCTAGGGGCAAAATTATAATTTTGACTATAATCAATAAAATGGGTTATTTTCTATCACATATGTGTATTTAGTGTCTGTGATACATCCTTTGAGTTAATGGTAATGATAATTCATATTTTCAAGAGTTGAAAATTTAAGACATGAATAATCATTATTAACTCATAAAATGCTCCCGACCATAGGATCATCACGAGGATGGTGATTGATCCGGAAGGTTGGTGTACAATCGCTTCTCTTTAGTAGATGAGTCTTGAGTCTACGGTGTGGAGACACCGGAGCGAGAGTACAGGTACTCGTTAGAGAACGAGGGCACTGAGCGTGACCACCTCGAGTAGTCATTAGGGAAGTCTACCTTCTCGTCAATGACTGACTCGATGCTGCAGTAGTGTGTCTGGTTCTTTGACCTGAGGATGCATCGGCAGTTCACCTTGAGGGTGTTATAGTTTGACTACACCATTACTCGGTCTCCTAGCCATATGGAACCCTGAGGTGTATGTTGGCTATAGCATGTTCATTGTAGGAACTGGATTGCATCAAGATGGAATCTATCTACCTCGGTGGTAGAGGAGCAGCCCTATGATGATCATGAGAATCAAGTCCAGAAATCCATGGCCATGGCAGAGTGAAATAATAGAAAGAGTTTCTATTTAGATTTTCACATTGGACTCGAATCGAATGATTACATCATATGACAGAGACTAGGGTTTGACGAGTTCACCTTAACCCTAATCTGATCGGGGCTCAAGATAGAAGAACTTAATCACACAGGTAGCTGCACCAAGAGGTTCGCATTCAGCTCTGATGGTTGCCACCATATACTGCTAGGTGTCACTGGTGGATTTTGGGAGCAATTAGAATGATTTAGATGATCGATCATTCTAGCTGTTCGAATCAGAAGAGTTCTGATCCATCGAAAGGAGTTTCGATGATGTCGATGATAGAGATCATGACATATCCCATTACCATACAGAACTGAACCTAACTGGGTCACACAAACAAGGGTTTGAATCTGGTGATCATCAATTGAACTGATCTAGTTCAATTGATCTGAATGAGATTCAATTAGGTTCAAGGAAATCGTGCTAGCACTCGATTGAACCTAACGTTCTTCTTTTACTATCATAAATAAGTTGTCCTGACTGAGCCAAAGGAGTTTGTGCTCAATCAGAGGCCTTCATATGGTCTGACTGGAGGTTGTCCAAGTCAGAAAAGGTTGTCTTATTTTGTAAGACATTACCTGCCATTTTTGGTCACCTGCCATTTCTTGTTCTTTGACTTTGGTCAAAAGTCTACCTTTGACTGGTCAAACGTTGACCATTGACACTTTGACTTTTGACCACATGTCATGCACCTATTGGAGAGCTGGTGGGGGCCTGTCCCCCTGCCAGAACCTGGCAAGGAGAAGGGCGCACGCCAAGGGTGGCGTGAGCCCAAGTTAGGAGGCGCCTAGGAGTCCTTGTTGGACAAGGACTCCACCTCCCTTTTGGATTCCAATTCAGAGTTCTACTAAGAATCCAAGTTTGACTGGTCTTAGGCACCCTCTAAGGAGGAATCCAGGGGTCTCTATTCCCAACCAATCAGATTTAGATCTGATTTCACAAAGGGTTGTGATTGGTTGGAGAAGGAAGAGGAGTTGGATCACAAGAGTCTATAAATAAGACCCTGCGCCCAACCCTAATCTAATGAATTCAATAGAGAATTTCCCATGCCCCAAGGCTGCCTCTCCCCTCCTTCTCCATGCCATAGTCTCTTCTCCCCTTGCTCTCCACGTCCAAAAGAGTTTTGGACTTGGTTGGTGCGATTCAGATCAAAGAAAGGCGATCAAAAGCAAGAAGGCTGCGCTGCTGCAAAAGGACGACTGCAGATCTTCAAAAAGAGTTTTGAAGATCCTCCAGATCAGATCCAGATCTGATTTTTGGAGGTGTGATAGAGAAGAAGAGGATCTCCAGATCCAACCCGAGTGGATACCGGTAGAGGCCAGGCGCTTGCGTGGCTAAGATCCAGAACCTTCCGCTGCAATCAGGATCATCTACAGGGTAATAGGATTACCCAAATCAGGTAAATTAAATTTGATTTAATTTATCTTATTTTATTTTATTTATTAAAATAATAAGAATCAGATCTGAAACATATCAAGATCTGATTGAGATCAAGAGAAAAATTTTTGAAATATATCTCTTGATCTGATCAGATCTGGACGAACCTGGACCGGGAAATCAGGATTTTCCTTCAAGTATATGGTGCAAACCCATCAGAGCTTGAATGCGAACCGTCTTGGCTGCAGCTACCTGTTGATTAAGTCTTCTATCTTGAGCCCCGATCAGATTAGGGTTAAGGTGAACTCGTAAACCCTTAGTCTCTGTCATATGAATGTAATCATTCGATTCGAGTCCAATGTGAAATTCTAAATAGAACTCTTTCTATTATTTCACTCTACCATGGCCTGGAGTTTCTGGACTTGACTTCTCATG